>CM065805.1:45162916-45364702 GCA_033398695.1 Orobanche coerulescens | reverse complement strand
CACAAAGCAACATGATCTTTGGGCCCCACGGCCTCCACCGATCCTGCCGTCCCCGGTGAGAAAGTCTTGGGCAATAGGACCTTGCGGTCCTGGGACGATTGGTGGAAACGAAGACCTTAGATATCTCCTTGATCCAGCCCCTCCCGGTAGGTCAGATCAGTGCTCCGGCCAGGGGAGGATGCATCTTGATGATATCTTAGAGCCAATGCTCACGCTTCGCCGATTAGCATGGGCCTAATCGGGTTTTGCCACTGAGATATCGCTCGCCATTTGGTTTACTATTTCGCTGCATAACGCCGCAATACCAAAGTCGGCGCGCTCCACGAGAAGAAGCATGATTGTGGCGGTCGCCGTCTGCCGGCTCCCAGAAGAATGCGACGTGGCCGCCCCTGCCGCTTGCCCACGTCCTCGGCCGCGTCCACGACCACGACCACGACCACGATTTCCTCGGCATCCATCTTTTGGTGTTAAGAGATACTTGTAGTATATCGAGGATGAGTAAGGGAGGAAAAAGCAACTACGATGATAAGCAAAAGAGGAGAATAACCACGGTTCAAGAAGCGGAATACGATGCGAAAGTAAAGAATCGAGTAAGGAAACTTACGAACACTGAAGTACTGAGATGCGCATAGGTGTGACAATGTAAAACAAAACACGATTAGACCCAAATAATCGACAAGCCTAGGTATCCATAAACCTAGAGATCCGATACCATTTTACGTAACACCCGAGATATTCGGAGTACATAGCCACGGACCATTACATGGGACCCACCGAGTGCTACAACAAGAAAACTCCACTCGACTAACCATCTCTAGCGAGGACACACATTTAAATAATATGACATATAAAGATACGCCTTAGCAACGGCCGAAATAAGCATCAACCGACAATGTAACAATTTAAAGTAATACAATACGGAGTTTGAAATGAAAAGCCTAAGTACTCTTGAGTACAATCTATAAGTTTATAATCTGTAGGAACAACCATATCGAAATGGACAAAAGAAATAAGAAGACCCAAATGCACATGTCAAAGACTCGGCCAACATCCTGCGCATCGCACGGTGCTCGCTCGTCTGGATAATCATAACTCAAATCCATAACAAGAATTTTCCCAAAACGGGTCCCCAAAGGGTTAGCAATTATGCTAGTACAAGTAATCAAGGCAAACCAATCGCTTACACATTTCATAGTACAATGCACCAAAATCAATTTCAAAATTCAAAACCGACATGTCTTTTCCTAAACAAACAGTCAAACAATTTGCCTTGGGAATAGGGTAATACCATTGATCCCTTGAGGCCTCCCAAGGACCCTCCCGAGCCATATCATCAAACAAAACACACACATGCATCGCCTTGGGAACAGGGTAATACCATTGATCCCGCCTGAGGCCTCTAAGGACCCTCCCGAGTTGGCTAGCTAAACAAACTCATGAATCCAGACTCAACCCTTCGACTCCTCCGTGATCCCGCTTGACCATCCCGAGGTGAGCAAATCACACACAAAATACATTACCATTCCACGTTAAGCATAAAGGTTTCAAAATACTGGCCTTGAATAATTGATGACGCAACGAACGGAAAGGATAATCACCGACTAACGCTAGAATCAATGGAACCGAACCTAACGATCCGAAGAACATAATCACAACCAACTCTAGACGAATACGAAAATGGAATGCACCCGCAAACCCGCCTACGATTCATGTATATTCGCATAAAATAACAACGAGGGCGGACCACAACCAAATCCTCTCGATTTCGCAAAACCATGAAAATATACCATGAATCCATAGAAAACTAATGATATCGACAAGATTTACCATATTCATCATGAATCCACCAACAAACTAACGAATGGGACGAAAAATCCCAAAACCCCAATTTATCTAAAAGTAGGGTTCTAAGAGATTTTACCTTGGATTAGGATGAAAGATTCGTGTTGATGTTGTTATAATACACGAAGAACTCAAGGAAGATGTCGATGAGATGATTGATGAATAAATCGCCTTAAAATCGCGGAATCGCCTTAGCCGCTTAAAGGAGGAAGAAATGAGAAATTGTGTTCATCTCGGCCAACTCCTGGTTTATATAGCCGTGAGTGTTAGAGAGCGCTAATCCTCAAGGTTAGCGTGGCGCTAATGGGATAAAACTACAGCCATACATTAGCGTCCTACCCAAAGAGCGATTGCCGTTAGCGGCGCTACTCAAACGTAGCGTCGCTAATAATCTCTCGGTAAGCGCGCGCTATCGACCAATAGCGCGCCACCGGACATCGGTAGTCTGAAGCAAATCCGCCGATACACCGATCCGATTGGCGCCATCCACCAAACATAGCATGCGCTAAAGTGTATTGGTAGCGCGCTTATCGACCAATAACGCGCCGCTACACCGGGCAATGATTGAGTCCAGAGCAAACCTGCTCAAAGATCGACACTCACGCTAGCGCAAGTTAATGGAATCTCGGCGTCGCTGGCCAGACATTGGCATGCGCTAGACTACGTAGCGTACGCTAATTCGCCACCCGTGGGGAAACAAGATCGCCACTCCCGTGGCTTGCTCTCTAGCTGGCTATTTAAGGCCGTAGCGTGCGCTACTAAGTGACCTCAGCGTGCGCTATGCGTAAAAGATAACGTCGCTAGGTACGAAATATAAACGGTCCAAAACACCGAATATGAATCTAAATGTCAAGCGGAACATCTCAAGACGCATCAAAACATAGAATGGATCCACTTAACCCCAAAAGCAGTGTTCCGCATAACAATAACGTAGAATCGATCAATAGATGACGGAAAGATACACCAAAGGTACACGAGGTCACTACGACCAGAAATACACCGAAAAAGAAAATATAAGGGAAAGAAAATGCGGTATTACAAATATTCATCCGAGCATATGACATCGAGCTTTAGAAGGTGATTTGTCTTGGTCCTAAAATTCCAACAAACTCCAATGGTACGCTTAAAACTTTCAAAGAATATGACGATTCGGATTGGAAAAATGACCACTACAATTGTGAGGCAACTCAACTTCTTTATTGTGCCTTAAATTCGGAAGAACACAACCGGATATCATCGTATGATAATGCCAAAGAAATTTGGAAAATACTTGAAGTAACATATGAAGGAACGTCTCAAGTCAAAGAGACGAAGATAAACATGCTCCTTCACAATTATGAGTTATTCCAAATGAAGGACAACGAATCCATCACTATAATGCTCGACTGATTTACGGTCATCACAAATGGATTAGCATGTTTTGGGAAACCACTTTGAGTAGTGAGAAAGTAAAGAAAATTCTCCGATCACTACCTCAAGAATGGGACGACGCAGTGACGGCAATAATGAAATCTAAAGATTTAAATAATCTTGATTTTAGTGCTCTCGTTAGTTATTTTATCAACTACGAGATTGTTCTAAAATCTCTAATACCAAACCGAAACCGAAGGAAAGATCGATAGCCATGAAGGCTAAGATGTCGAGATCTAGAAAGGAAGAAATCCCTTGGAGGAAAGCGGCGAAGAATCGGAACATTATGCCAAGAATATTAATAAGTTCCAACACTTAGTAAACCGGAGGAAGTGACATCCAAAAGGGCGAATCTAAAAATTTCGACAACACTTGTCGATTATGTGGTAAACCTGTGCCACTTTGCTAAGAATAGTCGGGTTAAACCCAAGAAGATTTTAGTTGTAACTTGGAGTGACGAAGATCCTGATGAAGATTTCATGAATCAAAATAATATCGCGCTCATGGCCCGGAGTTCATTCGACGATAGCGACGTCGAAAGTCAAGCAAGTAATTATTACGACGAACTTTTTGAAGCATTCGAATTATTACGTACGGATTATCAAAATGCTTTAAATGAGATTAAATCCCTTAAATCTAAATATAAATCTTTGGAAATTGAAATTTCCAAAATTCTTGAGAATGGAAAATTTGTTGAGATCGATCATTCAAATTGCGTTGAAAACGAGAATATTTTAAAGAATGATCTTGTTAAAATCCAAACCGAGCTAAAAATTTAACCAAGAAATTTTCTCTGGAAATGAGAAATTTGAAAATATGCTCTCGGTTCAAAAATACACATTAAATAAAGAGGGGTTAGATTCAAACCACATTTTAAAAATGAATCCGTAAATTTCAAAATACCCCAAAGGTGAAAAATATTTGAAAATCGGGCACCATATTTCAAACCGTAAAGCCCAAGACGGAAGATTAAAGTTAAGAAAATTTGGGTTCCTAAAGGAACAATTGTTTCAAATATCGTCTACATCTCGAAAGAAAATCGACTATAGGTTGGATCCCCAAAGTTAATTTTTAATTGATATTTTACAAAGGGGGAGACAATATTTTGGGGAGATATTTCCTATTCTCGCATATTTTTTTCGATTATTGGTATTCTCTATATTTTTTACACTTTTCGAATACAAAAAGTGTAACACCCCAAATTAGGTGGATATTACAAGTCATGATCCTCGACTGGGACCCACCAGTAATGAAAATCGATGAATTAAATAATATAATTGTAGTACCGAACCACATTATATTACCAAATACTCCGATGAGGAGTTTAAATACAAAACACCAGGACGGTACCGAATACTAGTATATTTTATATGAAGATAAAATACACCAAACTGAATGAAACGGAGTATCCAAATGAAAATCTGCAGTGGAAAAATAATAAATGACAACAACATGAAGGACTGAAAAGGATCGGGGGCCCCTACTAGTATCATTGGGACTCCTCGCCGTCAACATGCTCTTCCCGTGCCTTTGCCTTGCCGTGACTAAACAAAATCCCAACGTGGCCGCCATACGTAACAACAATCCTCAAGGGTTGAAAATACACAATCATGATATATCTTTAGTTATGAAATATCCTTATTTATGAAATATCCTTAGTTATGAATTACGCTCAAGTGGAGTATCTTAGTATGCCCGTAATGTTCGTGGCAAGTATACAAGACTAATGACCGACACATCCGTCTCTGTACCTAATTAGTCTCACGGAGGTAATCACATCTGTGCACACCCAATGTATCGATCCCAATACATGACCATCGCTTGCTCGACTAAAAATTCCACACATCCGCACCCTACCACGCAATATGAACCTTAAGGTCATATGAACGAGAATGACCAAAATGAATAACAATGAATAATAATCCGACAAGGTCAAGAATGACTCACCAAGATGAAAATAATAGTGAAGTGAATGATAGTTCAATGAAATGATTGGAACCGTTCCTCGTTAATGAAGTGATTATCGACAATTACAAGTCTCAATACGGTTAATACAATGATGAATGAGTTATGATTATGAATGAACAACAATAAAAGGAATGAATATCCTTTAACCGAGTAAGAATTAACTTACTCAATACCGAACAATGTCCTTCCACGAACAAACATCCTAAATGAAAAGTTTGGCCGCTTCGAACAACCTTGAATAACACAATTACCAACAATCCGCTCAATATACGAATCAAACACGATTATAATGAACTCAAACGTCAATACGACTAAACCAAGTTCATCAGCATTATATCGAATACGTTGTGGCCAAACTTCATCATTAACAACCAAACCTCAATTATACCAATAACAAAACCCCAAGAAGTGTTTCAAACCAACAAAACATCTTCAATATGATCAATAATCCAAAATGAATATCCAAATTCGTGATTACAACAACAATTAATCGAAAATCCCCAAATCCAACTCAATATTCAAAGTGTTCTTGAATAATCCTTCAATAATCCATTGAATAATCATACATATTCATAATCATGCATACTTCACTTCATACCACATGATTTTAACGTCCAAAACATCATATCTCAATACAAAATCGAAATCCAAGATGTTGAAGAAATTACCTCTTGAAGATCCAACCACTTCGATCCGATGAACACGAGTTAAATCGAGTATCCAAGCTTCCCAAACGAATGAGGATGATGAAAATCTAACACTCAAGTGATTGATGATGGAAAATTCCTCCCTCAAGCTCTCTCTCTCGGAACAAGATGAAATAAATGGTGAAAATGATGAAAAGTCCCGCCAAGTCCTTATAAAGTGCCGAAGTTACGGCAGTAACTCGGCCTTCTTACGCCATAACATCTCAGTCAACGCCTTACGGCCGTGAACTCACCAACTCAGATGGTCAGAACTCGGCTTCGGCCCAAACACTGCCGATAGCCTTACGCCTCAGATTCCGCACTCCGACTTACGGCATAACTCGCCTCGTCTAAAACATCCGCTGACATCCATACGGCCGTATTCGCACACCTTACGGGCGTAACTCGACCGATACGGCCAGAATCGCCAAACTTACAGCGTAAGCCCCTTCGCCGAAAATGACCAGTGCACTCGTCAGAACGCACGGCCGTATCCGCCAAGCCTTACTTGTACCTTCCTCGTCTTACGGCCGATGTCGCAACCTTTATGGCCGTAAGTCCTCTCGTCCGTCACAACTCGAAAGACACGAACACTCCTTACGGCCGTATCTCGCTCATCTTACGGCCAGAACTCACCTTCGCCAAAAACGCCCGGCACCTCGCTGACACGTACGGCCAGATCCGGCCAAGCCTTACGGCCGTACCTGCTCAACTTACGGCCGTATGCCGAAATCTTACGGCCGTAAGTCCCGTTCGTCCAAAATGGTCTGAAATCAACGAATGCCTGTTACGACCGTATCCGACAATCTTACAGCCGTAACTCGTTAATGGACATGATGAAAAATCCGATAACTCCGATTCCTCGCTACGATTGATGAATGATCCGACATACCATACGAATGTGAAGGTGAACAAGTCCAACACAAGCCAAAGATGATACTTCCAGTACAAGACTACTAATCACGATGAAAATGATAATACTCCCATCTCGATCCATAAACGGAGATGAAATGACGATCGGTAACTGATATACGGTTACAACATGCCAACAGTGAACGCAAATGAATGAATCACAAATGATGAGTGATTAAAAATGAGTGAAAATTACTGAGTGATAATTACTGACTGATTAATACTGAATGAAAATGAATGAATTACAACCGGGTATTACATACTCCCCCCTTAAAAAGAGTTTCGTCCTCGAAACTAAGGGTCAAGCAACTCAGATAATTCTCCCGCATACTCTCCTCGGCTTCCCAAGTACCTCTTCGACTTCGTGTCTAGACCATGAATCTTGACCAAAGGAATCGTCTTATTCCTTAATTGTTTGATTCACGCTCTAAAACTCAGATAGACGCTCCTCATACGAATGATCATCCGCGATCTCGATTTCGTCGAACTGAAGTATATGGCTCGGGTCGGCAACATATTTCCGTAATTGAGAGACATGAAACACAATATGAATTCGGCTCAACGCCGGAGGTAAAGCCAATCGATAAGCTAACTCTCCTACTCGATCTAAAATCTCAAACGGTCCAATGAATCTCGGACTCAACTTCCCCCGTTTTCCGAAACGGAAAATACCTCGACTCGGGGATACCTTGACCAACACGTGGTCACCTGTCTCGAACTCTAGTGGTCGACGACGATTATCTGCATATGATTTCGCCGACTGAGCCGCCAACATACGACTCTGATCAAAGCTACCTTCTCGTAAGGCGCTATAAGCATATCGGGCTAGGTGCCAATTCACTCGATAGGTCGTCCCAACACAAAGGATATCGACAACGACGACCGCATAAGGCCTCGTAAGGTGCCATCTTAATCAAGCATGCCAACTATTATTGTACGTGAACTCAATCAACAAAGAATCGGGCTTCCCAATCGCTTTCCAATCGAGGACGTATGCCTCAACATGTTCTTCTATGTATGAATAGTCCTCGCCGATTGCCCGGTCAGATCGAGGATGAAAAGCGTGACCGAGATTAAGCCGAGTTCCCAAGACGATGAATCGATTTCCAAAATGAGACACGAATCGTCTGTCATGATCGGAAACGATACTTTTAGGAGTACTGCATTCTCACTATCTCTCCGATGAACAATCGGGTAAGTCTCTGACCCCACGTATCCTTAATCTTAAAGAAATGAGCCGATTTAGTCAAACGGTCCACAATTACCTGCATTGTATTCATGCCACAACGACTGTCGGCAAACTCGTGATGAAATCCATCGAAATGTCTTCCCACTTCCACTGAATAGGAGAGGTTTCGCATCCTCACGGCCGCCGATGTTCAATCTTGACTTGCCGATGTGTTAAGCATCTCGAAACAAATTCTGCGACTTCTCGCTTCATATTACTCCACCAGTAATTCTGTTTCAAGTCCTTGTACATCTTGCTAGACCCGGATGAATGGAATGAGGGGTAGTATGAGCTTCTCTCAAAATCGAGTTTTTCAACTCGTCATTCGCCAGACGCACAACCGATTCTTAAATCTTAAGAGTCCATCCTCGTGGACCACGAATCCAGGCTCTCCCGAGCCACATCCTCACGTATGCGCAACAATGATGGGTCCGAACCCCGATTCTCTCTGATTGCCTCCTCAAGTGGCGATGAAATCTCTAACATGCAAAGTTGCCCTTGCACTCGCCGAAGCTGCACCTCGATCTCGGGTCTAAGGAATTCCGTTGAAGCTCCTTCGAATCAAGTAAACGAGCAAGTATTTGCTCCCGAACGGACTTACGACTCAAGGAATCGCAACCACGCTTGCCTTACCCGGGTGGTACAGGATCTCGATGTCATAATCTTTGATTAGTTCCAACCACCGCCTCTGTCGCATATTTAACTCCTTCTGAGTAAATATATACTTCAAACTCTTGTGATCGGTGAATATCTGACAGGTGACACCATAAAGGTAATGACGCCAAATCTTCAACGCGAAAACCACTACTGTAACACCAAGTCGTGGTCGGATAATTAACCTCGTAAGGTCTCAATTGCCGTGAAGCATAGGCAATAACCTTCCCATTCTCGCATTAATACACATCCGAGACCGTGTCCAGACGTCACTATAAACCACAAATCCTTCTATCCCGTGTGGCAAGGAAAGTACCTGCTGAAATTAACCGGCTCTTGAGTTCTCAAAACTCCACCGACACGCACGACCACATGTATTTCTTATCCTTTCGCAAAAGGCTCACAAAGGTTGAGCAATTTTAGAAAATCCTTCCACAAATCGCCGATAATAACCGCTAATCCGAGAAAGCTTCGATTTCTTAACATTCTTCTGAGGTAACCAATCTCGATAGCCTCCGTCTTCGAGGATCAACACGCACTCCATCGGATGAAATTACATGCCCGAGAAACGCCACTGACATCCGTAATTCACATTTGGAAAACTTCCCATAAAGTTGTTCTCGCCTCAACACGCCGAGAACCCGATGAAGGTGAACCTCGTGCTCCTCTTGGTCACGAATAAATAAAAATGTCATCGATGAAGACAACAACAAACTGATCCAAAAAGTCGATGAAAACCCAATTCATTAACTCCATGAATACCGCAGGTGCATTAGTTAACCCGAACGACATTACCACAAATTCATAATGACCATAGCATGTACGAAACGCTTTCCTTGCGATATCCGACTCTCTAATTCGCAACTGATGATATCCAGATCTTAGGTCGATCTTGGAAAATATTGAAGCTCCCTGAAGTTGATCTAAGAGATCATCAATACGGGGTAGGGGATACTTATTCTTGATCGTCACCCTGTTCAACTCCCGATAATCAATACACAAGCGAAATGACCCATCCTTCTTCTTGACAAACAACACGGATGCTCCCCACGGGGACGCACTCGGTCGGATATAACCTTTCTCGAACAATTCCTCAAGTTGATTCTTCAACTCCTACATTTCGGTCGGGGCCATCCGATACGGTGCCTTCGATATCGAGACGACTCGTGCTCCAACTCAATCGTGAATTCCACATCTCTCTGTGGAGGCAAACCGGGTAACTCGTCTGGAAATACATCGGCATATTCCCTCACTATCGGAATATCCGTCAACATTATTGGTGATTTCTCAGTTTTGGTCATATAGCACTAATAACCAATACACCCATGTTAGGCGTAATTTTATGCGCTTATTTATCATTATTTTATATCCATTTTGAGCCTAAATATGCAAAAATGAGCTTTTAATGCACTATATTTATATGTTTTGTAGGACCTTGCAGTCCGGAAGCCAAATCGATAAAAACGGGCGAAAGCAATGAGTTTTGGCCTGGGGCCGCGGCACAAGGAAAGCGAGCCGCGGCACACGCATGGCACACAGAGGCGCTGAACCAATCAGACCGGGGGCCGTGGAACGCTGAAGCCGAGCCGCGACCATAAAGAAAATGCCCCAGTGTGGGGCGCTGAAAGAAGGGCCGCGGCATGCATTAAGTGAGCCATGGCCCACGGGGTGGTTTTTGATGTTTTGGCCGCAGCTTCTGGGCCGCTTTTGGAGCCTGTTCCCAACCTAATTCTTGGACACATTTTGGAGGCCGAGGATAGTTATAAATAGGGGTTTAAGGGTCAAGACATCATCATCGAAGAATCGAGGATCAAACATCAAGGAATTACTGAGGAGATTTGTGGGCGATTTACAAGACCACTGGATCCCTTACGGTTTTCCTTAGTTTTTTCGCATCTTATTTTCTAGATCCGCTCGAGTAGGATTGTGATTGTAGCCGATTACATAACGATTTGATTTATTTATTTTTATTTCAATTCACTCGTTATTCGTATTGAATCGATTCTTTCACCGTTCTCAATGCTTTCAATTGTCTCGCCAATGGTTGAATTGATTTGAATGTCTTTATGGATTCGGGAGATGAAATTTAGGCATAGTTCTTGTGAGAAAAATCATGATTTTCGTGAGATAGGGATATACTCATGGGAATTGTGAAGCTCGCTTATCGTGGGAATTCATGAACTGCTTTAGCTATTAATTATCTAATTTGAATAGGATATATCGAGTTAATAATTCTTAGTATTTTCTATCGACCTTGGGAAAGGCTTTAGAATAATTTAGGAATTCGGCTTACAATCGATTGAATAAAAGTGAATGGAATTAAATAAAATCATTCCCGATTGTTTGAGGTGAAAATCATAATCCTACGCCCTTATTATTATTATTTTTATTATTCCTATTATTATTTTCTATTTATTTTTCTGCAATTAGTTTGGAAATAAATTCTATATAATTGTTCTTCAAATAAAATTTCGAGTCGACTATATTTTGGTACTTAGTGAAATCAGTCCTCGAGGGAACGATATCTTACTCATCACTTTATTACTTGTTGACACCGTGCACTTGCGGCATAGTGTGAGGGCTTTCCTCACGACAAGTTTTTGGCGCCGTTGCCGTGGACTGATTTTTTGCTAATATCATTACCAAGCGACTCTAATTTTAATTTGAAGTTTTTTTTCTTTAGTCTCTATATTTTTATTTTTTTCATTATGTTTTCCTTTGATTATCGTGACCCTTGGCATTTCATAAATTTCATGATCTTAATAATTTGCCTAATAGGTTAGTCACCTCCCCCAAACAAAAGACCATGATTGAACAATGTGTAGATGCTCTCAAAATCCCGATAGTTCTCTTGAGCGAGAATGTGCAAGTCGTGGTCTTGAGATTCACTATGGTTATTTTCCACTCATAGATTTAGTAGTGAAGTTGAGGGGAGGTTGAAAAGAAAACATGCCGAGTTTTGTGGTCGATCCTCAAAGACTGATAATTACATAAAGTGTGATGAGCTTGTAGAAGAAGTTACCATTGATGATGTTTCCAAAGAAATTTCATTAAATTGTCATCAAACTTTGAATAATAAGGTGAACACTTATGTGCCTAAAATTTTATTAACGGTGCCACGCATAATTTTTCCTAAATCCATAATGGGAGAGATTGACCCCATTACTTGTGATTTTGTTGGGGCTGATTCTTTGAGTTCTAATGAGGTTGTTCATGATATGTCTTTATTATTTACCCATTCGAACTCTGCTTATTTTTTCATACCTTGTAATTATTATATTCTTCCATTATTTTTTGGTTGTCCGCATAATTATTCTTACTCATTATTTTTGGCAACCAGGCATGAACCAAAGCCTCCCTTGTGGAATAAGAGGCTTATAGATTGCAAGAAGGGTGTATTTGGTAATCTCCCTAGAAAGAAGACATGTTAAAATTTTTTGCCACGTCGTGCTCAAGACGTAAAATAGAGCGCTTGATGGGAGGTAACCCATCATTTTTACTTGCTTTCTAGTTAGTTGTTTTTATTTGATTTTTCGTTAATAATTTTCTTTCTTTGTTTTGTTATTTCGTTGGGATTCGTGTATTCTTGTTGGCCCTTATTTCTCTAATATTTTTTATATAACCCCAATGAGTTATTATCCTTCATATTCTAGTCTTTCTTGACTTAATGTCTATTGTTATTTCATGACTAGAGACTAAGTTTGGTGGGGGTCCCTGGTGATGTTAGGCATTATTTGAAGTATGGATTGACAGACGATTCAACTCAGACATGTGTCATGCTCAAGAAGACATTTGGAATAAGATTCACTTTTCCTTATCTCTTTTATTTTCACATGAGTTTTATTGTTGATGATTTTATGTTTAGTGGAATAAATTGAAGCATGCGATATTTTCTTAATTTTTCTTGGTTATAAATTGCGATTTCATCATTGCTTTATTGCCCTTGCATGTTGTTGATGGTTTTTGCCAAAAACGTGAATTTTTTGTGAATTTTTCGTGCTTCCGTGTGTAAAACTGATGTTACGATACTGATTTCTTTTTGAAGAAACAGTTGACTTTTGGTCGAGTTGCAGTCAGCGATATCTGTTTCCGTTAAGTATTTATTTAGGTCTGAGGGATTTTGTTTTTGTAGAAATCTTAGCGTATAAGAAAGGAGACATACGTGTTTTCAAATCGTCGTCTATACGTTTGGTTATACTTTTCGCGTAGCTAGTCGTCCAAGAATATGAGTCTTGTGGGCACTTAAAGTCAGCTTTAGAGCCTGATGCCTTTTCCCAAAAAGTCGAGATATTATACATGTTCTATGATGGGAAGTTTAGTAACGGGGTATTCACGCGACCCGTTGTTTACTTTCGTAAACAAAGAACCTTGAATCGGACGTATGGAATAGCTATTCGAGTTTTTTCTCCGCTGTAGAGGGGGACTTAGTAACTAGAAGCATCCATGTGCCCCATGAGTGTCTTTTACGTCAAACGGTTCCCCAATACATGAGAATGGAAATCCACCCTAGGGTTATCCCGATGAAACATCCCGAGATCCGAAACCTAGTGGTTAACTCGAATCATATTATTGATCATACATAAGGGAATGATGTCCGAGGTTTAATTTTGACGATGAAACTCTTGAATTTATGTCATTAGAATGTAATGGGTGAGTTAGCTTGTTTACTCTAACCCTTCATATTGGCGGTCGGTTAAATTCACGCTTGTTAATATTTGAGCTTGATTTTCCTCATAAACGATTGGTTAGGACTGAAAATGACTACTTTTTGGATTTTCAGGGTAGTATTGATTAAGTTGAGCACTATGGATTTTCACAATCATTCACGAGACTTTTTATTTGAAA
This sequence comes from Orobanche coerulescens, assembly GCA_033398695.1. Taxonomy (NCBI): domain Eukaryota; kingdom Viridiplantae; phylum Streptophyta; class Magnoliopsida; order Lamiales; family Orobanchaceae; genus Orobanche; species Orobanche coerulescens. The sequence continues at coordinate 45,351,157 of CM065805.1, read as the reverse complement.
ATTGAATTTTGCTTGAGGACAAGCAAAGGCTCAAGTTTGGGGGTATTTGTTAGGCGTATTTTTATGCGCTTATTTATCATTATTTTATATTCATTTTGAGCCTAAATCTGCATAAATGAGCTTTTAATGCACTATCTTTATGTGTTTTGTAGGAAATTGGAGTCCGGAAGCCTAAACGATGAAAAACGGGCGAAAGCAATGATTTTTCGCCTGGGGCCGCGGCACAAGGAAAGCGAGCCGCGGCACACAGAGGCGTTGAACCAACTGTACCGAGGGCCGCGGCATGTTGAAGCTGAGCCGCAGCCCATAAAGAAAAATGTGCCCAGGTGTGGGGCGCTGAGCAGTAAGGGTCGCGGCACAGATTAAGTGAGCCGCGGCCCACGGGGCGGTTTTTGATGTTTTGGCCGCGGTTCTGGGCCGTTTTTTGAGCCTGTTCCCAACCCACTCATGGACGCGCTGAGGCCGAGGATAGTTATAAATAGGGGTTTAAGGGTCAAGACATCATCATCGAAAAATCGATGATCGACCATCAAGGAATTATTGAGGAGATTTGTGGGCGATTTACAAGACCACGGATCCCTTACGGTTTTCCTTAGTTTTTCCGCATCTTATTTTCTAGATCTGTTTGAGTAGGATTGTGATTGTAGCCGATTACATGACGGTTTGATTTATTTATTTTTATTTCAATTCACTCGTTATTCGTATTGAATTGGATTCTTTTCACTGTTCTCAATGCTTTCAATTGTCTGGCCGATGGTTGAATTGATTTGAATGTCTTTATGGATTCGGGAGATGAAATTTAGGCATAGTTCTTGTGAGAAAAATCATGATTTTCGTGACATAGGGATATACTCATGGGAATTGTGAAGCCTGTTTATTGTGGGAATTCATGAACTGTTTTAGCTATTAATTATCTAATTTGAATAGGGATATATCGAGTTAATAATTCTTAATATTTTCTATCGACCTTGGGAAAGGCTTTAGAATAGTTTAAGAATTCCTGGCTTACAATCGATTGAATAAAAGTGAATGGAGTTAAATAAAAATCATTCCTGATTGTTTGAGGTGAAAATCATAATCCTACGCCCTTATTATTATTATTTTTATTATTCCTATTATTATTTTCTATTTATTTTTCGTAATTAGTTTAGAAATAAATTTATATAATTGTTCTTCAAATAAAATTTAGTCGACTATATTTTGGTACTTAGTGAAATCACCCTCGAGGAACGATATCTTACTCATCACTTTATTACTTGTTGACACTGCACTTATGCATAGTGTGAGGGATTTCCTCACAACAACCCCGATTGAGTAATTTCACGCTTCATCAAGTTAATGACCTTACTGCAATGGGATTACCTCCCGAAAACACATTCGACCCCATCGTCCAAAATGATAGTGACCATGCGCTACGGACACTAATGATGGCATCATGACGATCCATCCAATCAATACCCAAGATGACGCTGCCTCTCGGCAAATCTACCACAATAAGGTCCGCTAGCCATTCACGGCCATGAAGCCAATCGACAATCAATCTCACGATTCCCGATAATTCTTCTACCATCGTAGACCAATGACATAAGGCTCACAACTAGTAGCACTACCCGCATTTAGTCTAATCAAACATGACTCGGAAATAAATGAATGTGATGCACCAGTATCAAAAAGGGTACACACAGGTTGAGATAGAATATCGAGTGCACCTGAGATCATCCGGGCCTCTGGATCGTCGGTCTTCTTCATCTCATAAACTCGGGTCTTGCTAGTCCCGGCACCGGACGCTCCCGTCTGATGACTAAAGGCTTCACCTTTATTCGCTCCTGTCATCTTGAACGATGCATACTGAGTGGCCTGATTATGAACAGCTGACTGCTTCTGGGCCTGAGATGACGCTGGAGTAGGTTTGGAATCCCTTCGGCAAAAACGGGCCTTATGCCCAAAGAATCCCATGCTTATGACACGTGATACCGCCTCGGCACTTGGTGCCGACATGACCAAGATCCCCACGCTTAAACAGTGATGGCCGACTGCTGCATGGATCATGATTCCACTGGCTCCGGGCGCCACAGGAGGTCGCTCAGAGAAAGTGGTGCCCGCACGAGGCTTCTCGAAGGTTGTATGACCACCTTCAGACTGATTATGATTCTTCGATTTCTTGCTAGCAGATGAAGGTTGCTGCTTAGCAATCTCCTTAGCAGTGAGCTCATAAGTAAGAGCCTTCTTAATGAATTCGGCCAGAGTGGTGCAATTATGATTAAGTAACTGCATCCGCATCCGGGGTTTCAGCCTCTTACTGAAATACTTGATCTTATCTGCCTCGGAGTGAATGATAGATGAGGCGAACGGAAGGAGTTCCTGAAATTTCTCGGCAATGGCGAGAACATCCTCGTCCGCTGAGGGGTCGGGAGTGAGTAATTCTGATAGCTTGGCCTCCCTGAGTGGGGCCGGATAATACCTCTCCATCATTAGAGTCTTGAATTGATCCCAAGTACATGATCCGTCAGGGGGCTTCAACGACAACCACCAATAATGAGCGCTTTTACCCAGATAGTAAGCCGCAACTGAAACTTTATGTCCTTCGGGACACTCTACCATAGCAAATAACTTCTCGAAATGCTCGAGCCAATGAACAATATCCGCCGGCTCAGATGAGCCATCAAATGTGGGTGGCCTTTGGCGAGAGATGTCGCCGATGATACTGCCCATACTCCTCTCTTGCCTATGAGGTGGCGGAAGAGGAGCCTGTTGATTTTGATTAGCTGAGTTATGCATCGTCTCCATCAGTTGTGTCATTTGAGTCATTTGGGCCATCATGCCCTGCATAAAGGCGAGTGGATCAATCCGAACACCTTCGATCGAGCCGTGTCTGCACGACTCCCGATAGTGAATGATCACGCCCGTGTGAATGAGTGGCGCTGGCCGCTAGATGAGTTAGCATTATTCCTCGCGTTCGCACGTGTATTAATGCGAGCTCTCGAGACTCGGCCCGCACCACGGCCTTGTCCTCCGCGTCTTCTGCCTTCTCTCTCCATACTGAAGTAGGAAAGTCACATGATGATTATATCTCTCGCATGAATATCACATTATGATTACGTCATGAAATGATGAAAATGAGCATACGCGCTCTAACACAGTGATTACATGAATGATTAACTGGGGTGACATGATTATCTGATGAAATCCTTGAAATGATTATCTTGAACGAGTTAACAAGATTAATGATATGATCCTTCCAGATCAACAACTGAACTGTGAAATGAACTGCGTGATTAATGAGTTAACATGATCGTCCTGATCAAAATGAATGATGATGAGGATTGTTGACTAATGAATGATGAATGAATGATTCTTATTGCCAGAAATTATACCATGGCGTTAGAAATCGTACAGTTCTTGGTCTGATTGGCTCGGCATTTGCACAGGTCACATGTGACGCGAAAGTCCAATGATACAAGTCCGATGACGATGATTTCAAATGAGACATGACTCGGAAGGTAGTATTCAAAACCACGCTCCGATACCAACTCTGTAACACCCCAAATTAGGCGGATATTACAGTGCCGTGGATCCCCGACTGGGACCCACCAGGCGAATGAAAACTGATGAATTAAATAATATAATTGTAGTACCGAACCACATTATATTACCAAATACTCCGATGAGGAGTTTAAATACAAAACACCAGGACGGTACCGAATACTAGTATCCAAACTGAATGAAACGGAGTATCCAAATGAAAATCTGCAGCGGAAAAATAATAAATGACAACATGAATGACTGAAAAGGATCGTGGGGCCCTACTAGTATCACTGGGACTCCTCGCCTTCAACATGCTCTTCCCGTGCCTTTGCCTTGCCGTGACCTGAAAACAAAATCCCCCAACGGGTCGCCATACGTAACAACAATCCTCAAGGGTTGAAAATACACAATCATGATATATCTTTAGTTATGAAATATCCTTAGTTATGAATGACTCACCGAGATGAAAATAATAGTGAAGTGAATGATAGTTCAATGAAATGATTGGAACCACCGTTCCTCGTTAATGAATTGATTATTCGACAATTAGAAGTCTCAATACGGTTAATACAATGATGAATGAGTTATGATTATTAATAAACAACAACAAAATGAATGAATATCCTTTTAACCGTGTAAGAATTAACTTACTCAACACCGCTGAAGAATGTCCTTCCACAAACAAACGTCCTAAATGAAAAGTCGGTCGCTCGAACAACCTTGAATAACACAATTACCAACAATCCGCCCAATATACAAATCAAACACGATTATAATGAACTCAAAACGTCAATACGACTAAACCAAGTTCATTGGGGCATTATATCGAATACGTTGTGGCCAAACTTCGATTGTTAACAACCAAACCTCAATTATACCAATAACAAAACCCCAAGAAGTGTTTCAAACAAACAAAACATCTTCAATATGATCAATAATCCAAAATGAATATCCAAATTCGTGATTACAACAACAATTAATCGAAAATCCCCAAATCCAACTCAATATTCAAAGTGTTCTTGAATAATCCTTCAATAATCCATTGAATAATCATACATATCCATAATCATGCATACTTCACTTCATACAACATGATTTTAACGTCCAAAACATCATATGTCAATACAAAATTGAAATCCAAGATGTTGAAGAAATTACCTCTTGAAGATCCAACCACTTCGATCCGATGAACACGAGTTAAATCGAGTATCCAAGCTTCCCAAACGAATGAGGATGATGAAAATCTAACACTCAAGTGATTGATGATGGAAAATCCCTCCCTCAAGCTCTCTCTCTCGGAACAAGATGAAAGAAATGGTGAAAATGATGAAAAGTCCCGCCAAGTCCTTATAAACCACGGAAGTTACGGCCATAACTCGGCCTTCTTACGGCCGTAACATCCTGTGTCAACGGCCTTACGGCCAGAACCACCAACTCAGACAGGTGTAACTCGGCTTCCAAACACTGCCGACACTTTACTACTGCACCCGCACTGACTTACGGCGTAACTCGCCTCATCTAAAACACATGCCGACATCCATACAAATGCACTCCGCACACCTTATGGGCGTAACTCGACCGATACGGCCAGAATCGCCAAACTTAAGGGCGTAAGCCCTTCGCCGAAAATGACCAGCACTCGTCAGAACGCACGGCCAGACCGCCAAGCCTTACGGCCGTACCTTCCTCGTATTACGGCCGTATGTCAGAACTCCTTATGGCCGTAAGTCCCTCTCGTCCGGCACAACCTGAAAGACACGAACACTCCTTACGGCCGTATCCTGCTCATCTTACGGCCGTAACTCGCCTTCGGCCAAAAACGCCTGGGCACCCTGCTCGACACGTACGGCCGTATCCGGCCAAGCCTTACGGCCGTACCTGCTCAACTTACGGCCGTATGCCGCAACCTTACGGCCATAAGTCCCGTTCGTCCAAAATGGCCTGAAATCAACGAATGCCTGTTACATCCGTATCCGACAATCTTACGGCCGTAACTCGTTAATGGACATGCTGAAAAATCCGATAACTCCGATTTCTCGCTACGATTGATGAATGATCCGACATACCATACGAATGTGAAAGTGAACAAGTCCAACACAAGCCAAAGATGATACTTCCAGTACAAGACTACTAATCACGATGAAAATGATAATACTCCCGTCTCGATCCATAAACGGAGATGAAATGACGATCGGTAACTGATATACGGTTACAACATGCCAACAGTGAACGCAAATGAATGAATCACGAATGATGAGTGATTAAAAATGAGTGAAAAATACTGAGTGATAATTACTGACTGATTAATACTGAATGAAAATGAATGAATTACAACCGGGTATTACAAAAAGGGGGAGAAGAAGTTGAATCGGATAAAAGCGTCATGAAAGATATGATGAGAAAAATAAAAAGTCGAAAAGGAGAAGAAAGCATACAAAAAGGGGGAGAAAGGAAGGAGTTGAAAAATGCAAAAACGAAGAAGTCAAAAATGACCGAAAAAGAAAAAGGATTGGAGAAACTAACGAAACGATCAACATCGAAAACTTTGAAACGTACATATATATATAATTTTATTTTTCAGGTTTTATCCAATTCAAGGGTTGTTTTGTAATCATCAAAAAGGGGGATATTTTTGGAATATTTATTCCACATATTCATAAATAGTGTTTTGATGATTAAGTTGCTAAACAAAACAAAACAACAAAGAGACGAAGCAAAGCATCGAAGCAGACGAAGACGCAAAAAGCTGGACAAAATACAAAGATAGAGCACGCTAGATATACAGGTTAGCGCATGCTAACGGATCCCGGCTGCAGATCGGACGAGTTCGAAGTAACCTGAAGTGAAGTCACCTGATGAGGATAGCGCACGCTACACATAAAGCATTAACGCACACTATCGAGCCAATATTATCGTTGTGAAGAGATTCAAACACAGAATGACATATGCAGTGAAGTAAGCTTAGCGCACGCAACAAGTGATATTTAGCGCGCTAAATATCAAGTTTGAATGAAGTCAATCAACTGCTCTAAGAATCGATGCAAAGTCAAAAGTATAAAGGGATACATGATGCATGCAATGATGCAAGATTAGCGCATGCTACAACGAATATTCCTGCAAGGTTAGACGTCCCAGTTATAAGGCAAGGTTCAGCCTCCCAAAGGAATGATGCCCCCGGCATCGACCTTAGTGGTGGGATGGCCAAGTCACGCTCTTATCCCCGCCGAAAGAGGGGGAGGCCAGTGGGTAGAAAGGATACCGAACCTCGAAAGAGAAGAGGAATGGAGGCACAAAATCCTCTCATTATCGACACAGCGACTCCATCACACGAGATTATCTATGATTACGGATATGTCCTCAAATCAACAATGGAACAATAGACGGACGCGTCAGAAACTTTGTTGATGTCAGAGAATAAAGAAATCTCGATGCAATGTATGAGTGAATACGCATTATCGACAGTCATCCACGCTAGTCGATGATGCTTTTGCCTACTCCGTCGCTCAAGAAGTTATTGAAGACGACGATGCTGAGCCGCGCTTGGTTGCTGAATGTCAATGATGAGCCGATTGGCCGAAATGGAAAGATGCAATGCAAGCTGAACTAGACTCAATGGCTAAAAGTGAGGTATTTGTCCATATCGAGCCAGTACCCGTGGGCGTTAAACTAGTTGGACATAAGTGGATCTTTATTTGTAAACGCAATTATAAGAATGAGGTCATGCATTATAAAGCGAGACTAGTTGTCCAAGGCTTCTTCCAGCGCCCTGGCATTGATTACGAGGAGACATAGTCTCCAGTTATGGACATCATCACTTTCCCTACTTAGTCAGTTTGGTAGTGTCCGAAAAATTGAATATACAACTTATGGATGTGGTTACAGCATACCTTTATGGGGATCAAGATATAGATATTTATATGGAAGTCCACGAAGGGATTTCGTTGCCCAAATCAAGTAGCTCTAAGCCACGGAGCGCTTACGCTGTGAAACTGCGTCGTTCACAGTATGGATTGAAACAATCCTGAAGGATGTGGTACAATGATAAGTGTTAGTTTTATACACTTATCCGTGATTGTTATTGATATATTTCATCCATAATTATGAGCTAGTCTACTCGTTTTTGTTTTAAAATAATTAGTTTTTAATAATTTTATTTTTATAGGATGAAGATGTAAATTTAGCCTTAATCGGATTAAATTACTGATTTACTCAAGAAATAACATGTTTATAAAATATTCTCTATATTGAGTTTTTATGTATTCATGTTGTAGAGATTTTCGAGATGAGTTCGGCAGTCTTTTCGGATTCAAAATCAAAGTTATATATCAAAAGTTATCATCCGAAGAAGATTTGGGGCGAAAACGCAAGAGCCTATGAAATTTTGGGCTGAAAATAAAGTCTGAAACTCCATACAGGCGTACAAATAAAGTTACGGCCGTAACTCACACAGCAATTAATGTGCAAAATGCCGAAGCCATGTTACGACCGTAATATCTGAAAGTTACGGCCATAAGTACTCTATGTTACGGCCGTAACATTTGAAAGTTACGACCGTAACTCTTGACAGATGTATGATCATTTTTAAATCTTTTATACTTTTGGTCTATTATTGAGGGGATGGATGGCCTTGATCCGATCTAATGTAATAATACTGGAGTTTTGGAGCTATTAGATGACTTTAGGTGTATAAATAGACCCCTTAGATCCATTATTTATCATCCTTCATCTTATATTTTTCCTACTTTGTAATATTTTTCTTTGTGTGAAGGACACACTTGTGTTCTTGAGAGTGTATGTAATAGTGGTTTAACTTATGTTATTGAGGGAGTTTGTTGCCTCTTTCTTCTTTATCTACTAAGGGAGTTAGGATCAATTCTTTCCCTTTTTCAACTAATAATGGCCACTCAAGCTTGTAATATGTTGAATAAACCCTTCATGGGCTAAGTTATCATTAGTTGGGATTATAAACAAGGTTTGTCATGTTATTTAAGTTTGTATAAAGATCTGTTATGGATTACATATTATTGTGTGTGATTTTCATTGTTTTACCAATCTTTATTTATTTGGCCAATAAATGATGATATTTATGGTCTTCATATTTTTTGAAAGAAAATATGTTGATTAGATCTAATGATCTTCACTCTAAGTTATTCTAGGGGATAGAAATATACCTCTAGACCTTAGATGGTTCTTTGAGTTATTTTCATAAAACCAAGTGCTATGTATTGAAGCCAATCAACATAGAAATATAGTGGATTGATTCAATACATAAGGGGCGTTTTGACATTCGAAAGAGGAAACGTCTTTTTAAGAAAAATCGAATCTACACAACATAATAAGTAAATACATCTGATGATCTCCTATACATCTTCGATAACTAATGATGAACTAAGTTTGTAATCCCAACTATTTCATTTTACCTTTTATTAATTTATTATTAGTGCAATCTTTCATTTCCTTACATTTTAGAACTATTATTGCATTTTCCTTGCAATTGTCAAACCAAACTCTTAAATTGTATGTTTCACTCATCTAAAACTCTATAACAAATAGATAAATAGTGTAAAATTCAATATATAACCTAACTTCTTCGTGGGATCGATAAACCAGACTCAAAAAGTCCACTTACTACTTGATACGATATCGTGCACTTGCGATAGTTACACAAAAGACGTGTCAAGTTTTTGGCGCCGTTGCCGGGGAAGTATAAGAGTTATTTTGAAATATTACATTATTAACTATTGTTATAAATACAACTTTGTCTTTGTTGTAGATTCTCTTGTCTATGCGAAGGACGTACAATCGCGATTTAGTTTCACTAGATCCCGATATTGAAGCCACATTCAGAAGAAGGCGAAGAGAGAACAAAAAACAAGCATTATTTCTTCACCATCAATGGAGGACGAACCAAACCCACGTCTCCTCCTAGGAAATGATAACGAAAGAATTCCTCCGGTAGGGGGAATACCTAATGCTCAAAACATTCAACATCAAGAACATCTTATTGTGCCGTAAAAAGATGAAGACAACATGCTCTTTGGGGAATTCATGAACCCCCCCATCTTTGAGCATGCAAACAAGTGTGATCTATCCACCATTTGGAGTGGACAATTTTCAAATTCGACCAGATGTCATTATTCTATTCTCCAACAACAACTCATTCTATGGAAGAACCGACGAGAATCCATATCTCCATATTAACCGTTTTGTGGAGATTTGTGGAAATTTCAAATATCCAAATGTAAATGACGGGGCGATAAAAATGAGACTTTTCGTGCACACTTTGAAGGACAGAGCAAGAGAGTGGCTAGATACTTTGCCACCACGAAGCATAACAAATTGGCCCAAATTTGTTCAAAAAATCACCACTAAATACTTTCCACCAATAAAAGTGGCGAAACTCAAATACGAAATCTCTACATTTCGTCAACAAGATTCGGAGTCATTTCACGAAGCATGGGAGAGATACAAAGATATGCTACGAAAATGTGCTAACCATGGTTTCAATTTGGGAGCACAAGTCAATTACTTCTATTCTGGACTCTTACCTACATGCCGAGCTAATGTTGATTCATCATCAAATGGCTCACTTGGCAACAAAAATATGAGAGAGGCTTATAATCTTTTTAAGGTTATACGTGAACAAAGTGCAAGATGGCTGCATTTAAATATACAAAATAAACCAAATGGTGTTTTTGAAGTGGATTCGCAAAATTGAAGCTTTATCAAAGAAAGTCGAGACATGTCATTTTCAACTCCTCAATCAGAAGACGGTGCAAACTCCACAAGTTTTAGCTCTTTCATGTGAAATTTGTGGAGCAACTCACAATAGCACTATGTGTCCCTTAGTGCAACAGAGCAGCCATTCGCACCACTGCAACAAGTGGCCTATGCTCAGAATTTCCAAAGGCAAGCATACAATCCTTACGGGCCAACATACAATCCAGGATATAAAAATCATCCAAATTTTTCTTATGCAAACAACAACAATGTGTTGAATCCAACACATCAAGAAAAGAAGCCCGGGTGGGAAGAAGCAATCACGAAGCTCGCCGAACAACAACTGAAGTATCAACAATGCAATGATGCTTCAATTAAAAATCTGGAGACACAAGTTGGCCAAATAGCCAAAATACTTTCAGAAAGATCCCACGGCATGTTACCTAGCAATACCGAGGTAAATCCAAGGGAGAATATCCAGGCTATCACAACAAGAAGTGGAGTGCAGTTGCCCCAAATTTTTGTGGAAAATCATCTAGAAAAACAAAAAAATAAACAAAATCAAGAAACAGAAAAAGAATCTGAATCAGGACCTTCATCTAAAAAAGGTCCAGTTGCCACAAAATCTTATGTTCCACCTATCCCATTTCCTAAACGGTTGAAGAATCACAAGCTCGATGCTCAATTCAGTAAATTCTTGGAAATTTTCAAAAAGCTACACATCAACATACCTTTTACCGATGCTCCAGCACAAATGCCAAGCTATGCCAAATTTATGAAAGATATTCTTTCCAACAAACGAAGGCTTGAAGAATATGAAACTATCATGCTAATAGAGGATGTAGCGCGATACTACAAAAGAAGTTGCCACCCAAGCTAAAAGATCCGGGAACTTTTACAATCCCGTGTACAATTGGTGAAGTGAATTTTGGCAAAGCTCTTTGTGATTTAGGGGAAAGTATCAATTTGATGCCCCTGTCAATTTTCAACAAACTGAACTTGGGAGAAGGAAAAGCAACAACAGTTTCACTACAATTAGCTGATCGGTCAATCAAATATCCATGTGGGATAATAGAAGATGTGCTAGTCAATGTTGATAAATTCATATTTCTAGCGGATTTTATCATCCTAGACATGGAAGAAGATCAGGATATTCCCATTATTTTGGGACGACCATTTCTTGCAACCGGACGTGCTCTTATTAACGTCTATGAAGGAAAGCTCTTATCAACCGGACGACCATTCTCAGAGTGGAAGACGAACATGTCATCTTCGATGTCTTAAAACTTTGAATCATCCCTCCACAGATGAACGCAATTGAAGCCATGGTAAACAAGTCTTTGGAGAAGATTCTATCTAAAGATCCTCTTGAGACATGTATAGCAAATTCTCTAACCAGCATGGAAGAAGAATATCACTTGGACGAAACAGTTAACTATCTAGAAGCACTACCACCCTTAAGAAGACATTCACATTTTGAAGAGTTGGGGACAAGCTCCGCTAAACCCCTCCATTCTTTACAAGAAGCTCCAATACTTGATCTCAAACTTCTACCCACACATTTGAGATATGCTTACTTGGGCATTTCCTCTACACTTCCGGTCATCATATCAAACATATTGACCAAACTTGAAGAAGGGAAATTACTAAGGGTATTGAGGAATCACAAAAGAGCAATTAGATGGACTATTGCGGACATTAGAGGAATAAGCCCCTCTATATGCACACACAAAATTCTGATGGAAGATGACTGCAAACCTTCAATTGAGCATCAACGACGTTTGAATCCAAACATGAAGGAAGTTGTGAAAGTAGAAATTCTTAAATTACTTGACGCAGGAATCATCTATCCAATTTCAGATAGTCCATGGGTGAGCCCCGTACATATGGTGTCCAAAAAGAGTGGAATCACAATCATAGAGAACGAGCATAATGAACTTATATCGACACAATCTATAACCGGATGGAGAATGTGCATTGATTACAGGAAGCTTAACAAGACGACCAGAAAAGATTATTTTCCACTCCCATTTATTGATCAAATGCTCGATAGATTGGCGGGACATTCTTACTACTGTTTCTTGACCGCTATTTAGGGTAGAACCAAATCGTCATAGCCCCAGAAGACCAATAGAAAACAACATTCACATGCCCTTACAGAACGTTTGCTTATAGAAAAATCCCATTCGGATTGTGCAATGCTCCGGCCACATTTCAGAGATGCATGATGTCAATTTTCTCAGACATGGTTGAAAAATTCATTGAAGTTTTCATGGACGATTTCTCAGTTTTCGGAGATACATTTGATAAATGCCTAAATCACTTAGGCATGGTCTTGGAAAGATGCGAATACACAAATCTAGTTCTCAATTGGGAGAAATGTCACTTCATGGTCTAGGACGGAATCGTACTTGGCCATAGAATCTCACAAAATGGAATTGAAGTCGATAAGGCAAAGATCCAAGTGATTGCAAAACTTCCTCCACCAATTTCGGTGAAGGGAGTAAGGAGTTTTCTCGGGCATGCAGGTATCTATCGGAGGTTCATAAAAGATTTCTCAAAAATAGAAAAACCTCTCTGTTCTTTTCTTGAGAAAGATACACCATTTTTTTTCACAAATGAATGCCACGTGGCCTTTACAACGTTGAAGGATAAGCTTACATCAACTCCAATCATCATTTCTCCTGATTGGACTATCCCATTCATTTTGATGTGAGATGCAAGTGATTATGCTGTGAGGGTCGTGCTGGGCCAGGAGAAGGACAAAATGATGCAAGTGATCCATTACGCTAGCCGGACTATGAAAGATGCACAGCTGAACTACACAACAACTGAAAAAGAGATGCTAGCGGTGGTTTATGCATTTGATAAATTTCGATCCTACTTATTGGGAGCAAAAGTCATCGTCTACACTGATCATTCAGCTTTGAAATATTTGATGACAACGCAAGATGCTAAGTCAAGGCTAATCCGATGGGTCCTACTTATGCAAGAGTTCAACATAGAAATCCGAGACAGAAAGGGAACAGAGAACCAAGTGGCGGATCATCTCTCACGACTGGACCAAAACAATGCTCAAGAGAAGGAAATAAATGAAGTATTTCCGGATGAACAACTGTTCCAAATCTCTAATGTGCAGGAAAAACAAAATGCACCATGGTATGCACATCATCAATTTCCTTGCAAGTGGAATAATTCACCCAAATTTTTCCCACCATCAAAAGAAAAAATTCTTCTCCGAGTTGAAATACTATTACTGGGAAGATCCTCTATTGTTCAGACGAGGACCTGATCAAATTATCCGGAGATGCATACCGGAAGAATAAATGGAGAAGGTATTGGAATGATGTCATTCCTTTCACTATGGAGGACATTTTGGTACTTCAAAAACAGCAGCAAAAATTCTTGAAGTAGGATTCTATTGGCCCACTCTTAAAAGATGCACATACACTTGTTTGTAAGTGTGACTGGTGCCAAAGACATGGAAACAAGTAAAAAAGAAATGAAATTCCAATGAATTTCATCTTAGAAGTTGAAATCTTCGATGTTTGGGGAATTGATTTCATGGGACCCTTTCCATCATCGTTCTCTAATGAAAACATCCTTGTAGCTGTGGACTACGTATCTAAATGGGTGGAGGCTGTTGCATTACCAACAAATGAAGCTAGAGCCATGGTAAATTTTCTAAAGAAAAATATATTCACTCGCTTCGGAGCTCCGAGAGTTATTATCACTGATGGCGGATCTCTTTTCTACAATCACCAAGTTAAGGCTCTACTGACCAAATTCGGAGTAAAAAACCGTGTTGCTACCTCTTATCATGCAAAAACCAGTGGACAAGTAGAGGTCTCTAATCGTGAACTGAAACGCATACTAGAGATGACAGTCGACTCATCTCGGAAAGATTGGTCGAAAAATCTAGATGATGCGCTCTGGGCTTACAGAACAGCTTATAAGACACCAATAGGCATGTCTCCATTTCGTTTGATTTTTGGAAAAGCCTGTCACTTTCCAGTAGAACTTGAACATCGAGCCTTCTGGGCTATTAAAAAATTAAACTTTGACGAACAGTTGGCTGGGAAGAAAAGGTTGCTGCAACTAAATGAGTTGGATGAAATCCGACTCGACTCATATGAACATGCCAAAATCTAAAAAGAGAAGACAAAAAGATGGCATGACAACCGAATTCTGAGAAGATATTTTAAAGCACGAGACCAAGTTTTCCTTTTTAATGCAAGACTGCGTCTCCGGGTAAGCTGCGGTCACGGTGGACGGGCCCATACACAATCAAAGAGGTGTTTTCTCATGGAGCTATGGAGATTTACAATACAGTGAACAGGAGTTTTAAAGTATATGGCCAACGGTTAAAGCCATATTTGAGAGGAGAATTCTCGACAGCAAATCAATCATAGCACTGGAAATGCCAAATTGATCAGACGAGAAGTCAAGCTAAGGACGTTAAACAAAGCGCTTATTGGGAGGCAACCCAGTTTCTTTTATTTTCGCAAAATAAGTTTGGGGGTAACACAGAAAGACTCAACAACCGGAGCAAGGATCATATCATTCAAGGGAGTCTTTCTTGCATTATTTTCACACATAATAAATATAAATTTCTAAAAAACCAAAAAAAAAAAAATTAAGCACAATCTTACGGCCGTACACCTCGCATTTCATACGGCCGTACATCTATATGTTACGGCCGTATCCCATTTGTTAAAAAAATACATTTTTTTACGAAACTTTGTTACGGCCGTAATTTTTTATTAATACGGCCGTAAGCTATTCCTATGAGATTTTTTTACGAAAGCCTTTTACGGCCGTAGCTTCGGTATGTTACGGTCGTAACTAGAATTTTTGTTTGAAATCCAAAAGCACCAAACGGCCATAACTTCGGTACATTACAACCGTAACTCGCCTGCTATATATAAAAAAAACACGGGGTTTGAGAATCAGATCCTCAGAACCCCTTCGGCAACACAAGTAGAGGCAAAAAATTTCCCCTTCTCGAACCCTACTTTTAAAAACTCAATTTCATCATTACAATTCGTTCCCCTTTCAATCTTAACAGCTAATCATCAGATTTTTCTTTAAATTCTTGTTTTAATTTCGTTTTTTTGTTTTAGTTTCTTAGTTTATATTTGTTTTTAGATTTCAAATTTCGTACGATTCTTCGCTTAGTACATGTATATTAGTTAGTAATGTTCATATTATAGTGGTTATATATAGTTGTTTCAATGATTTGTGATGAATTGGTGGATTTGAGTTTGATTGTGATTGAAAAACTTGTTAAAAAAACTATGAACTCTTGTCCGACGAAATGCCACAATGAAAATCTTTGAAATTTTTGATGTTTTCGATGGTTTTACTTGATGATTATAGTCATGTGATGAAAAGGGAATTATTTTTGTTTAGTTTCAGGGATGGCACCTAAGAAATCCATGAAGGGAAAAGAAAAGGTTGGTTCTTCATCTCAAGAACCAGCACCACCGCAAAGAGTTCAAAACACACGGTGCATAAAGGAGAGGCTATTCAAACTTGATGATTTCATTGGGGATCCAGACACCAACACTACCACGTCACCTTTCATTCAAAAATTCATAGAAAACGGGTGGGAGAAATTCGTATCCGAGCTTCCAAATGATAACCCCACCTTAACCCTCAATTTTTACAGAACTTTCAACAAATCAATTGGGCAGGTGGGGTCGTCTACATATCATCAAACGATGGTGAATGGAAAAGTGATTAATTTTTAACCGGATGTGATCAACAATTACTTGGGGGTTGCTTGCACTAATGCGGTACACATTTCCATTTTATCGAATGTGGATGTGCCTGATGATAGGGTGTTACGATGGGCACTAGTGAGCGAGCTTCATGACAGTATCAGGATCATCAAACCCCGATACAACCAGTCGGACCTCATTGATGATATTTGGTTCTTATGGATGTGGGCTGCCGGGAGTATTTACCCGACTTCGACTCTGACTACTATTTCCATCAGCCATCTGAGAGGCATATTTGCTATCCGCCGAGGGGTGAAAATAGATTTGGGTACTCACATCTATAATACTATTTGTCACTATGCCGGCACGGTTCCTACTAGGCAAAAGATGTCGTACCCCTGCCTTCTCACCGGTATTTGCAGAAGCCAAAGGGTGAAAATTTCAGCGGGGGGCGATATATTGACGCACGGGGATCGACTCAACGTCCTAAGTAGTATTTTTCGCAGTACTCAGTTGAGGAGCAAGCGGGCACGAGTGGAACCGGAAGCGGAGAGTAGCCATGAGGAGGACTTTGAGCCCGAGGATGATGCCAGGGATGACTTGATGCCTTTTGAGATAGATTTGCTTGAAAGGGTTCGGGGATTAGAGACGTCCCAAGCAGAAATAGTGAGAAGCCAGAACGAAATAATCGAGCGACAAATAAAAATGGAGAAGTGCTTCGAAAGCTTCTTCATTTTCTAAGCATCCCTGACGACACACCGGTAGGATCATAAAGTAAAATTTCAGGGAGTTATCTGCTTTTCTCACTGGCTTTTCATTTCTAAAAACTGGGGACAGTTTTATTTTTAAGTTTGGGGGTGTTTTTGAACATTTGTGTCTATTTTGTTTTGAATCGTGTGATTGAATAATTTGTGTGAAATGTGTGGTGTGTTTTGATTATTGTGGTGTGTTTTGATTATTTTGGTGTGTTTAGCTTTGATTATTATGCTGTGTTTTGATTATTTTTGTTATTTGGCTTTGATTTTTTTAGTGTGTGTGTGTGTATATATATATATATATATATTTATTTATTTTGTTTATTTTGATTTGTGAGATTTCTAGATCTGGCCATAACACCAATAAGTTAGCTATATACAAGTTTCTAAAATCATTTTAACCGGTTAATAAAATTTGTATATTCCAAAATTTTGTGAGCCTTAATCTCTCTTTCCAAGCCTTGTAATTATCATTTAAAATCGAGACAATCGTTACCTTGAGAAAAGAAGAATCAGTCGGTTGATGAAAAATAGAACTGAAATTTACTTAATTTGAGGAGTTTTTGATTTTTCATGCTTAGCTAATAAACGATTTTTCTGCAAAAATTCTATTCCCTAAAAAAAATTATTGGTGAAAAGAGCTACACATTAGCAAATAACGGTGTGAAAACTACCACTTAAAAAAGGTGGAAAATGTGTTGGTGAAAAGAGCTACACGTTAGCAAATAACAGTGTGGAAGTTATCACCTAAAAAAAGATGGAAAATGTGTTGGGGAAAAGAGCTACATGTTAGCAAATAACGGTGTAAAAGCTATCACTAAAAGGGATGTAGATTATGAGCAGATTTGAATTAATTGGTGGCTGAATTTCAATACACTCAATTTCGTAAACAATCACAATATTCGATGACGCCGATGAAATTCTTTTTCATATTGAGTCGAAAAATAAACGAGTGATCGAGAGCAACCATTAAAGGGAGTCGTGTGTATCACGAGTGGGAAAGAAACAATCATCCTTTTGGGGGGAAACCTTGCATTTTGGAATTACAAAAATAAAATCGTGTTTTAACTTCAAATCATTAGTAGATTTATTATGAATCTTGATTCATTTCTATCTACTGTATAAAGCTAGTTGTTGTGCATTAATGGCATTTGATCTCTTTTTCCCTTTATATATAATTATTTTTCTTAAATTGTGTGTGTATTATTTTTCTTGTTTTGTGTCTTATTTTTTATTTTTATTTTGAGCGTGAATAATAAAGAGTCTTGCTCGGGACTAGCAAGAATTCAAGTTGGGGGTGTGATAAGTGTCAGTTTTATATACTTATCCGTGATTGATATTGATATATTTCACCCATAATTATCATCTAGTCTACTCGTTTTTATTTTAAATTAATTAGTTTTTAATAATTTTATTTTTATTGGATGAAGACGTAAATTTAGCCTTAATCGGATTGAATTCCTGATTTACTCAAGAAATAACATGTTTATAAAATATTCTCTATATTGAGTTTTTATGTATTCATGTTGTAGAGATTTTCGAGATGAGTTAGGTAGTCTTTCCGGATTCAAAATCAGAGTTATATATCAAAAGTTATCATCCGAAGAGGATTTGGGGCGAAAACGCAAGAGCCTAAGAAATTTTGGGCTGAAAATGAAGTCTGAAACTCCATACGGGCGTACAAATATAGTTACGGCCGTAACTCACACAGCAACTAATGTGCAAAATGCCGAAGCCATGTTTCGGCCGTAACATCTGAAAGTTACGACCGTAAGTCCTCTATGTTATGGCCGTAACATCTGAAAGTTACGGCCGTAACTCTTGACAGATGTATGATCATTTTTAAATCTTTTATACTTTTGGTCTATTATTGAGGGGATGGCTGGCCTTGATCCGATCTAATGTAATAATGCTGGAGTTTTGGAGCTATTAGATGACTTTAGGTGTATAAATAGACCCCTTAGATCCATCATTTATCATCCTTCATCTTATATTTTTCCTACATTGTAATATTTTTCTTTGTGTGAAGAACACACTTGTGACCTTAACAGTTTGTATTATGTTATTGTTTGACCCTGTCCGGGCAAGCATTTGGTCATTTTGTAAGGTATAGCCTGGTAGATCCTCTTGAAAAGGGGTCTACGGCGTGTAATATTCCCATATGGTTTTGGGGGTGTTACATTTATGGTATCAGAGCTTAGGTTGCGGAAACCTAGGCTGTCGGGTCAAGTCGAGTCGTGATTTGTCGAGTAATGTGTTGTCTCGTCATTCGAATTGTCGGGTGACAAGTTGAGTTGTGCGTAGTCACAGCATGTCAGTTATGTTGTCGGATGAGATTAGTATCGTGGGCGACCGTCATCTCCGTGCGGCCTATAGACATAAGTCTCCTCTTTTATGTATAATATCTGTGTTCATGATTTTATTTATGTGTGATATTTGTGGTGCATAATGTTATTTGCACGGTGTTGTGTAATGGAGTTTGTATTCGATATTTGTGATACACTGTATGTGTATAGAACTGGATGTATTGACGCTTTGACGTTGAACCACCGTGTGGGGTGGTATAGTGTGAAAGTTTTAATCTTTGATCATTCTGAAAAAGATACCGACAGTAGAGTTTGCGAGAGAATCGGATAGATGAATTTGTTGTGTGTTTAAACTTGGTGCCACGAGAGCATTTGATTGAATTGGCAACCATGGTTGTCGTTTGAGCATGTGGTTTTAAGTTCGACTATTTTGGATTGTTGTAATTATGCCCGCTGCGGGTAGGTTTGAAAACGTTTTTTCCTGAAAGACTCTACTGGTTTGAGCATTTTTGTGGAAATCAAAAAAAAAAAATTTGAAAATATTTTGATGGTGCGGTTGAACAACGGTTTTTGTGGATTTTGAAATCGGTTGAATTCTGACAAGTTGGTCATGTATTTTCAAATAGCACCATCAATCGGTATTTGGGAAATGTGTTTTAAAACAGTTCGGACATTGCAAAATACCACCGTCATTTTTATTACGATCGAAAGGATTTTTGGAAAATTTCTGTTTTGCAAAACGACTCTAATTTTCGGGATTTAAATGTTATGTGTTTGTGTGTTGGGACTAAGTCGTTACGACAAGTTTGTTACGTTGTTATACTTGCCGGAGAATGTTATAGTATTTTCTATAGGTCGGAGTACATTGTTAGGAATCGATCCTTAACCATTGGAGCCGTGTCGGGGCTGCTAAGACAGTCCTGCTGTCCTGCAGCTAGTGATTACCGTCGTAAGATGTTTCCCATTACGGCCGTAAGCTCATTGATGTTATGGCCGTAAGCTCATGGATGTTACGGCCATAAACAATGTGTTGTTACGACCGTAAGCTTTTGACTGTCGCGGTAATAACCTTGTTGTTATAGTTATGTCCGCGCCTTCTACCAATCAATTGATTTCAGTAGATATAGTCGTATGGTCCGCCAGTGACGACTGTGAATTTTAACTATTTTATCGGTAATGTCACACTCGGTTAGTCATCCGGTATGGGTATCGTTGACGTGTTGTTGACTATTACCATCCTTGATAGAAAATCTTGGTTGTACACTTAAGTGTTGTGACTGCATAATATGATTTGATCGTGCTATTTCATGTCATTATACGGATGTGGTAGTTAATCCGTGGAAATGTTGAGTGCGAGTACAAGAGGTTTTCCACCCGGGATTAGTTTGGCAAACCTTTGGGGGTCGATGCCGAGAGGCATGACAGTGGATTATCATGGGTGTTATTCTTTGTGATGGTTGGAGTGGTGTCATGTGAATATCTTGTATGTCTTTAACGATGATAATAACATATATTGACAAGGCCATTTTGAGGATATCGTTTATCGAGAAGATTGAAGATTCAATGTGTTGTTTTGTAAATAATTTCAAGCAAAACAGTTTTGATAATGAGTTTATGGTTTTGGTTAGATGACGAGGTATTAAAAATGCATTCAAAAATTTCATTTCAGCAAAATCTTTCAAACTCTCAAATTTTAAAATATTATCATTTGAACAAATACCTCGAAAAAAAACTTGTTTTTAAGAATATTATCCATGTTGGACCACAATGGTATGCATAATGTTTTAACTGCATTTGCTGAGGTATAGGTCTTACATCTCTGTCGCTGTGAACGTGTGAATTACTTTTAAATTTAAGTTCTATTATTGCAGTGTTAGTTCGTGTATTTGAGTAATGAATTGGTGTGAATATTGTATTGTGTTGCTGTTTGTCGGCTTATTTTTAGTATGTGAGGTTCGTTTGTCGTGTTATTCTGAATGGTTGTCCGTTCAGTATGCTGAGGGGTCGAGGTCGAGAGCATGGTCGTGGTAGAGGTCGGAATCAGGAGCATGAGAGGGCGACTCGCTTGTTGTCGAGCGCCAATGAGATCGGTACAGGTGGTCGAGATGAACAATCGCGTGAGCAGAGGCAATCAACTGGGGAAAATGCTGACATTAGCGCCGCCACCATCCTTCGTCAGGTGGTTGACCAGTTGGCACATATGAATCAGGCTGTACATCAGAATGAGAACTGAGATAGGGATAACGGGGCTAGTAAGTGGTTACGAGATGTGATGATGTAACGGCCCGATTTTTCTAAGGTATTTTATGAATAAAATATTAATGATGAGAAAATTTGTAGAAATTTCAAGTCGTTACTAAACATACATTTTCTAAAATATTTGCGAAACTCAAAAGGATTTCAAATCTCTAATACGATAGTATAATTTGACAGCGGAAAAATAATTACTAAAAATAAAGAAATTGTTTCAGAGTAACTTGAGCGGAATTAAAAGAAATAATTATAACATTAATCATATGTCGGCCTGCTCGAAAACTCGTCCTCTCCATTCCGAATTAACCTGAAAATTTTACATAAAAATGGGGTGAGCTTTCTATCGCTCGTGGGAACATCACAAGTCAACAATAATCACAATACATAACGGAGGCATAACATGAATATTTGTTATATCAACTTGAGCATGTAAACATGTGACTGCATGTAAACATATACTGATACTTGGTATGAAAAACATGTGACTGCATGTTAATCATAAACTGATACTTGGTACGAAAAACATGTGACTGCATGTTAATCGTAAATATAACATATCATCTATACGGTCCAAATAAAGCAATTAAAATTGACAAGTAATAAATCCCACCTGAAATTGAAATGACTTGAATGCAAATGCTTGAATGTTTTTGACTCGTCTTAATTGTGTCCTTGATTCTCGTAGCCTACAATCGGAATATAAATATACGTAAATATTTAATTTGATTGGAGAATATAATTTTATGGAAATAAAATAATAAATGCTTGATTTAATTTGAAGGCTAATGTTTATGGGACCAAATCTGAAAGATTTTAGAATCAATTGGGGCCAAAATTGGAAGGACTAAAACTTGTGGGCTAAAACGGAAATTCTGGGGATATAAAATCCTTATCCCCCAATGAGAAGTCAATCTCATCTCACTTCCTCTCTCATCGTCTCCCATCTCGCCTCAATTCTTTCGCCCGCCTGCAACTCCAAATTCTTTCACCCGCGACACGCAAATCGGGCTGATGAAACTGCCGCTACAACCATCAATCAGAGAGGTCGTTGTACTCGCCATAAATCTTGCAATCGGAAAGTCCAAGCTGCGAATTTCCGCCTGAACTCCCAGTGGTAGGAATGGTAGAGACGCGGTCTCTGAAACCAATTAAACCCAGCAGCGACGGCAGAAAGGGGACTACGACTAGGATTGGGAATGGCTTCAGATGAAAACGAAAGGTTCGTTTCTGAAAGATTTTGTGTGTGTGATTGTGTGTTTCATGTATCGGGTTTTTTTTCTGATTTCTAATGATTGTAATTTATAGGTTTGAGTTGTTAACTGCTCTCCCACAATGTGTATTCCATCACCCCCACTTTTCTCAACTCCCTTCCATGATGTCCACTCCCCCCACTAAGGTGGTTGCCGAAAACTTCCTTCCCACCTTCTGTTCTGTTCTGTTCTGATCGTGTGGGTGTGTTCAGGAGAAAGATTTGGGCTGAAATTAAAATGATAATTGGGCTGGGTAAATTATGGGAGTTGGGCTTGGGAATTAATAGTAGTTGATTATTAATTTCAATTGGGCTGAATATTATAATGGTTGGTTGGCCCAAAAATGAATGTATTAAAATTAATTAAAATGGACTTGTTAATATTAGACTTAATGGACTTATAATATTTGGGCTCGATAATTAATTAACTTGGGTCTATAGATCATTATAAATTCATGAATTGGGCTCACTAAATAATCATAAGCCCAGCTGATAATTTAAATTGGATTATTATTTAATATTTACTATAAAAAGATAATTAATAAATTAAGAATAATTTTCTAAATTTAGCGGGTGTTACATCCTACCCCTGTTTGAAAAATTTTCGTCCTCGAAAATAGTATACTTACCGTGAATAAGAAAATCGGGATAGCGAGTTCGAATTTCTTCTTCACGCTCTCAAGTAGCTTCATCTTTGGTGTGATTTCGCCATTGAACCTTGACGAGTACTCTCTCTTTATTCCTGGAATAATCTTTCTGTCAATTATCACAACTGGTTGTTCGACGTAGGTGAGATCTTTGTTCACTTCCACCGTTGAATAGTTGATCACGTGACTAGGATCGTAAACGTATTTTCTCAACTGTGAGACGTGAAAAACATTATGTACTGCTGAAAATTCTGGTGGTAATGCCAAACGGTATGCCAAATCTCCAATCCGATCGAGGATCTCAAATGGTCCGACGTATCTTGGTCTCAGCTTGTTCCTCGATCCAAATCGAATGACTCCTTTAGTCGGGGCTACCTTTAGGAAGACCTTTTCGCCAACATTAAACTCAAGGTCCTTCCTTCGCTTGTCGGCATAAGACTTTTGGCGATCTTGTGCTGTCTTAATCCTTTCACGAATCTTTTCTACTACACCCACGGTCCTCTCGATTATCTCGGGACCCAAAATTTTTCTTTCACCTACTTCATCCCAATAAACCGGCGATCTGCACTTTCTCCCATAAAGTGCCTCAGACGGCCATTCCGATCGTTGCTTGAAAACTATTATTGTATGCGAATTCTACCAAAGGTAGTAACTGTTCCCAACAATTACCCATGTCCAGCACACAAGCTCTCAACATGTCTTCAAGTATTTGTATCGTCCTTTCTGATTAACCGTCAGTTTGCGGGTGATAGGTTGTACTAAAATTTAATTTAGTTCCCAATGCTTCCTGCAAACTTTCCCAAAAACGTGACGTGAAGCGAGTATCTATATCCGAAACTATAGACACTGGTACTCCGTGCAGCCTTATGATCTCTTTAATATACAATTGCGCATACTGATACATTGTGAAGTTCATATTCACTGGGATGAAATGAGCCGACTTAGTGAGACGATCAACCACAACCCAAATCGCCTGATTTCCTCTTTCCGATCGAGGTAAGCTCACCAAAAAGTCCATAGTGATGTGTTCCCATTTCCACTCTGGAATGTGGAGTGATTTTAACAAACCAAATGGGCGTTGATGTTCGGCTTTCACCTGCTGACAAATAATACATCTCCTGACGAAATCAGCCACGTTTCTCTTCAAACCTTCCCACCAAAATTTGCTTTTCAAATCTTGGTACATCTTTGTACTACCAGGATGAGCAGTATATGGTGTGTTGTGTGCTTCTTCCAAAATCGCCTTCTTCAAATCCGTATTGTCGGGCACACAAATCCTTTCCTTGTAGTATATCGTACCATCTTCTGATATACTAAATCCTTTATCCTCTACAGCTATAACACGCTCCTTCATTTTGGTCAAGAAATTGTCTTGACCCTGACCTTCCTTGATCCTCTCTCTCAAGGTCGGTTGAACTGACAACGTCATTAAAATTGCTTCTCTACATTTGCGGTGTAGCCACTTCTAGGTTCATCTTTGAAAATTCACTGACCAATTTGTCTTCCTTAGTCAAAATGCAATTCAATTCTCCTCTGACCTTGCGACTTAAAGCATTTGCGACCACATTCGCCTTCCCTGGATGATAGTGAATTGTACAATCGTAGTCCTTCACTAACTCCAACCATCTTCTTTGTCTCATATTAAGTTCCTTCTGAGTGAATAGATACTTTAAGCTTTTGTGGTCGGTATAGATCTCACATTTACCTCCGTAGAGGTAATGTCGCCATATCTTCAAGGCGTGAACTACCGCGGCTAGTTCTAAATCATGCGTCGGATAATTTAACTCATGTGGCTTTAATTGCCTTGACGCATAAGTGATGACCTTACCTTGCTGCATTAGAACACATCCTAATCCTTGCTTGGATGCGTCACTATAGATCACGAATTCTCTAGACGGATCTGGAATCGTCAAAACTGAAGCTGAGGTTAGTCTCCACTTAAGTTCTTGAAAACTTTGTTCGCACTTCTCATTCCACATGAACTGTTCTCCTTTCCTCGTTAGTCGAGTCATCGGTGCGGCCATCTTAGAAAATCCTTCAATAAACCTCCTATAATATCCTGCTAACCCCAAGAAACTACGAACTTCATTCGCGTTATTTGGTGTTTTCCAATCGTTGATAGCCTCTATCTTAGACGGATCGACTTCAATTCCTTGCGCAGTAACAACATGTCCAAGGAATGCCACCCTCTTGAGCCAAAATTCGCACTTGCTAAACTTCGCATACAGTTTTTCTTTGCGAAGTATCTCCAAAACCGTTCGTAGATGCTTCTCATGTTCTGCTTCACCTTTCGAATAAATTAGTATGTCATCTATAAACACGATGACAAACTGATCCAAGTAGGGTTGGAAGACTCTATTCATCAAGTCCATAAAGACTGCTGGGGCATTACTTAGCCCAAATGGCATTACTACGAACTCGTAGTGACCATACCTTGTTCTACGAGTCTTCGGAATGTGCTCGTCCTTGATCTTTAGTTGATGGTATCCTGACCTCAAATCTATCTTTGAGAACACTCCCGAACCTCCAAGCTGGTCAAATAAGTCTTCGATTCGGGGAAGTGGATACTTATTCTTTATCGTGAGTCGATTTAACTCACGATAATCGATACACATTCTCATGCTTCCATCCTTCTTCTTCACGAATAACACCGGTGCTCCCCAAGGTGATACGCTTGGTCGGATATATCCCATATCGAGTAACTCCTGCATCTGCACCTTCGATTCTTGTAGTTCTTTTGGCGCCATCCTGTATGGGGCCTTTGATATAGGGGCTGCTCCAGGCACCAAGTCAATTGTAAACTCCACTTGTCTATCCGGTGGAACACCCGGTAAGTTCTCCGGAAAAACATCTGAATAATCTTTAACGATATGAACGTCTTCGATCGTTACTTCGGACTTCGACTCCCCCATGATATTCACTAAATATCCTTGACAATTGCCCTTACGCAATATCTTCGTTACTTTCATGGCTGATATCACTGGAGGGACTTTGTTACGCTTAACCCATTGAAATACGTCCTCTACTCCGGCTGCTGGATGCAAGACCACGTTCCTCCTCGCGCATTGCAAAACGGCATCATACTTATCCAACCAATCCATACCCAAGACTACGTCGAAGTTATTCATGTCTAATATGTATAGATCGGCTAGATATAAACGTTCATTTATCTCTATGGTTATACTGTTAGCTATATCATCAACAGGAATTATTTCTCCTGCTGGTATACTAACTTCAAGGCTTTGAGAAGATTTTCTACTTCTAAATTCAGTCATGCTAAACAACTTCTTAGAGATAAATGAATGGGATGCGCCAGTATCAAATAACACCAAAACAGGAATTCCAGCGACAGATAACATACCTGACATCGTTCCGGGTTTCTCCTTGTCAATCTCCGATAGGCTGTACATGCGAGCCTTTCCCCCAGAACCTTGATTCTGGACCCTTCTATCTGGGACATTGTTCTTCTGTGGGCACTGAGAGACCATGTGTCCTTCTTCATGGCACCGGTAGCATCGATTCTGTCCTAGCATGCAAACTCCTTTGTGCCTCTTCCCACATTTTGAGCAGGTTGGGTAGTCGTACTGTGTCTTTGACCCGGATGGTCCTTCTCTACTACCCTTCTTGTTGCTAGTATTATTATTCGGTCCTGCGGTTCGCCTCGTGCCACAGGCGGTATATGGTGAAACTCCAGTCATTCGGCAGAGTGATGATCAAGTGCTCGACTTTTTCGACCGGATCTCCCGTCTTCCCTGACATGAACCATTTCTGAATTCTCTCGACCACGTAGTACGGGGCATTCTCGGGGAGTCCTGGATTTCCCCAAGAGTCTCTATGTGCTAGGGGCGCGAGCTGGATCCCGCCTCGGTCCTCTTACGTGGAGTTACTGTGAAACCGGCCATACTAACAGGATACACGCATATTTGCGTAAAATTATTAAGTTTTACGATATTAGTCTAAATGTATGATATAAACATGATTTTAATCTTTTTACCTTGGAATGGAGTAGCGAAGTAGCGGCAGTCGAACATATGATATTTCCTTGAAGATGGGGTGAGCTTTCTATCGCTCGTGGGAACATCACAAGTCAACAATAATCACAATACATAACGGAGGCATAACATGAATATTTGTTATATCAACTTGAGCATGTAAACATGTGACTGCATGTAAACATATACTGATATTTGGTATGAAAAACATGTGACTGCATGTTAATCATAAACTGATACTTGGTACGAAAAACATGTGACTGCATGTTAATCGTAAATATATATCATCTATACGGTCCAAATAAAGCAATTAAAATTGACAAGTAATAAATCCCACCTGAAATTGAAATGACTTGAATGCAAATGCTTGAATGTTTTTGACTCGTCTTAATTGTGTCCTT
Organism: Orobanche coerulescens; assembly: GCA_033398695.1. Taxonomy (NCBI): domain Eukaryota; kingdom Viridiplantae; phylum Streptophyta; class Magnoliopsida; order Lamiales; family Orobanchaceae; genus Orobanche; species Orobanche coerulescens. Next base: position 45,323,586 of record CM065805.1, on the reverse strand, counting down.
GATTCTCGTAGCCTACAATCGGAATATAAATATACGTAAATATTTAATTTGATTGGAGAATATAATTTTATGGAAATAAAATAATAAATGCTTGATTTAATTTGAAGGCTAAAGTTTATGGGACCAAATCTGAAAGATTTTAGAATCAATTGGGGCCAAAACTGGAAGGACTAAAACTTGTGGGCTAAAACGGAAATTCTGGGGATATAAAATCCTTATCCCCCGATGAGAAGTCAATCTCATCTCACTTCCTCTCTCATCGTATCCCATCTCGCCTCAATTCTTTCGCCCGCTGCAACTCCAAATTCTTTCACCGCGACACGCAAATCGGGTGATGAAGCGCCGCTACAACCATCAATCAGAGAGGTCGTTGTACTCGCCATAAATCTTGCAATCGGAAAGTCAGTGCGAATTTCCGCTGAACTCCAGTGGTAGGAATGGTAGAGACGCGGTCTCTGAAACCAATTAAACCCAGCAGCGACGGCAGAAAGGGGACTACGACTAGGATTGGGAATGGCTTCAGATGAAAACGAAAGGTTCGTTTCTGAAAGATTTTGTGTGTGTGATTGTGTGTTTCATGTATCGGGTTTTTTTTTTCTGATTTCTAATGATTGTAATTTATAGGTTTGAGTTGTTAACTGCTCTCCCACAATGTGTATTCCATCACCCCCACTTTTCTCAACTCCCTTCCATGATGTCCACTCCCCCCACTAAGGTGGTTGCCGAAAACTTCCTTCCCACCTTCTGTTCTGTTCTGTTCTGATCATGTGGGTGTGTTCAGGAGAAAGATTTGGGCTGAAATTAAAATGATAATTGGGCTGGGTAAATTATGGGAGATGGGCTTGGGAATTAATAGTAGTTGATTATTAATTTCAATTGGGCTGAATATTATAATGGTTGGTTGGCCCAAAAATGAATGTATTAAAATTAATTAAAATGGACTTGTGAATATTAGACTTAATGGACTTATAATATTTGGGCTCGATAATTAATTAACTTGGGTCTATAGATCATTATAAATTCATGAATTGGGCTCACTAAATAATCATAAGCCCAGCTGATAATTTAAATTGGATTATTATTTAATATTTACTATAAAAAGATAATTAATAAATTAAGAATAATTTTCTAAATTTAGCGGGTGTTACAGATGAGGATGCAGTCGCCCCATTTTGTGGGTTCTTCTGACTCATTAGGTTGGGAGAACTGGCTCTTCCAGTTACACAAAACATTTGATGTTGTAGCTTGTCCGGATGAAAGGAGGGTACCCATTGCTCAGTACTTGCTCGACAAAGAAGCTGCATACTAGTGGCAGGCTGTAGTGCCTGCAGATTATACACCTACATGGGCTGAGTTTAAGACCGCCATGGAGGCAGAGTATTGCCCGCTGCCTGTCCGTGAGCGCAGGATCGTTGAGTTTTTCTCGGCTATGCCCCAGGATATATCCCAGGATGTGAGACTGTTGCTAAGATGTTCGGGAATCGGGTTTTTGTTCCTACTCGAGGAGGGCCCGGTGGTGTCCAGTGATGTAGTTGTGTGTCGTACTTTGTGCTGTAATGCGTGTAGAGATTGATATTTGTTGCGTGAACTTTTTGGTTTTGTTTGCATTCTACCCTGATGTTTTATTTTAAGTTTTGGGACGAAACTAATTTTAATGGGATAGAATGTAATATCCGGTATTCTCGTTTTCCGTTATCTCGAATTGTTTGTGTTTTGACGTCGGACATTTTCTTGTTGATGATAATCAGAGTGATTTCTAGCGTGATACTCTATTTGTTTTTATCGCATAGCCGTCTTAGTCGGGTGCGACTTATTTATCACGGGTGTTTCTTTGATTAAATATGTGTATGTGATGTGGTATGCGATGTGTCATTAATTGCTCATTATTGTTTTGAATCATAGCCGGTGGCGTCGTGTTGGTTGTCGTGGAGCGTGTTTTCACACCGTATACTCCTTTGCGTTGCTTGTAACGTTTCACCGTTGGGCGTAAGTTACGCGTTTCTTGTGTATCTCGTTGAGTTTTCCTGGCGGGATATTACTTCTCCCTAGTTGTTTTAAGTTTCGGGACGAAACTTCTTTTAAGGAGGGTAGTATGTAATATCCGCAATTTCGATTTCCGATAATATCTTTTTTTCGGTGGAAGACCATTTTGATGACTCGCTCATGACCGTATCGTCATTCTGAGAATGATTAATTCTGCACTTTTTGTCGTACGAGTTCGTTTCGGTATCGTTTTGTTGAGTTCCATGTTCTTAAGTGGCTTTTCCGCACTTGAGTTTGATTCTTGCGAATCTCATCCGAAACTGTTGTTTTGAGTTTCTCGTAAGTTCATTTAATGATATTATTCATGTTGCGAGCTTTGGTTTGGTGATTCGATCGTGTATCGTGTATTTCGGATGTTTTGGGCCATTTTCGTAATTTCCCAAAGTTTTCTGTTGTCGAATTTCGAGCCTTCGGGTGGTCGGAATCGTGTATTCTCTTAGCGCTTGGATTTGTCTTTGTGAGTACTTCGTAACCGTATTTTCGATTTATATTCAGGTTCGGGTTTCGGGGTCGTTCGGACCGTCGGAGTGGCCACGGCCGAGCCACTGCCGCACTTTGTGGAGTAGGTACTGGCCTGGCCGAGTTACGGCCGTAAGGTGCCGGTTACGGCCATAAGTGATCGGCAGGCATGGCCTAATGAATGCGATTCTGCCGTAGGGCCGAGAGTTCTGGCCGACTGGCGCCAGCGGCTCCGGACGAATGCCGGTTACGGCCGTGAGGGCCAAGAGTTACGGCCGTACAGGCATCAGGCAGTTCCCGGATGAATGCCGGTTATGTCCGTAAGGCACTGCTGGTTACGTCCGTATCCCTGTCGGCATATATAGGCCAGGGACTCGGCCAGACCTCATTTTTTTCACTTTTTCTCATTTCTTGCGGCGGCCGGCGACGGAGGTTCGGGAACTCGAGTTCTTGGTCGGTTCTAATCATTTCTAAGGCATTTTGGAACATTCTTGTTGATTATATCATCATCCAATCCGTGTTCTTTGTCGAGTCAAGGTATATTTCTTGATTTTCCTTCAAGTTGACTTTTTGGAGAATTTGTTCTTGATTTCGATTCTAGTCCGATTTTGATACATCTGTTGTTGTAGTATGATGTTATTGTTATTAATCGTGTTTCATGGATTGTATATCCATATATCGAGTTTGTTTAACTCAATTGACGATTCGAGTGTTCTTGGTAATTATTGAACATTTAGTGTTCGATTAAATGCCCCTATGAGTTCCCTTTCGGTAGTTTGATGAGATTTCCGTTGTTTTCGGTTTTGATTTCGTTGTAATCGTATCTTTGTTGTTTTTGCCGGAGGATTGTAGGTGTTCGGGGTTTTCCGGATTGTGCCGTATTCGTAAGAATATTTGGGCGCTGACAATCGAGGCAAGTATCTTGCTATACGAATTGTGTCTTGTGGATAGAGACTTCGCGTTAGATTTATGATGAATTTTTTTGCCTTCGTGAGCATGCTTCGCGTGATTTTATAAATGTGAACGATTGATGGTAGTGATGATGTTCTCATTTGATTAATATCGTGGAATTATGTTGGTTATGTTAATCATATGGTTCGTGTCGTGCGTGATTGGTCATAGTTGAATTATCGTGATGATTATGATATTTGTGTGTTGATTTGATTACATATTTGAATATGTATTACGGTGTATTGTTGAATGGTTTGACATATTGACAATAATGTGTGTTGCTTGTGGTGATATGTTGAGTTGATTATATGGGTCGTGTTGTGATGATGTGTGTGTTCCAGGTAAGGAGTGACAAGACATCTGGAGTTCGGCACATGATGTGTACGAACAAGGTGTGTTCCAGGTAGGGTCTGGCGAGGCCTCTGGAGTTCAGTACATGATGTGTACGAGCAATATGTATGTTCCAGGTAGGGTCCGACGACACCTCTGGAGTTCGGTACATGATGTGTACGAACAATGCGTGTGGTCCGGGTAGGGTCCGGCGAGTCCTCCGGAGTTCGGTACATGAGGTGTACGAACGGTGATTGTATATCAGCGATTAATTGTATAACGTTTTGAAGTTTGGTTCATGGACTCAAAATGGTATCTTATCGAGTGTGTTTTGAAATGAGAATCGGGCTGAGGCCCTAACGTTTTCGAAAAGGTTTTGTAAATTGGGACTTGAGGTCCAAAAGAGTTTTTATTTTAAAAATCCCCGAGCTAATGAGTTCCTTTTCCAAATATTTCTTGTTCATTTCCGAAATTCTAAATCTTCTCGGGAACATTTTGATAGTTGATTTCCATAGTAAATTCGTGGTTGCTATTTACTTGTTGCATTTAGTATCGTATTATACTTGCACTAGCAAAATAGTAGAATTTTGCTAACCCCTGAGTAATCGGGGGGTGGATGTCTGTTTTGTGTCCAGGTGCTTGCAGTTTCAGGGGAGCAGTCACAGGATTGGCACGGGAAGTGACGAGCTACGATACTAATCAAGAGTTGAGAGTCGTTTTGATTTTCGTTGTGTTATCAGAGTTGATTTTAGTCTTCCGCTGTATTGTATTTCGACCTCTATGTGGGTAATGTTGTTTTAGTCAGCTTTGTTGATTGAGTTGCGTGACCTCATCGGTCTGTGTATTCGCGTGTAAGTGACCTTAACGGTCTGTATTATGTTATTGTTTGACCCTGGCCGGGCAAGCATTTGGTCGTTTTGTAAGGTATAGCCTGGTAGATCCTCGTGAAAAGGGGTCTACGACGTGTAGTATTCCCATATGGTTTTGGGGGTGTTACATGAAAGACCTGGGGAGGACTCGATTCTGCTTGGGCTTAGAGCTAGAACATCGAGATGATGGTATACTCATTCATCAATATGCCTATGTCCAGAAAATGCTCAGGCGATTTAGTATGGACAAGGCACATCCTCTTGCTACCCCCATGGTTGGTCGAAGTCTGGAAATGAACAAGGATCCATTTCGTCCTAAAGAGGAGGATGAAGAGGTCCTTGGAGCAGAAACACCATACCTTAGTGCAATCGGTGCGTTGTTGTATCTGGCTCAATGTACTCGCCCAGACATCCCATTCTCTATAAATCTGTTAGCGAGATTTAGCTTCGCTCCCACGATAAGGCATTGGAATAGAGTAAAACACATCTTTTGATACTTGAAAGGCTCCAGTGATCTTGGATTGTTCTTTCCCTATGCAAGAGAGCGATATTCCGAAAGGAATTGTTTCGGTTAAGACGATGCATACCAACCATCGATCTTCCTCTGATATTGCAGGTAAGCATGGCAGCTTGACTACCAGAAGTGCTAATACAAGCAAGCTTACCCCCTATGCAGAGAATTCTAACAATATGTTAGTTGGATTTGCTGATGCCGGTTATCTCTCTGACCCGCATAAAGGATGTTCCCAAACTGGTTATGTGTTCACCATTGGGAATACGGCGATATATTGGCGATCTACCAAGCAGACCCTGGTTGCAACTTCCTCGAACCATGCTGAGATAATTGTATTGCACTAGTTCGTAAGGGAGTGCATTTGGCTTCGGTCAGTCATAGACCATATACGAGGAACTTGTGGATTAGAGCTCACTACAACAACCCCTACTTTAATCTTTGAGGACAATGCGGCACGCATTGAGCATATGAAGTTAAGTTTCATTAAGGGTGACAATACCAAACATATTGCGCCGAAGTTCTTTTACAATCAGCAACAGCAGAAATTGTTGAATATCAAAGTGAAACAAGTGAGTTCCAATGAGAATATCGCAGACTTGTTTACTAAGTCTCTACCAAAGTCTACATTTGAGAAACATGTGAGAAGCATCGGCATGTGCCGATTATCCGAGCTCAACTAATGATAGCTTGTTGGAATGAGCTGTTATGTATAGTTCAGGGGGAGTATACTTCACATGATTCTGGCATTTGTAGTTGGTGCGTTGTGCTCATTTTCCTCACCAAGTCTTTGTTTTTCCACGGGGTTTTTTTGACTTGAAAAGGTTTTTTACCGAGGCAACATCTTATGTACCATGATAGTATTAGTGCTCGACACAGGGGGAGTGTTCCGGGATATCCTTCCCTTATTGGTGTCTTACCTAATACTGGTTGTAGGGGGTACATAGATGGAAGGTTCTAGATCCTTCTAGAGGTAGTAGGATCCTATTAGATATCTTACCTTATCTAGGAATCATATGCATGGATGGACTCTCATTGTAATGCCTATATAAAGGCCCTCTATCAGTGTTATGAATACAATTGATTGACTCGTATTTACAGTCTTTTACTTTCTCCTGAAAAAAGATTTGTATTATAATAGTAATTATAATTATACTTGTTTTTATTATGATAATAATGTTAATTAAGTTTAATAGATCTAAAATAGGCAAAGAGTAAAAAATACCATACTTTTGTAGGGAAAAAAATAGTTTCTTTACCCTCTCTTTAAATTACCTGATCGCTTTTTTTTAAATGATCGACTAATACAAGAGAAATAGGGATGGGGGAAGTCGAACCCGGGTGTAATCCATAATGGAGAGAACCTGTGGTCACTGGGCTATCCCTATTGTTTATGTGATCGCTCCTTTCTTCTTCTAAAAGTATATTTTACTTCCAAATAACATTTTTTTTTACTTATTTTTTATTACTTCATTTTTATTTCTTGTTTGTTTTTTCCTTTTAATGGGAATATAATTATTTTCTTATTGTTTCACAATTGCTTCGTATTTGATTCTAGGTGAGGATGTGCAGAAAAACCACAAAGAAAAAAAAAAAAAGCAAAAGCAGTTTCGAAAAATCACGATTAAAAAATTCCCCCGCCCCCTTTTTTTCCCTTTGGTTTTTTCTTTTTTAATATCCAACTTCCGCTCGGTTTTATTACTTTTTTTTTCTTTTTTTTTTTATATATTCTCACAAAATTCCCCCCCCCCCTTTTTTTTTCTTTGGTTTTTTTCTTTCTTTATATTCTATGCACCTCCGGTCGTTTTTTTTACTTTTTTTTTTCTTTTTTTTTTTTTATATATTCTCTCTATATAGAAAAATGATCATATAATTAAATATTGTGATGCGCTGTGTACTATGGGAGAAGCCATAGGGTTTCAGGCTTGACTAAATAAATGTAGTGTAGGTAGTGAATAATATATAAAGGAGTAAATAGAGTAACTTTTTGTTACATTAAAAAATAACAACTTTTTACATGTGTTGTGTGTTACTATTTTGACCTGAATAATATTTTACTTACAAACAAGTAACCAGATATATAAATAAGAAAAAACTACTTTAATAGGAAACATTAAAATTTAAATTACTTTGCAAGACATTGTTCTATTTTGAGTAGTAAAATATTTCTCTCTATTAGAAAAGTAACACTCTGAAACACTTCCAAAATTTAACATGTCAGAATCAACTGCAACTATTATATGTACGTGTATATTAAGTAGAAAATCAAAAAATATCTATTTTGTCAGCTTATTCTCTCTAAATAATATAGGAGGGGAAATAGGTTTTCGTGCATAGATAAAAAATTCATTTCGACATTAAATATAGTTTATCATTTAAAAAAAAGGAGGACCTGTGTAGTAGTTTGATGTACCCCTAATAAAAGAAAAGCCTATGAATTAAAAAACGAAAAAGGCACAGATAAATACCTAAATTTCCACCTAAATAAGAGCCAATATTAAAAAATATTAAAAATAAATAAATAAATAAAATAAAACAGATAAATAAATAAGAAATTACAAAACAATCATTGAACCTTTTAATATTTAAGATTTTTATATAACAAACTTTATTTCCCAAATATATAATAAATACCTAGCGAAGAGCCCATATATAAAAAAAATACTAAGAAAAAGGTCTTTCGATAACGAACAAAACAAGCTCAATCTTGATATGGTTTTGACGTACGTATAATTTCATAAAAAGTGTTGAAATTAACCCCGCCGCTATACAATGGTGCCCGACCAAATATGATAACTACAAATATAGCTTGACACAATATTTATTGCAAACAAATACAACACGTGTCGTTAAAAAACATACCATGATCTCACAACGAAGAGCCCTTTCCAAACATTATTCATAAATGATTATTGCAAAAATTTCTCGAAAATTCCCGCTACAACGCAGCGGGCGCCTTCATACTTGTTTGATTCTAAAACCTAAGTACTAAATAGTCAAGTACAAACATCGAAGGATTTTTTAATGCTTTCTCTCTCTAGACTATTTTCTCTCGCTTCTCTCTACTCTCTTCACCGCTTCCTCTCTCTTTTTCTAGATGTTACTGGGCTGTTCTAACCCTAACGTCTCTTTTTTTCCTTTGTCCGCCGCCTCAGTGCGGCGGGCCTTTTGTTCCGTTTTTGATTCTTCTTCCTTTTTCCCTATGGCATCACTCGATTCTTTTGTAGAAGGGATTTCGCTTCCATCTAAACTTAATCTCCAGAAGAATATCACTTCAAACTTTCTCAATTTCAGATCTCCAGTGGCTAATACTGGAAGATTTAACAAAAAATTAGCCAGCGGCGGTATACTATCCTCTGGGCTGTCGAATCCAGTTAGGGTTCTTGCGGACGATGTTGACCCATCAAAATCGAAGGACTATGAGCCATCTATGGCAGATCCGACAGGGTTGATAAAATCTAAGGCGGTTTCCGCGAATAGGTCGGACATCGATCTTTTCCCAGAAGTCTTTTGGGAAGATTCATCTGAAGTGACAGATTGCAATCGAAATTCGGGCACCGAGAGGTATCAGAAACGCTCATCAGACCCAGCCCTTGGAGATCAATCGGTTTTGATTCCCTGCAAAAATGCTGACATAAGAGTTGAGGAGCAGATCTCGGTGAAGGTCCAGGAAGGTCGGCCTCGGTCTTTTGCTGATGCAGTTTCCAAAGACCAGCCTTCGAAAACTCCTCTTGGCACAGCGGATTTCTCAGGTGACATTCCGACCGTTGTATTCTCTAAAAAGGATTGTGACATCGTCTCAGGGGCTTTTTCCAACACCCTTATCGGTAAATTTTCTTATGGCAAACCTGCTCTTGATGCTATTGTCAAGAACTTGCAAAATTCAGGTTTCGGTATCTGCAAAGTTCAATATTTGAATTTCAAACACGTCCTTATTTCTTTGCAAAATGCTGATTATTATGCTAAACTTTGGCTTAAAAGAGAGTTTAATGTTTTAGGATTTTCAATGCGGTTATTCAAATGGGATCCTTTCTTCAATTTTAAACAGGAACCGGCCATTGTTCCCATTTGGGTTAAAATCCACGATCTGCCAATTCAGTGGTTTGATATCCGGGATTTACAAAATGTTGGGTCCTTAATTGGATCATTTGTTAAACCTGATTTATATACTACTAATAGAACTCGTCTCAGTTATGTGAGAATTTGTGTTGAAGTGGATTTAAAAAAGGTGTTGCACAAGTCGGTAGGTATCAAATGTGATGGTGTTTTCATTGAACTGCAAGTTGAATACGAAAAACTACTGGCTTATTGTCAACATTGTAATCATGTGGGACACGACTTAGATGCGTGTTATGTTAAAAATCCTGAATTAAAACCTACAACTTTTATTAACAAATTTTAAAAAATGAATATTGAAAAATGAAAGGACAAGGAATGGATTCCAGTGGGTAAAATGAATGTTGCCTCAACTTCGAAAAATATTGTTCTCGATAATTCTAAATCTAGTGATGATAATGATGGTAATATTGGATCTTCTGATTTGATGAAAGAAATTATTATTGTTGATTCCAATGATAATAACCCCTCTACTACTGATGCTGTTTGCTTGAAAGTTTTGTTAGTAAATGATAACAGCAAAATGGTGGAAAAAGAGACAGGGGTCCATACAAAAAATATGTTCTCATTGCCTCAGAATTTAGAGGAGCCTGAAACCACACAACTTGGGAATGGAAATAATTGCGACACTCATGGCGACCAGAATTTCACTTCTGATCTGAAGGAAAATGAGGGTGATCAAAGGGAGGAAAAGATAATCAAGAACATTGAAGGTGTGTGTGATAATACTTCGAGTAGTTTGAGTCCCCAACCTCTACCGGCTACCTCGGTAGCAAGTATGGGTATTTATCAAGACCCCCTTCAATTAAACCCGAATCAGATTACAACATCCTTGGAGGATGAATCTGAACCGGGGGAAATTAGGGCTGATCTTGATGAAGGTGGATCTGAACCATCTTTTGACTCAAAGGAAGAGCTTTTTGATCATTCCGCCTCCGATGGTGATGATCAGATAAAATCTAAAAACAAAATTGTGCTTACTTCTAATGAAGGGGAAATGCCGGTTGTTTCTAAAAACAAAAAAAAAACATCTAAAGAGAGCGCTAGCTCAAAATTTTCGTAAATGTCTACCCGCGGTCCCGTAATAATGGTTAATATTTTAATTTGGAATTTGAGAGGCATTGGTAATGACTCGGCTCAAAAATTGTAAAATTATTTAAAAAAGACCACCACCTGAATATTTTAGCTCTGATTGAGCCTAAAGTTGATTTACAGGCTTCCTATTTTTGTAGACTCTTTGGTTTTGATAAAGTGATTGCGAACTTGAATAACCATATCTGGATTTTTTCGGATAGCGACACTAAAGTTGATGTGTTATTTAGTAAGAACCAGCTGTTGCACACTCGGGTGCAGCACAATATCTTAACTGGTCATTTTTTGTTTACCGTTGTTTATGGCAAAAATACGAAAATTGAAAGACGGGACTTATGGGAAGATTTAATTTCGGTTCGTCAGGGCCAAGTTCCTTGGATGGTGGGCGGTGATTTCAATATCGCCCTCCATCCAAACGAGAAAAAAGGAGACACCCCTCCTAGTCCCGCGGCAATGGAAGAATTTAGGGATGCGATCCTTGATTGCGACCTTTCCGATGGGGGCTATGTGGGGCCTCCCTACATTTGGTATAGCAATGCTATTTGGCAAAGATTGGATCGTATCTTTTTCTCTTCCGCTTGGTTTAATACCTTTTCAAACTTCTCGGTCAGGCACCTACCGAGACACACGTCGGACCATCACGCTCTCCTTTGTGAATTTAATATTCCTACCAAAAAGCATTGTTACTCTTTTCGTTTTCAAAATATGTGGACTAAACATCATGGTTTCTTGAATATTGTTAGACTCTTGGGTCATCCCCACTTCGGCCACAGGCCTTCTCAATTTATCGAATAAACTTGCTCGGCTCAAGCTTACTCTTAAGGATTGGAATATAAATGTTTTTGGTAATATTTTTGAAAAAGTGTCCGACGCCCAAAACCAGGTTGCCATGGCGGAAAGAAATTTTGATTATGATCCTTCTGATGTTAATAAGGTACACCTCAAGAACATAAATGAGAAACTTAATTTTACTCTCTCTTTAGAGGAAATGTTTTGGAAACAGAAAATGAAAATGAGATGGATTTTAGAAGGTGAAAGAAGTACTAAATTTTTTCATGATCTTGTTACTAAGAAAAGGAAAAAGAATTTTATTCATAGCATTGTTGATGATGGCACCACTCTTTCGGATCTGGATGATATTTCTAAATCTGCTATTAATTTCTTTAAAAATTGCTTCTCCAAAGATAATGTTGAGAGTGATAGTGTTAAGACGGACCTTATCCCGAAAGTCATTAGTGATGCGGATAATATTCTCCTTTGTAGTCTTCCTTCTTTGGAAGAAATTAAAGAGGTGGTTTTTGATATGGATAGTGAAAGTGTCGCCGGCCCGAATGGTTTTAATGCTAAATTTTTCCAAGTATGCTGGGATATTATTAAGATTGATGTTTTTGCTGCGGTGATTGATTTTTTTAAGGGCACTGAATTAACCAAAGCATATTCCTCCACCACTTTATCGTTAATTCCTAAAATTCCGTCCCCCAACTCCTGGAAAAATTATAGGCCTATTAGTCTTTGTAATACTTCTTACAAAATTTTCTCGAAAATTCTTAGTAAAAGACTTAGCACCATTCTTCCGTGGATTATTAGCCCTTCTCAATCGGGATTTATTAAAGATCGCCTTATTACCGATAACATCCTCGCGGCCTTAGAAGTTACGCATGACATTTCTCGTTCTAAATTAAATATTATTATCAAACTTGACATGGAAAAGGCATATGATAGAATTAGTTGGGATTTTTTGTTTAACGTTATGGATACTCTTGGTTTCTCTGCTTTTGTTATTTCTCTTTTTAAACAATGTGTGTGCTCTCCTTGGTTTTCAATTCTTATAAATGGCTTTTCAGTGGGGTATTTCAAGAGTGAAAGGGGCCTTCGGCAAGGTGACCCTATTTCTCCTCTTCTTTTTGTCCTTGCGACGGATTATTTTTCTAAACTGATTGAAGATACATTCAGTAAAAACCTGAATATGTTCTATGCTATTCGTAAAAATGTTAGAATTTCGCATTTAGCTTATGCGGATGATACTCTTATTTTTTTAAAGGCTACGAAATCTAATCTTCAAGTTCTTAATCATTGTCTTCACCATTATATGGGTGTTTCGGGCCAAAAAATTATAATGCGAAGAGTATTTTCATTATGCATTCCTCGTCGTCCGAGGACCACTCCATGGTCCATGCGATTACAGGTTTTGAGCGCTCGCTCCCGATTCAATATCTCGGAGCTCCACTTTGGAAAGGTAACCCCACTTTTGCTATGTTCCATGATTTAATTCTTAAAATCCAGAATAAAATCCTTACTTGGAATCATCACCTCCTTTCTTTAGGAGGTAGAATTGAGCTTATTAAATCGGTTTTAAATTCGATATCCTTCTATTGTCTTCAAGTTATTAAACCCCCTGGGAACGTTATTACTTTTATTGAAAGACTTTTTAATAAATTTCTTTGGGGCTCTAGGGACAACACTAAAAAAATTCATTGGGCCTTGTGGAAAAGATTGTGTTACCCTACAGATGAAGGGGGTATTGGGTGTCGGGATCTTAATGATATTATACTCGCGGCCGAGCTTAAAATGTGGTGGCGTTTTCGCACTAATAATAATATTTGGGCCAATTTTCTTAAAGATAAATATTGTAAGAGACTTCATCCCATGATTGTGAAAGTTAACCCATATGACTCCCCGATTTGGAAAAGACTTTGTAATATCCGGCTTCAAGCGGATAGTAATATTATGTGGAGTAGTGGTAACAATAAGGCTTCCTTTTGGCATGATTCTTGGTGTGATTATAGTCCGCTTTCTAATATTTTCCCAACCAAATCTAAAGCATTCATTAGCTATTTTTGGAACAATACGGATTGGGATAAACCTAAACTCTTATCGGCTTTACTCGCTCAATTTTGTGATCATATTTGCTCTCCCGATTAATATTTCTAATGCCAAAACTTGTTGGAAACTTTCCTCTCATGGTGATTTTTCATTCAAAAGCGCTTGGGAGAGCATTCACAAAGAAAGAGTCCGCATAATTTCCTTAAAAATTGTTGGAACCCGTTGATTACACCCACCATATCGGTTTTCATGATGCGGGTGTTTTACAAATGGATTCCTACATCGGATTGCCTCGCCCGTAGAGGGATGATTGTGACTATACCTTGTTTTTGTTGTGATAACTTGGAAACCTTACCTCATCTACTTCTTAATGGTCAGGTTGCTACGAAAGTTTGGAAAGTGTTCTACAATGTAGCGGGCTTTAATGGGCCTAACTCTAATGACATCTCATTTTTTATGGCTTCGTGGTTTAACAAAGCTAAAGGTAAGGTTCACATTTTTCACATTATCCCAATTCTTATTTGTTGGTTTTTGTGGTGTTGTAGGAACGACAAAAGAATGAAAGGCATACCCTTCACGGCCGATCGTGTTTGCACTCGGATTTGGAATTATCTTCGGTCTTTAAAAATTACTGGCAAGTTGCGTTTTTCTTTTTGGAAAGGAGCGGATAATTTTGCGACTCGGCTTGGTGGAGAGGCCGCCCCGAAAGTAGATTTCAAGTCGGTAGCCGTTAGATGGGCTAAACCTATGGCGGGTTGGGTTAAACTTAACTCGGATGGTGCTTCCAAAGGGAATCCGGGGTGTGCTGGGTCCGGCGGTATTGTTCGTGATCATAACGGTGACCCCATCTTTTGCTTCTCAGAATTTATTGGCGATCAAACTAACTCATTTGCGGAGTTATATGCTATTTGGCGTGGTATTGACCTTTGTTTGGAGAATAATTTAAATAATATTTGGGTGGAAGTTGACTCGGTGAGTCTGTTCGTTTAATTCAAGGGAAGGTTTTGGGGTATTGGAAACTCCACATCTTAGTTTCTAAAATTCGTTTGCTCTGTGCTAAAGCTAATATTCGGATTTCCCACATTTATAGAGAAGGTAACGGAGTTGCCGATCTCCTTGCCAGTCAAGGATGCTCTCGTCGTGATTTCTTTTTTACTAATAGCCCTAATCTTCAAGGAAAAATTCTTGGGCTCATTCGGTTAGATAAAATTAGCTTTCCTTATATTAGATGCAAAAAATTTCTCTTCTCTTAATGTTTAATTTCGGAGACACTTATTGATCGGCTTGTTGAGCTATCTAAAATAATTTTGGGCGTGTAGTGGGGTTCGTCCTCCTTCAATCTTTTTGAGCGTGTAGTGGGCCTCGCCCACCCACATTTATGATCCCGCTAATAATAATTGGGGAGTATTTTGTTTGAAAAAAAAAAAAAAAGTACAAACATCTAAGTATAATGTAATCCGTAATTTCCAGGTTGTTTTATGTTTATTTTGTGTTTGTTTATAAAATTGCAACAAAAAAAATGGATATTAACCATACTACGCTTAGTTTTTTTGTTGTTTCTCAGTTGTTTCATGTGTTTCTAATTAATATAAAGTGGACTACAAATATAATTTCTCCGTTACTTTATTATTGCAACGTGTTACCTATTACACTGTTCACATACTCTTTTTTGACCATATTTTGTGATTTATACATATGAAAAAATATAGTAATGTGGGATCTTGTTATATTCATCTCGAAATATACTTTCAAAATATCAACGTCTTATAATTTTTAAAAATAAATAATTAAAGATATTAATAATTAAAGTTATGCATTGACAAACGTAAAAGTCTAAATGTGCAGTTATAAAAGAACGGAGGTAGTATAAATTTAGGGTAGTTATTAACGTACTCTCTTATTAATAATACACCTCTAGTTGACCTTTTCAAACTTTAATTATATATAAGTATAACTTTTCAATTTTTTAAATTAGCAATGAGTTAAAAAAAAAATGGGTCACGAGTGTGTGTGTGTTATTGACAAAAAAGAGTGTTAATAACACAATTCTAAGTCTATGTGACAGTTGTTTCCTGTTGTTTCTTATTTCATTCTAAAACAAGTGATTGAAATTAACCAGCTATACTTGTTTCTTGAGTGTCTTTAATTAAGGATGGAACAATCATTAATCAGAGTTTGTTTATCAAAAATAATTCAGTTGTAATCAAACAGATAATACTAAAAAAAATATCAAAAAATAAAAACAATGACAGCATGTCGTCGTCACCCGTAGATCACCGCCAGAAACAGAAACCCTAGTTGTCGGCCCATGAAAATAATCATTATAATCCCATTATGTGCAATAACTTGCTAAAGATTATTTGATGCTCAAGGGGTCAAGAGAAGAATGGTCATCGGCAGGGATCAAGACTGTCGTAATTTTTTACATTGGACTCTGAATTGCTATTATAATACACTCCTGGAAGTGGAACGGCGAAATGAACAAGACTCATCGTGATGTATAGTGTCCAGAACCAAGATTTTCTTTTGGGTTTTGATTCCTTTTTGAGGTAGGGTTTGTTTTTAGGACTATAAATACCTCCTTGATGTAATGTTGAGGGTAATTTCAACATTCTTAAGTAATAAAATTCATATTTTCTTCCATGAAGAGCATTTATGTTCTACATTGAATCATCGTATATGAGTTGATATCAGAACCTCATTTTTTTCCTTGGTGATGGATAACGACCACAAAAACCTACCTTCACTGATGTGCCTAGAGAGCTTTAATGGTTGTTTGCATCATTCCAAGCATTAAATACTCGTGTGGATCAATTGAAAATTAAAACAAATATAGACTAGGGTCATCAAAATGGCGGGAAAGAAGTCAAGAGCGTTAGTTGCTCGTGGCCCGTAACCTAATCGTGACCCTAGCAACATTATAGGAGGCAGAGTTCTTTGATGGTGATGCATCCGATGAAGAAGCGGCGAGATATTTGGAGTGAACCATAATCCTAACCAAAGGGAGAAATCTTGGGGGTATGATGAATATCGATCGAAGACAGATCTCCCTCCCCCTAACGGAAACTTCATTATTGAGGCTTTCCATAGCATAAAATAGAATCATTGCATCTATGTATCTATATGCGTCTCAGAGCATAAAATAGAAGGGAGTTTCTATGGTTCACCCTACCTTGTATATGGTTGACATTCATCTTATTTCATCATACTTATTAATAATCGTTAGATCAATTGTATAATTAATAAAACTAGTTGTATTAAATCCTGACCGTTCGTACAATATAATCATTTGTACAAGAGTATCTGGATATTCAATAGGAAAATTACACTTATAACCCTTTAATTAACTTAAACAAATTTTAAGAAAATAAATCATAAAATAAATTCAAAGTGAATTATCTTTCTCATCTCATCGACATGGTCGATGAGAATAGAGCAGCGATTCTCTACGTGCGATTCTCACGCACTAAACGTGCGTTTCTTCCTTGGCCGGCGGTTGTTGCCTCCGCCAGCCGCCGGCCACCCTCCTGCTTAATTTTTGCCCTTCTCTTCTTCTATTCACGTTTCATGTTCCGAATTTCACTTGATTCCCCCCCGATTCAGGTTTTGGGGATCTCTTACTCGCGAGCTACAACCTTGTTTCGCATCCAGATTTAGGTTTCGCTACCCGACCCAGACCCCGCCCACCCATTGATGGAGGCTTTCATATTCAAGGGGTTCAGCACATTCCCCTTTTTCACGATTCGCGACATCATACGAAGATTCATTCCCCTTCGCGATCTTAGGGATATATTTTGTTTTGGGTGCGTGCTGTTAGTTTCAAAAAGGGCCTGCGATTCTTCTTATACAGATCCTACGGGTCTCTAAACTTTCTCGGTTCTAGATTTTTCGTTGGGTCTCACTACTGTTTTGACAGCTCCGAGCTAATGCACTGAAATTCTACAGGGAGGGGTTTTCGTGACATAGGGCAAGGATGCTCGTCTATTGTAGTAGGTTCGGTGATAGTTCTGAATCGATGAGTGATGGCACTTGGCGGATTTTGCTTCACATATATCGGCTTTGATAAGTTCTTTGGCAGTTTTGAGTGCTCGTGTGCTGCGATAGGGTCCCGACTTTTCCGGCTGAATTCAGTCTTGAGTCTTACAGAGGCACTCCCTTCGTTGACGGCATTCCCATCTTCTTATGGCAGAGGTGAATGCTAGTTAATCATTTTCTAACTCTCTATTTTCTTGTAATTTCTATTTTTTTACTGACCTAAAATAAATTTCCATACAGCATCCGGAAATGGACTTTTCAAATGCGAAGATCAGCTAAGGGAGCTATTTTTGTATTTAAGTCTGTGGTGTTATTCACAGACCGATATTATGATTTGCATAAGTCGCTTCTTGCTCTGAGTTTTGCTGGTTTTAATTTTGAAGGACCTATCCTGTTTTTTTTTCTGTTTATGCTCTGTAATTTCTTTCAGATGGTTTTCGGATGTTTGTGGTACTTAAAAGATTATTATCAGGTTGGTTTTTGGGGCTGCTTTCTTGGATGACTGTTTCTATGAGTTATTATTTCGACGAAATTGATCAAGTTTGAGCTTGCAGTTATTGGAACTTAAACCACACGGTTAATCTTTATTTTCTGTCTCGAATTGATGTTCATTCTGTTCTGCCCTTAAGGAGATTTTCCAATCCCACCTCCACTAACCTCAGCACTCCAGGGCTTGAAACACCCGACTTTAAATTGCAGGATCCAGGAAAAACATGGAGAGCTGCCTGCCAAAATGGTCAATCTGTTTGAAATTTTCTGAATGTCTCCATCTATGAATGAAGTATTCTGCTCACGGAATGTGTTTGTATGACTCATACAAGGGGCTGCCTGTTTAAATCAGGGGTGTTACTAGACCGTGTTGGGCCCTTTTTGAAATTGAGTATGTTCAATTTCGACCAATTATGTTTACCCTCGGCCAATTATGTTCAATCTCAACCAATTATGTATATTTTCAAATCGATCATGTACAATTACAACTAACTATAAATAATTGCAATTGATTATGTATAACTAGATGTCCGCCCGTGCGATGCACGGCGTAAAATGTTAAGTATTTTATTATATTAAAAATTGTGATCAAATTTCAATAATATTATAAAATTATTATAAAATATACATGAGTCAGTATACACACACATATACTTTATTTGATTTAGTTTCATGTATAAACTCTTATCATGTGATCTAAGGGCACATGATAGGAAAATCGTAAATTAATTAAGCACCGGCATTTATTTTTTCATATAGGACAATATGAGCTTTATATCTAATTTTATAAATAAGAAATTAAATTATGTTTATTATTATCAACTTTCATTATAGCCGACCCCGACCCCACAATATTTTGGGATTAAGGCTCTGATGATGATGTTGGTGGTGTTGTATTATCAATTTTCATTAAAAGTATACAAGCGATATTCTTACTAATATAATTTTTTATATGAATTAACATTAATGTAATATATTTTACTATTTTATAATCAGAACAAAATAATTCTTAATAATCAAATAATTGTTAAAAAAACTATGAAAATAAACTAAAAATATATTTTTCTTCAATAGTCTTATATTTTTATATTGAAATATTTTAATCATCTAAATATATTATAATTATATTTATATTACTTTATAAATACTATATGGATGTCAAATTAAAGAGCACGAAGTAAGAATTAATTTGATATGTTTTTTCTCAAAAATAAAATTGATACATAAAAGTTATAATTATTTAAACTATTAGGTTAAAAATAAAAGGAATAAACTGAGTGGATGTTTTTAATTGGTAGATAGTATATAATGGAATAATCCTCTAACCCTCTCCCAAATTAAACGTCCATTTTTCTTAAGATTTTAAAAAAGAGGATTACCGTGGAGATGACACATGTTTCCTTAGATTTTTTTTGCGACTCTCTTTTAATATTAAGTATAGATGTGTAAAAATTCGATATAAAATATATAAACATGACAGGAATCTATATGATCATTGTATATTTGTAATACTTATATTAATATACTAATATAATTACATATCAGTATACAGGTGAAAGAACGTCATATAGTTTTAATAAATATTTAGATTAAAGTCACACATTTTATACTTAATAATGATATTAATTCATTAGGCATAGTTATTGTACGTACTTAAATAACAATATAATCAACTTATTATATTTGTTTATATAATTTTTCTTTTCATAATAAAGAAGAATCGATCAAAAAATTTTTTTTAACTAATAATATATCTTTCTACTAGGAATTGTAAGTCTATCTATAATTCTTTTTCCAAATATTTTTAAAATAAAATAACTCAGTAATCTAAAATTATTATAAGAAGGTGAAAACTGAAGTAAAAATTTTGATCTTATAAAAAGATAGATTTACTTCAATGAAATTATTTGGAAATTATATAATTTTTGTATTTTATATAAAAATAATTTAAAATCAAGATATAATATAATAATTATTCAAAAACAACTTATATTCAAAAAGAAATATTTTAATTATATATATGCCTAATGAATGTTAAATCAAATATCGTAAAAAGAAGATTAATTTAAAATATTAATAATAAAAAATAGAGTTGAGACGATAAAACTATTACTTTTAAAAATTGAGAGAAAAATAAAAAGAAAAAAGAAAAAAAAACGGTTCCCATTAACTCTCATTCAAATGGTAGGAGTTAGTGTGTTTTTAAAAGAAAAAGATAATTAATTCAATAAATTCATATAGAGACACGTGTTTTGTACAACTCTCTTTTAATAGTAAAGTAGATTTCAAATCGATAATGTACTATTACAACTTAGTGTGGATAATTTCGACCTATTATGTGCCATTTCGACCAATTATGTATAATTTCAAATCGATCATGTACTATTAAAACTTAGTGTATGTAATTTCGACCAAATATGTACGATTTCGACCCATTATGTATAATTTCAAATCGATTATGTTCAATTTCGACCAATTTTGTATAATTTAAATCGATTATGTTCAATTCCGACCAATTATGTATAATTTCAAATCGGTTTATGTACAATTGCAAAACGATTATGTATAATTTCAACAAATTATGTACAATTTCAAATCGATCATGTACAATTACAACTAATTATAAATAATTACGATCGATTATGTACAATTGCTAATCGATCATGTACTATTACAACTTGGTGTATATAATTTCGACCTGTTGTGTACCATTTCGACCAATTATCTGTAATTTCAACTCGATCATGTACATTTTCAAAACGATTATGTGCAAAGCAATTTCAAGTCGAGTATGTTTAATTTCGGCCTATGTTTATTCTCGACCGATTATGTATAATTTCAAATCGATTATGTTCAATTTCGACCAACTATATATAATTTCAAATCGATTATGTTCAATTTCGATCAAATATTTATAATTTCAAATCGATGTATAACTGTAAATCTATTGTGTATAATTTCAACAAATTATGTACAATTTCAAATCGATACCATTACAACTAATTATAAATAATTTCAACCAATAATGTTCAATTTCAAATCGATCATGTACTATTACAACTTAGTGTATATATTATTTCAATCTATTTGTTCACTATATTTTTAAACAATCCGCAAGTGTACGGAGTGAGTGTAGAAAGCGGCGAGCAAGGTCGTATTCCACAGTGACTAAATATTCTGAATGTGTTGAGTACTAGATTATAATGATTCCGGTTTTATCTAGACGATCGAAAGTTGAATGGATGGTTAACGAAATAAAATAAAATGATGACAATAAAATAAAATATCCGAATTCAAGAGAATTGTAAGAGTTTAGAAAGAAAGATTCCAAGGCTCGGTTTCCGTTGATCACTAAGTTTAGTCGGGATTGGTTCCAAAAGTTCTAAGTGCGTTTCCAAAATGATAATCACAATAATATTCTAAAGTCCCTCTCGAGATGCATTAAAACGTAGATTAAACAACCTATAATAACGTCTCCGTTTACTATAAATTATCTAACTCCAAAATGTTCATAAGATTTAAACATCATCATAGCTTATCACCGATTTCTCAATCTCGTAATTTACTATGTCAAATACTCAAAACATATTAATGCCCTCTTCTCTCGAATTATGAGCAATTAAGTTCAACATGTAAAAACATTGATCAAGTGTCTACATGAATCAAAACCAAGTATTTGATAAAGAAATCACACTAGATATATATAATCATTAATCTCTCAAAACCATAGCAAAACAACGTACTCCCATGCCCGCAATCTAATGAGTTTAGCCGGACATGGTAATGGAATAAAGATTAATAATCATCATGTTCATCATGTTCATGCTAAATAAAACAACAAAATAAATAAAAGATAGGAAGAAGATAAAACTCGGATGGTGTCTTGATTTATCCCGGTTGAAGCCTTCAAATGTTCTTGAAGTGTTCTTCAAGAATTTCCTTCAAATCTCCTTCTTTTTGGAGTAAAAGCCCTCAAATCTTGTGTTTCTCTCTTTCCAATCACTCTAATTCAGCATATCTCTCAAGTCTTGCCCAAGATCCTCTTTTATAAGTCCAAAAATATCACTTTTCATGCTCAAATCTTGCAAAAATATCAAAAGGTGATTTTTCCACCGAAAAGTGACACGGCCCGTGTCAAATGACACGTCCCGTGTCAAATGACACGTCCCGTGTCATAGTGCTCTAGAAAAGCTGAAGCTCGCTGGACATGGAACTCGACCGTGTCAATTGACACGGCCGAGCAAATGACACGACTGTGTCGAATGACACGACCGTGTCGAATGACAAGGCCCATGTCATACTCCTCTAAAAAAGGCACAATTTCCTGGATGCGAAACCCGACCGTGTCAATGTGGCACGGCCGAGCTAATGTTGGTCCGTTTTGACACCTTTTTGACTCCTTGACACGGTTGTGTCATACTCCTCTAAAAAAGTCACAATTTCCTGGATGCGAAACCCGACCGTGTCAATGTGGCACGGCCGAGCTAATGTTGGTCCGTTTTGACACCGTTTTGACTCCTTTTTAGGCTCGATCTCTCGTTTCCGCATTGCTTCATATGTATTGGGGATTGAGACTTCGTTCTTGCTTGATTTATGTCCATAAAGTACCTATAAAATCCATAAAACGTACCCAAGCGTGATCGAATTCAATAAACACAATATGAGCATAAACGACACGGTTCTACACATTTTAGGATCCTAAAACCCGGAAAATCGGTGTAAAAATATGTGTAAAAATGAGTGTTATCACTATTATGTACCATTTCGACCAATTATGTTTAATTTCAAATCAATAATCACTACTAGAAAAAACACTTTCTAAATCGGGTAAAATAGACATTCTAAATAGACATTCTAAATTGGTCGAAATGATACGTAATAGGTCAAAATTATATAATTAGTCGAAAATATAAATAATCGATTTGAATTTACGACATAGGTCAAAATTGTCTACACTAAGTTGTAATAGTACCTGATCGATTTGAAATTATACATAACTGGTTGAGATTGAACATAATTGGTCGAGGGTAAATAGAATTGGTCAAAATTGAACATACTCGATTCGATGTTGCATATAATCGATTTGAAAATGTACATGATTGATTTGAAATTAAACATAATTGGTTGAAATGGTACATAATAGGTCGAAATAATATATACACTAAGTTGTGATAGTACATGATCGAAAGTTTGAAAATTTCTTAGAGAGAGATTTATCAGAAAGTGTAGAGGTTTTTATTTGGTAAATTTATCTCTTATGTTTTACATTTGTGCGATTATCATCTGGCAAATTGAAATTGAACATGATCGATTTGAAATGTACATAATTGGTCGAAATTGAGCATAATCGATTGAAATTATAGTTAATCGGTTTGGAAATATACTTAATCAATTTGAAATTGTACATAATTGGTCAAAATTGAAAATACACGATTTTAAATTGTACATAATCGATTTGAAAATGTACATAATCGATTTGAAATTTTACATAATGGGTCGAAATTGTACAATCTCAACAGACTGTATATAATTTGTTGCGATTATATTTGAAATTATACACGATCGAGTTGAAATTACACATAATTGGTCGAAATGGTACATAACAGGTCGAAATTATATACACTAAGTTGTAATAGTACATGATCGATTTGAAATTATACACAATTGATCACAATGATTTATACACTAAGCTATGTGAATTAACGTACGCTAACGGGCATATTTAGCGTACGCTACGATTGAAACTTAGCATGCGTTAAGTCATCAGGCGAGTCAGTCGACTGATCAGTGAGGTACTGACCGTGCATGGTTAGCGTACGCTAGGCTGTGTGTAATTGCGTGCGCTAACGAGTAGCCTTAACGTACGCTACATAGGATGCGTAGCGTGCGTTAAGCAAACCAGACAGATTTCTTTTAAGAACTTCCGACCGTATTTTTGGATTGTTAGATGTTCGTTCGACGTCAGATGAATTCTATATTATTTCTTTTGTTAAGGTTCAAGCTTGCTACGTGATTGATCGAAGGGGCGACCTTCGAGTATTTCGTTTTTCATGGAAGTGTTGTTCTTGTCTTCGAATTAGAATTGTTTTATGACATCTATGTTGTGATTGTATTGTGTATTATCTATTGTGATTGAATGTCCACCATGCGTTGATCCGACGGGAATCATCATGGGAATCTATATCTGTGTGCGCTGGATCGTTGGACATGTAGTTCCACCATGCGTTGGTCCGACGGGATCATCATGGGAATCTATAGCTGTGTGCCCTGGATCATTGGAATGCCATCAGTATGTTGAGACTGTTATGATGTGATATGTGTTGTTGTTATTTCTCGTTGGAGAAACTTGTTATGATATAATTGTTGATTATATCACTGTTGTATGATTATTGTACTTGTACTAGCATCGTTGTGCTAACCCCTTCGGGGGTGAATATTTGTTTATGTTCAGGATCCAGGAGAGCGGGAAAACAACCACTGGAGCTGCATGACGACGAGGGTGCAGAGTGATGTTCCGGTCGGGTTTATTATCTGTTGTTGGTTATTTAATAAGTACTCGAGTACGTCGTAATTTGTGATGTTTGGATTTCAGTGATGTATTAATATTCTCCATTTGTACATTTGTACTTTCGGTATTGAACCAGAACTGACGTATTTTATTTTAAGTGATTTCACAAGTTGGTATCTGTCATTGTCGTTTCATTTATTCAGCCTTGTAAATTCTTATGTAAAGGATTTACGGCACTGTAATATTCCTGAATATATCGGGGGTGTTACAGAATATGGTATCAGAGCTAAGATTATGGATATCTTGGCCATTAGGTTAAAATAGGGGTCATATACGTCTTTTGAAGTAACCGTCCGTGAATGACATCACTGTACTGCCTACGTCTTCATGCGAACGGTGGTTGTAAGTCCCTAAACTCTATCTCGTTCTTTACATGTTGTATTTCTTTAGACTTGAACATTCGAACGATATTGTTTTCTGTATATTGAGTATTTATGCTTACAGTATGTTGAGAGGCGGACGTGGACGTGGTTGCGGTCGCGGACGCGGACGAAGGAATGCCGAAAGAGAAGCTTCGCCTTCTAATCAGGCCAGCCATAGTTCAGGCGAGCCACAGAGATCTATCAATAATGAACAGGAACCTGCTGTGCCTGAAATCCTTTGACCTAAACATCTCTAATAAAGTACGATTCCTTCGTTTAGCAACACTATTTTGTTGTGGTGTACCAGGCGCTGTGAGCTGGGAAGTAATCCCCCCATGTGCCAATAAATCCAAAAACTCTCCACTAAGGTATTCGCCACCACGATCAGATCGTAGTGACTTGATACTCTGTCCATGACGCTTCTCCGTTTCAGCCTTGAATTCTTTGAACTTATCAAAAGATTCAGACTTACGTCGCATCAAATAGATGTATTCATATCTTGAATAATTATCTATAAACGTGATGAAGTATTCGAAACCACTCTTAGCCTGGATGTTCATTGGACCACATACATCGGTATGAACCAATTCCAACACATTTTGTGCACGATTTCCTTTGCTTTGAAAATCCTTTTTAGTCATTTTACCTTCTAGACAGGATTCGCAGGTTGGAAATGACTCAACTTGGAGCGAATCCAATGGGCCATCGCTCACCAATCTTTGAATCCTTCTAAGGTTAATATGACCCAATCGTAAATGCCACAAATATGTTGGATTTATGCTCGAAGGCTCTTTTCTTTTATTAGGATTAGTCAAAGAGTTAAGTGATTTATAAGTATGCAAGGGAGCTGGTGCAGCATTAATGATATAAAGTTCTTCACTATAAGTACTCGTGCAAACATATCACCGTTTCTTTTAATAACTGCATTATCTTCAAAAGAAGCTGAATATCCATCACGATGCAATTTAGAAACTGAAATCAAATTCATTCTAAAATCGGGTACCAATAATACATTATTAATAACTAAAATCCTATCATCAACTTTTAGCTGCATGACTCCCACTGCAACAGCCTTCAGCCTAGAATAGTCGCCCCAGCTTATTGTAATCTCATCCGCACTAAGTTCCTTGGTTACTTGGAACCCCCGCGAGTCATAACAAACATGATCAGTGGAGCCCGAATCCACTATCCACGAAGTGATATAACAGGCAGCCAAACATGTTTTGACTACTAGTGCACGAGACGTACCTTTCTTAGGGCAGTCACTCTTGAAATGCCCTTTGAGACCGCAGTTGAAGCACTTGCCCTTTGGCTTTTTGTTCACCTCGGGCTGAGGAGCCTTTGACTGAGGAGCCTTGCCCTTAGCTTTGAAGGTTGCCACTTGCTTCTGGCCAACCTGCTTTTTCTTCTTTCCTCATTTGGGTTTTGAAGAAGCAACACCGGTTGCCGCAAGAATTTGATGACAACCTTGTTTAAAGAGACCTTCGGCAGACTGAAGCTCTGTCAGAAGTTCCGCCAATGTGTAAGTCCTACGATTCATATTGTAGTTGAGGCGGAACTACTCAAAGCTTCTTGGTAAACTGCCCAAGATAATATCGACCTGCGACTCCGATCGATAGTGGCCCCCAGTATGCTCGATTCGTTCAAATGAGACATCATTTCAAGAACATGATCCTCTTGGGGTCCCTTCAGACATTGGGGTTGTCATCAAAACCCTCATTGCATTTTGCCTAGCCGCTCGGTTTTGATGACCAAACATCTCAGTGAGATTTTTCATCATTTCCACGGCTGAGCCCATCGTATGATGCTGATGCTGCAATACATTTGTCAATGAGGCCAAAATGTAACATCGAGCCATCTCATCAGAATTTTTCAATTTCCGAAATTCAGCCAACTCTTCAGGAGTGGCATCCGTTTCTGGTTCCAAAGGGCTCTCCTCAGTTAAAACAAATTTATGCCCCTTGGCAGTCAAGACAATATCAAGATTTCTTTTCCAGTCGGCAAAGTTAGTGCCATCAAGTTTGTTTTCTTTGAGAATAACAGCTAGTGGATTGAAAAACATCTGAGAATAAAATTAAAAACACCATTCATCACATAATTCGACGCATAATATATTGAAAAACCTTAAAACACAATATATGTGCAATCAACCAACACCTTGATAAACCGTACATGCAAGCCACGATAGTGTGGATGTTTACACATACATTTTCAAGTAGATTTTAACGTCTTTAATTTTACTATCTAGCCAAGATGCGTTTTGACAAGTAAAATTAATAGTCGGTTCCTCTTGGCCATGTATTAAATTAACATAGACTCCGATGGAGAGCTTATTAATTAATACACCTAAGTGAACACCATAATTTAACAAACCTTAGAATATCATTTAATGATAATAGTCCTACAGATGGAGAGGTCCTATCATAAAAAATAATATTCACCTTTTTGTTATCAAATTTGAAGTTTAAAACCAGTGAGCCAATAATTAGCACATCCGATGTGGAGGGACACTCTAATGTCAACGCGCATTCTAATTATTTCACAATTTAAATAAATTATGGAGGCCAATTTGATTTTGAAAAATCAATTTAAAATCACTTAGTTATTTTGAAAAATTAAGGTTTTTAATTTTCTCGTCCTAACATCCAAGGAAACATATCACGCATACATCTATACATGCCATATATCAAAACAATAAAAACCAACAAATAATAAGGATTGGATAATTAAATCCAATTATCATGGCTTTTACTCCTCGTTTTGAATAACGAGAAAATCTTCGGCTCGTTTGCTCCCACTGCTTCAAGCATCTCGTGGAAAACGAATTGAACGACCCGAATCGAACAACTTGACCGCTTTGGCCAATTGCTGATTTGCCCATTCGACCATTGATTTATAAATAAATAAAAAAACTTATATTTACTAAATTTATAATTACTGATTTTATGAATTCTCAAACAGATATTTCGAAATATATAAGAAATTAAACTTAATAATAATATACTAATCCGTAGATTCATCTTTGTACAAAGAATTTCAGAAAATAAAATTTGACCATTTTAAGTGATTTTTAAGTGATTTTTTATTTTTTTAGTTTGAAAAGATTTGTTAATTAATCTACTTTTGCAATCAACTATATATTTTTGAAAGTTTTGGATTTGTTTTTGTATTTTAAATTATATCTAAATAAATTATGTAGTGTTTCAGGAGAAAGTAAAAAGATTGTAAATAGAGTCAAACAATTGTATTCATAACACTGATAGAGGGGCCTTTATATAGGCATTACAATGAGAGTCCTTCCATACATAGGATTCCTAGATAAGGTAAGACATCTAATAGGATCCTACTACCTCTAGAAGGATCTAGAACCTTCCATCTATGTATCTACAATCAGTATTAGGTAAGACACATCACGGGAATAATAATTCCCGGAACACTCCCCCTGTGTCGAGCACTAATACAATAATGGTGCAAAATATGTTGCCTTTGTAAAAACCTATTCCAAGCCAAAACAAAACCCATGGAAAAATAAAGGCTTGATGAGGAAAAGAATGCAACGCACCAACATAACATGTCGTGTATACTCCCCCTGATGTATATATAACGACTCCCCCTCATGAGTACCTCAAATCATAGGTCGGATGCCAAGTTGCCCTCACAACTATACCAAGGAAAAACCTAGTGGGAAAATTTCCTCTTGGTCGTAGTTGAACAAGTACAACGCATCATTGTATGGATGTTCTCATAGGTCGCCTCGTTAAAAACCTTACCAAGTGAAAACTCAATGGGAAAAAACAAACCTTGGTCTAAGGACAAAAAGAGCGCGACACATCCAAAGTGCAGAGTCACTAAGGACTTATCAAGTTTTCCAAAGTCTTGACCTCCATGCACTAAATCAATCATAACTTCTTCGATTCAATAGGCATCAACGAAACTGTAAGAACTTATGAAAACTAGGCACCCATAGCTTTTCATTCACATACAGTACGTAACCTAGATCGACCTGAGCAGATCACAAAGCTCTATCGAAGTTGACTCAGCAAATTACCAGACATATCCTGTCCTACTTTGCAACAATAGTCATATGTCACTCAACATGATAGATGTGATCAAATGGTTGGTTTCCTTGGAAAGTAGACACAAACCTTTCCAATGGTATCAATTTCACCATTTTCCATCAAGTGAGCTGCCCTGTAGGTCATATGGGAGACAGACCAACACATTCTGGGCATATTCGGGTATCAGTTTTCAAGTGTCCTTTTTATCGAGATAGAGCGAGCTTTGAGCTTCTTGTCAATCACAGACATTACGTGAGAGCATCCTAGGCCATCATCACAGTGGCTTTACCGGATTATTACGAATGAGTACATCGAGTCAAACATGAGTACATAATACCGTACTTTTCTCTTAAGACTGCATCATCACTTAAGTGAGCCAAGTCTTATGATGACTTCGACTAATCATTGGGAATCATATAGGCATTACTTTATCGTCTCTTAGGGAAACCATCCCTTAGATTGCCTTAAACCGATTGATGAATACGCATCATCAAGTGTCCCCAAGATCCTTTCATTCTTAACTTTGGATTTAGCGGAATCTCTTAGTCTCACAAGAGTACATCACTATAAACCCTTAGTTTTACACGCAAAAGCTTCATATCCCTTCCAAATCAAGTATATACTTAGTATGCGTTCCCGACATTCACTTGTCGACACACTCCGTGGTCAGGAGCCACTTGATTTGAGTCTGATCCACTACGAGATCCTTTTTATCACTTAACTTAGTTCCCCACTAAGATAAGATTTAACCACAAGCTGCACGACAGTTTTTAGGAAACTATATAACTGAAAAGATAGTAGATGCTATAACATCCATTACGATAGCACGACTAAGTTTTGTGTCATCATAGTCGATTCCAGTGCGTTCATGAGAAACCTCGCGCCATGAGGTGAGTTTAACTCTTTCTCTCGCTTTGACAAAGTATACAGATAGAGCTTATCTTTGGAGTGTCAGCACCACTTCAACAAAGGGCTATCACTTTGTTTATACTAAAATCGCATATGTTTCCATTTTAGGCCAAGGCTACAACGTTGTAGATTTTCAACGAAGTATGGTTCGATTAAACTCACATTCCACGTCCTCATGTACCAGATTTATTCATAGAGTACTCTTTATGGATTGGCATTCATTGAGGCGCCCCCCAATAATGACTATAATCCAGAATCACATGAGACGGATGAGTTCATTTGATCAGATGATCAAGTTTCATGTACCAAACTTGCATACATTCTTAGCGAGAGTATTTATCGAACCAAGTGGCATCCCAATACTCTATGAGATCCACGGCCTAGTAACACCATCTACCACAATTTGTGGTGTTACCATATCACCATTTATAGGTGACGAACGTCCATAACCGGACACAATCCTTGCAGACATGTTTGCAGCATGTATTTAATCTCGTCACTTTAGGGAACTTGGTGAGACACAGTAGGGACAAACTACGACAATTCCAAGTCGTTCTACTCGAACATGATCGTTCGCATCTCCCCCTAACGACGGGAAGACTGGCTCATCAAAGTGACTTACGAGATGGTCTGCCAAGGTATAATTTAAGCGGACTATGAGTGAAAGCGCATGCCATATTCATCATTTATAACCCGTCATAATGCGTTGTGGTGACGCACTTTGGCACATGAACATGTGGACGATAAAGGTTTTCATTGTTAACACAATCCAGTTAACAAAATGCATATGGTTACACTTGTAACTAAGCATTTGAATGATGATAGGTATAGGTAAATATGACATGTTGACCTATGCTACATAACCGTAGCTACTGGTCTTGAGAATCCAACAAAACCGCCACCATGCACCACCGGGATCGAACATAAAGAAACGATTGAACCGATGATAGGCTGTTGGTTTTATCGAACCTCTAGTGCTTTCTTTAAGAGTTCACTCCCTTCACCAGCCCCAAACACCTCAAAATTTCGTGAACATGTATAAACGGGTGTTTAGGATTCCAAAACCATCAACCTTGTGGTTAAAAATCCAGTCGAAATGACATCGAACTGGTTATTGGGATGGCTGGTGGTATGTGAAAACTTCATTTAAGTGGTTCACCTCCTTCCAAGTCTCCAAATGGCACCAAAATTTGTGAGAAGGTAGCCTTAAATGTTATGAAGTACTCGTTAAAATTTCACTTTATGACTTGGTCTAAAAAGTGGGTGAACTGACCTTTACAATGACTGGTCCGCAAGTTGGACAACCATAACTCAGGTTTCATCAACTTATCAATCATTGTCAAAGGAACAACATAACATATAAATGTTATCACTTGAGTACGACCATTTGTGAACACCATCATAGCATCATAAGCCACCCAGGCTAATACTTATGATCATGTATGTATAAGGACTCGGTGAAAAGGGGAGGACTCGGCACCATGCTTATGCGATTCGCTACATTATCCTCTTTAGCATATGAGGGTGTCATCTCCTAATCGTTCCAAAGAATAGGCTTTAATCAATGAACATGGCTAAGAAGGATCATTGGGGGGGTCTTTGGCATCACACATGTTTGTGAAAACAAGACGCGGATGACATAAATATCATCATCGGTCATGAGCACTGCTCACGACTCCACCAACGTACTTTGGTGTCTTTGATCCAACTAGTTTCTTTGTTCAGAGAAAATGATGTCCATGACAATACTGTGGTATATGGATCATCAAACTGTCCAAACTCCAGACTATTAAAGCCTAAATGTGTCAATGTCCCAATACATCTTCTGGTTACACAAACCGATGCAAGCCGGACCATATTGACTCATGAATATTTTTCCTTTTCACATATCCAATACAAGTAATGCATAAGATTTTATTTCTCACAAATCATAATGAGATGCTATGAGTGATACATTTTGGCATATATGTCATCGAGTCATAACATGGTTCAATTGTTACGGAACATATGTGACTAGAAAACGCCATTCGGCATTCAACAACTTGAGCATTATTCCACTCATTGATTGTGATGACCTAGTCATCATAGTCACAATGGATTTATAAACCAAAATCCAAAAATATCGTGTTCCTTGAAAATAGCTTAATACGCACTCAATTTCGCTTGCAAAATTTTACAAATATGAGCATAGCGAACACTCTAACAACATAGAGATTTTATACCAGATACGATCAAAATGATCTATCATATTGAGTGCATAACATGGCAAGGTTATATGCCAAGGGGCAAAATTACGACACAAGCATGGTGTAACACTACCATGCACATGCTCGACCTTCTTATAAGGGTGCGTATTTTGGGCTTCCCCAAGGAAACTGTTTTTCAACATTTGAAAGATGATAGTTTGGCGTACAACGCATACCAAAAATTACATCATCTATATCAAATTCGGCCAAAAAGAGGTTGAAAAATATGTGTCATAAGACCACTTGCAAATTTAAGATGGGAACCAAGTTGGTTGGGACAAAAGTTAGCACAATCGCTGGAAATAAAATTCCGCGCAGCTTGACCTTTGTTCACTAAAACAGCAATAACTCCCTTGTTAGGAAGGCTATGGACGAACGGTCAGATGTTCTGGAAACTAGACTTCCGTATCTTTTTATCCATATATTGTGCACCACATGGATCATTAAACTCAGATCACAGTGTATATTTTAATTGGCTGCTTTAGTATTTCCCAAGTTTAGTGAGAAAACAAGGTTGAGACCATATCCAATGGCATAAGTGTTGATGCAAAAACATGACAATGACAGCCATAAGTGCGTTTAAATGCAGCAGGGTGTTTGATTTCTTATCTCGACTGATGATCCTTTCGGTAACTCCAACTTGGTAGACTTGCAGAGAAAGTAGGAATGTCGGTACAGCTAAGGCTATTTAAAAACCACTGATTCCGTTTGAACTTTCAAAACATAAACAAATATCAAGGAGGATGCGCCTAGTCATGATCAAAGTGTAGACAAAATCCACCAAAGTGCATCAAATCAACCAAGAATTTTAATTCTCAATTTGCAAGTATACGTCATAATAGCCATGTTATGTGGATGCAACGCGGTGCATCATAATTAAGCATTTTGAACCATGAGACATAATGAATATACCATGACCAACTTGTCTTGACCATCCAATAAGATCGACTAAACATAGTCAAATGTATAAGGCACATGCCTTTACAAATACTCGGAAAAGTATTCGGACCTATAGTCATACGAACTATAATCGAGGTCAACGAATTCATGTATTTACCGCAATATGCCATTGCTTTACATGTTGAAATTCATGAGAATTACTCTTACACTCTTTCATATATTATATTGCAAGGAGTTTTCCAAGTATATCGGGTCAAGATGGAGTTTTCCAAGTATTTACCGCAATATTTTATTTTAATAGGATGAAAGATGGAGTTTTCCAAGTATATTGGGTCAAGACCAACGTGTTGGTCGCTCAATTCAACGTGACAAATCCGTCACAAATCGATTTTAACCACGACATATCCGTCGGAATCGATGTTTGTCCCATTTGTACATCACAAATCCGTGACTAATCATGAACAAGTCATAACTTTACCGTTCTGACAATATTCATTTTATTCAATTGTTGGTTTAAAATCGACAAAGCGATGACGTCAAATCGCACCCAAAACGTGGTGTATGCAACAACCACAAATATCGACTTTCAACAATTATCCGTGACTCCTCCAGGACCGTCACACAGTTTACTTCGACATACGAGAGTGATACCACCTCTCATAGTCTCATCCACCGCAAAGTAGCGTGGGAGGTAAAGAACCCAAATACCCAATTCCCCAAAAAAAATTTCCCAAAAGAGAGGAATTGAAAAACGAGAACTTTAATAAAGTCTTACGTGGGTACTTGGTTCCATATTTGCTTTGATCCTTGAACGGGAGCTTCTCTCCATATGAGCAACATATTTTCGTGGTACTCGGTTTGATATTTACTTTGATCCTTGAGCAGGATAATAAATATGGCTTCTCTCCATATTTTGCACATCATCATGAGCAATATATTTTCCTATATGCCACGTAAAGCATAAACATAGTTAGATTCATAAACATACAAGTTAATGATAAATGAATCATGAATTAGGAAAATAGAGAGTTGAGAAACGCCGGATAAGGCTCTTGGGCTAGATAATTCGGCCGAAAAAGGACTCGAGCGCGGCGATGCGGCAGTTCGGTATTGGATAAGGTCGGATCTCCAAACGAAAAATCTGCTTCCCAATATATGATAAAGTTCGGGATTTTTAGCTTTGCCACCAAGCAGTAGACATCGACCACTTGGTGCAGTATAGCAATGCTTACAATCTGAACCTCCATCAATTGCATGCCAATCATGAAAGACTATTGCCTTCCACTCATATATTACGGCGTAATCCTCACAAGATCTTTTCAGTTTACAGGTCCGTGCAACCGCATCTGAAAGCGCATCATACTTTGTAATCAAATCATTAATGATGTACTCATGGATTATATGAAGTTGGCCAAGTTTATCATCAGTCATCTTCGTGCTTTATAGCTGCATCATATAAGCCCCAGATGATCTCGTTTGTTTTTAAAGCCAGTTTCCTGTCCTCAAATGTTGCAGGATAACCCTTCTTCGACAAGCTTCACTACAGTGAGTCGTGACCTTTAAGCAAAAATTTGTGCAAGAAATCCGTCACCATCGCGCCTTCACGGTGATGCATATGGCTTGGATTTGTAGGTGCAGTTCCACGGTCGGGTCGGCTTGCGGGTTCTGAGTTGGGTGCTTCCTAGTTGCATCTGGTCATGCAAAAGTCGATCGGGCCAAGGCGAGTTACGGGGATCTGGTTGTCAATAATTGGGGCTCGGATTTGGAGATGTGAAATCGGAGCAGGATGGTGCGACGAATGGTTGTGAGCCTGGATAAGGGCTGCAATTTAAGGAGAATCAAATCGGGGGTTGGCATGGATGTTTCAATCGCGATTGGGAGCAGATTTCGACGCAGCTGCACTGCGGGGAAGAAGACGAGCCGGTGGCTAGGGTTATGCTCTACGGAAGGCAGACAGTCTCTGCTTTGCATATCGGGGTTGGCGCGGCGAGATTAGGGTTCATAGGAAAATCCCGATTTTTGTGATGATTTTTTTTTCCAGGAATTTCAGAAAAAAAACGGGAGAGGAAAAAAGGGTTTCTTGCTCAGATGGGGACTACGTGCTGATAACGTGTTTCAGGAGAAAGTAAAAAGACTGTAAATAGAGTCAATCAATTGTATTCATAACACTGATAGAGGGGCCTTTATATAGGCATTACAATGAGAGTCCTTCCATACATAGGATTCCTAGATAAGGTAAGACATCTAATAGGATCCTACTACCTCTAGAAGGATCTAGAACCTTCCATCTATGTATCTACAATCAGTATTAGGTAAGACACATCACGGGAATAATAATTCCCGGAACATGTAGTTTTTTTTTCAAATATAAGGATTAAGTTATCTACTTTTTGGCCATTTAATAGAAACCGTTAAATACTTAATGATTTTGACTATTTTAGCAAAAAAGACAAAAAAAAAAACGTGGAACTAAAATTTCATCAAATACAGTTTAACACAATCAGATATGAATTTAGGTTTTTCTAATACAAGTTTCTGAAATTACTAAAAGTGCCCAACTATTTATGTATTCTTTTGAATGTTAAATGTGCCAACTTTAATATTTCTATATATTAAGTAAAATGTTTGAAAATACTATCATATAAAAATGATATAAAGTTTCAACTAAACCAAATATCACTTAGGTTTTCTTTAATACAAGTTTCACAAATTACTAAAAATACTCTAATTATTTTTCTCTTCTTTTGAATGTAAAATTTCTTGATTTTAGTACTCTTAAATATGAAGTTTAATGCCCGAAAAGTACCCTATAACTTTTCCCGGCTCATCTTATACTACAAACAAAATTGGGCATTTTTTTAATTTATAAAATTTGGATAATTCTAATTAGGCTAGGATGTGTATGTAGTTTTCTTAGTTAATCCCGCGATTAGTATATTTACAATAAGTCATACAAGTAATTACTTATATATACTACGATGATGCTGCTTCTTTTTTTATTTTTTGGCAAATTGGAAAGTACTTAATTTTAAGTTATAAGTCATAATATCCTTAAATTGTAATTCCAAAACCTATTTTAAAACGAATATTCATATAGTTTCACTTCAACCAAATGCCATCGAGATTTTTGTAATACAAGTTTCAGAAATTACTAAAAGTACTTCAACTCTTTTTCTATTTTTAATGTAAATGGGTAAAGTTTAATACTCTTAAATATGAAACCAAATATCTAAAAAAATATCATATAAGCATAAATATGCCGTTCCACTTTAATCAAATCAATTGGGTTTTTTCTTTTGTAATTTTCTAAAATTTTAAGGTCGTATTTAATTAGGACAAAATTTTGATGTATATTTTTAACTTATCCAAGCTATTCTTATATTACAATCTAAATTAAATTTCTTGGTAATTTTAAGGCTAGGACTCGGATGTAGTTTTCTAAAGTAACATGTATATTTATAATAGGTCATACAAATAATTAAATTATATATACTACTATTTTATTTTTTATTGCAATTTGAGAAGTGCTTAATTCTAAGCCATAAGTCAAATCTCTTATGTATTTCCAAAAACTTTTTAAATTTTAAATATTACTAAAATTACCCATGCCACAATTATTTAGTATAATTTACATATGAATTTGTACCAAAGGACAATACATATATCAGTTATTCAAGTATAAGCTCTTCTTCATTTTGGCATCATTTCAAACTCATAAGACTGACCAAGATTATGAGATTAATTGTTGGACAAACAATGTCATCTCACCATTTACAAGAAATTAAGGACGTCTCCGAATGAGTCCTCAAAATTGTAGATGGTGAGCTAGGTGAAGAAGTCCATAGAGAAACCTTGATTGATATTCTTGATATTTACTAATCTGGAATGTCGAAGATCATATTGCAGACAATGTTGAAAGTACTATCATTCACTTATAAGTAACTTTTCATAAAGTAATTTTTTGAAGAAAGAGCAACCTTGGCGCCAACAAACGATGTTGTGGAGATAGTAAACGATTAGGTGATGTCTATAATTTTAAAAGACAAGCGGAGATATCTCAGTTTTAATAGCATATGCAAAACTTCTGCGACCTCTCCAATGGATTTTTTGAATAGCATCAAGTGTTCTAGAATTCCAAATCACATCCTCAAATCGTAAGTTAGAGTTTCAATTATGCTAATTCAAAACATGGATCAATCATCACTATTATGCAATGTCACTTCATTAATAATTATCCAGATCCATATACATATTATTGAACACAAAAATTTGGAGAATAATTTTGAAAGTAAAGTATTTATTCCACAATTGATATTAAGTCCGTTAGATATCAGATTATCATTTAGATTTCAAATACGTCAATTCCCACTTATTATGAGATTTGCCATGACTATATTTAAGAGTCCAGGGCAAACGCTCTCTCATGTCGGTATGTATCTTCCAAGACCCGTATTCGGTCATGGTTAGCTTTATGTAGCCATATCAAGAGTGAATATCAGAAAAAACTAGAAATCTTTTATTGTGATGAGAATGGAGTGTAATCATAAACAGAATAAATAGTGTAGTTTATAAAAAAGTATTATGAAATTTATAATGAATGATTTACATATTATATATTTGTATAAGTGTTCTTTTTTGAGTTGACGTGTAATTACACGGGTGTTATTTAGGTGTGAAATTTATTTTTTAATATAAAAAATAAAAGGTTAAATACGTAATTTCAATTCTAAAAGTACGACTCTAACAAAATACTTGTACTAGATTTACAATAAAAATATGGCTAAGATTTAGTACTACTGATTTCATTATATTTATAATTAATCTAACGGTGAGAATTAAGTACATTTTAACTTGATGTATATTCACCAAGTACATTCTTGGTGGACCGCAAAACTACCCTACTAAATATTTCTTTTACTACTACATCTTTTCCATCCAAATAAATAACAAGTGTAAAAAAGCTTGCCACTCAAAACTTTTTAAGACCATTTGTATATGACAAATAAATACAGTAGCAATTTAGTAACTGAAACTTGGAAAAATATTGCCATATTGCCTTCACTTATAGTTTAGTAACTGAAACTTATAGCAATTTAGCAATTTAGTAACTTATAGTTTCGAAAAATAAATGCACTTTTCTAAATATAAAATAATTTAGTAAATTGATATTGTCTTGGTGCAACAGATAAAAACCTTTTATACATGATTTGATATTTTAATTTCTTAAACCCCACATTACAGCTAAAAGTTTTTTAAACAACGAACTGAACAGATTCTATTAACATATAATATAACTCCCATATAATATAAATTTATAAAACTTGATCAAGAAAAAGAATAAGAAAAAAATGTGTACACAAATAAAGTCAAAAAGCACCATCTAAAAAAGAAGAAGCATGATCCAAAAAATTGGTCAAAAGTTACTCAAGGGGTATAAACCACATGACCCTTCATATAAAATAGACTACAAATATATAAGTTTGGGGTTAGTTATTAACGTACACTCTTATTAATAATACACCTCTAGTTGTTACGAATTTCGGTGAACGCAAGTGCACGTTGTCGTAAGCAAGTAATAAAGTGATAAGTAAGTTATCGTTCCCTCGAGGACTGACTCACTAATTACCAATTTATGTGTATTCTAATTTTATTTGAACGATCGAAATTGGAGGTGCAAGTAATATTAAAGAAAATTAATTAAAGAATGAACTAAGAACAAATAATAAAATCGATTATTCGAAGGAAGAAGATCAAATAGGGAAATAATCTAGGATTAAGAATCCACCTTAATTTATCTGAATTACTCTTGATTTATATGAATTAAATGATTTCCCAATTTATTGAAGGCGAAGATAGCTAAAATACTCTACTGCCTCTCCCGAGGTCAGTAAAATTATCTAAGGCGAATAAAACACTATATTCCTAGGTGAATTAATTCGACAACAGGCGAAAAGTTCGAAATTTTCAGACAAGCCACGTAATTCCTATGAGTATATTCCTATCTCACAAGATGAAACGTTTCTCACCAATTTTTCCTACCAACTCTCCTCTCCTGATTCGAGTTGCGTAATCAAAACAAATCAATCATAGGCCACATAATTGATAGTAATTAAAATAATTGGGGAAAACTCAATAAGAAAGGGAAATATATTTTAATAATGCAAAATCAAAAGTTAATTCGTCAAAACCTCAGTTTCATCAAAATCCTAGAATAGGGTTCTAGCCCGACATGCTAGAAAATAATACACAAAGAATTGAAGAAAGCGTGAAATAAATCAAACACAGTTGAAGAACTTGATCCTTCGTTCTCTAACTTCTGCTCTCTGCTCGATCGGTGTTTTCTCCTTCTCCTCGATCATGTTTTCTTCTGACCTTCAATGCCTATTTATAATTTTTCATCAGCCACAAGAACGCATCTGGAGGTCAGAAACGGGCTTCCAAACCGCCGAAAATGCGAGCTGCGAGTAGGGCACCAGCGCGGCGGGCCGCTGTAATATCCGCCATTTCGGATTTCGGTATTTTTCTTTTTTCCAGCAGAGGTCCGTTTCGACGACTTGTTTAATTCTGAGAATGATTAATTCTGCACTTTTTGCCATCCGAGTTCGTTTCGGTATTGTTTTGTTGAGTTCCGTGTTCCTTAACGACTTTTCTGCACTCGAGTTCGATTCTTGTGAATCTCCTTCGAAATTACTGTTTCGAGTCTCCCGTAAGTCCGTTTAACTTTGTTAGATGTGTTGTGAACTTAGGTTTGGTTATTCGATCACGTATCGTGATTTTCGGACGTTTTGGGCCATTTGCGTAATTTCCCAAAGTTTGGGGTAATTACCTTCCGTTGTCGAATTTCGAGCCTTCGGGTGGTCGAAATCGTGTGTTCTCTTAGTGCTCGAATTCATCTTTGCGAATACTTCGTAACCGTATCTTAGATTCGTATTCAGGTTCGGGTTTCGGGGTCGTTCGGATCGTCGTTGTGGTTCTGTCGCAATTTTCGATTTGTGTCTGGAGGTGGCTGGCCGGACCTGGGCGAAACGGCCCTGAAAACGGCGCTGCCGAGCGCCGTGTCCTGCGCCGGGCCGGCCAGGACTGGCAGCCTGCCGAGACACGGCCGAGACACACGGCGCTGGTCTGGGCCGGTTGCTGCGCCGTGTCCGGCAGGCGTGTAAATATGGCCGAGCAGTCGTTTTTTACACTCGTTTTCATTTCCTATCCTTCCTTTCCGCGGCTAGAGTCTTTGGGAAGTCGAAGACATGTTGTTAGACTATGAATCCACGATGTTTTGGAGTTCATATCATCGATTGATCATCATATAACATCCTTCAATCCAGCGAATCAAGGCAAGTTTTCTTAAAATCTAGTTTTGGGGATTTTGTAAGATTTGTCCGTTTAATCCGAAATAACTTAGAATAGTGATGGATTGATGATTTTTATGTTGTATTATATCAAATTACTTGTTATTCCACGGTAGGATCGCCGAGGATTCGTCGTTTTATTGAGTTTCTTATCGACGCCTTGAAGGTGTCTGATAAAATGTCACAAAGGGATTTCGGGCGTTCTTCGATTATTCTTCCTCGTTCGTTCGTTAATTTATTGATGGTATGATGTTAGGGTCAGATTTCTCGCAAAGAATCGAGTCGGAACCCTTCCGTTCGTCGTCTTCCTCAAGCTTTCCGATCGTGGGTGTATTCATTGTCTTCACCGGAGAATTGTAGGTGTTCGAGGTTTACGGTTGAG
This sequence comes from Orobanche coerulescens, assembly GCA_033398695.1. Taxonomy (NCBI): domain Eukaryota; kingdom Viridiplantae; phylum Streptophyta; class Magnoliopsida; order Lamiales; family Orobanchaceae; genus Orobanche; species Orobanche coerulescens. The sequence goes on along the minus strand of CM065805.1, from coordinate 45,283,097 downwards.
CCGTGTTCTTCGGAGTGTCCGATATCAATTGTCGAGGCAATTATCTTGCCGATACATTATGTGTTTTGTGGATATAATGGTTGCTAAGTGTCGATATGTGCTAAATAAATATCTATAACCATTTTTCAAAAGAATCGGTATATTTACCATCATGGTTTTCGTAAAGGTGAACCGTGTGTGTCGGGAATTAATATGCTTAGTTGGATATGTGTGCTAGTGACGAGTATAGGATCGCCTTACGTTCGTGTGATGTCATTATATATGATTATGGCGTCGGTAAATGTAAAGTGTAATTCTCTTGTGAAATTATGTGCTTGGAGTCACGTGGTTATGGATGAATATGTGAGTTTGTGTGATATTGGTTGTGTCGTTCGGTGCTGTTGAGATCTTGTAACACCCCCGATATATTCAGGAATATTACAGCGCCGTAAATCCTTTACATAAGGATTTACAAGGCTGATTAAAAGAAAAGACAATAACAGATACCGCTTTATGAAATTGTTGAAGTAAAATACAACCGTTTGGTTCAAAAATCAAAATACAAATATCCAATGAAAATTTATTACATCATTAAAATCCCAACATTATAAACGGACGACGTACTCGAGTACTTATTGAAATATCCAACAAATAACAGACAGTAAACCCGGCCGGAACATCACTTTGCACCCTCGTCATGCATCTCCAGTGGTTGTTTCCCCGCTCTCCTGGATCCTGAACAAACAAAATGTTCACCCCCGAAGGGGTTAGCACAACGATGCTAGTACAAGTACAATAATCATACAACAATGATATAATCAACAATTATATCATACAAGTTTCTCCAACGAGAATATCCACAACACATATCATATCATAACAGTTTCAACATACTGATGGTATTCCAACGATCCAGCGCACACAGCTATAGATTCCCATGATGATCCCGTCGGACCAACACATGGTGGAACTACCTGTCCAACGATCCAGCGCACACAGCTATAGATTCCCATGATGATTTCTCGTCGGATCAACACATGGTGGACATATAATCACAACATATTTACACGATACAATCACATTGTCATAATATAAACATTTCTAATTAGAATACTTGCCTTGGTTCGAAGACAAGAATAATACTTCCACGAGAACGAAACGCTCGAAGGTTGCCCCTCCCGATCAATCACGTAGCAAAGTTCGAACCTTAAATAAGAGAAATAACATGGAATTCACCTTAGGTCGAACGAACATCTAACAATCCGAATTACGGTTGAGAGTCTATAAAACGAAAAGCTCGACTGAATAACGTACGTTACATGTCCTCTGTAACGTACGTTAAACTTATTCGTTAGCGTACGTAAACTATGAAGTATAGCGTACGCTAAACATATACCAACAGTTCCTCTCTGATCATTCGTCTGATAGTATAACGTGCGTTACGTACCGAACGTAGCGTACGTTAACAACGTCATATAACGTACGTTAGTAACCAAACTTAATGTACGTTAATCATGCATGTCAGTTTCTCACTGGACGGATGACTGGCTCGATTAGTGACGAAGTATTACGAAATTCTTAGTGAGTAATCTAATATCCCTTCAAATATATATATCATACTCATGAATGATCTTCGGATTAATATCTTCAATTTCAAGGATACGGATATCATCGTAATACTATTTTCAATCTTGATCGAAATACTCATGCAAGGTTCGGTTGGTCTAAGGTTGATGTAATTGATCTAATATCGTCATTAAATCCAAGCTTATACCGATGGCGAACTACTCATTCCATCTATGCAAGCAAGATTACAACTATGATGATTCTTTCCAAAATCCATTGGTAAAAGTGGAAATTGACACTCAGTTTACAATCAACATGACGATAACATTTGATACGGTTAATAATTCAGTATTCTCATCTATGGCATAACCAGGTTCAACTACGGTGTTCTACACCATAATAGTTCGATCATTATAGTTTAAATATGATACTAGGTCGCATACGTCGTCAAATTGATCTACTATTCTTGGTAATGCGATCATATCGTCTTAATCAACATAACTTCAAGATTGGAAGTAGTATAACATACCTTAAGAGGAATATAATACTGAGACTCTAAGTAAAAAATCCAACTCCGGTTGCTTCAACGCCGACTCGCGATGATTTCTACTCCAAAGTCCAAAATAAGTTGTCTTCAATGATCAAGTAGTGTCATACAAGCTCAATGATTCAGTAACAATTGATATAAAGGTGTTAAAAGAGGCTGGAAATCTTCTGGGGACGAATATGGTGAAGTTTAGTAGCAAAAGGCCGAGCTGAAATGAACTGGGGTGCTGCTCCTTGTATAACTTTCGAGTGTTACGACGCTAGGGCTACTTCATAACGTACGTTATCGTTCAAAATAGTTCACCGTCGATTTGAACTTCATTACGACGCTATACTAAACATGTTACGTCGTAACCCATATAATTTGCGACGCTACACAACGTCCATAACGCACGTTAAGCCGTTGACTTAAAAGGTGTCGATTCATGCCGTGCGACGGTGGGTATCTTGGTCGAGCCCACCACCATGTACTCCATGTGCTAGCCGCCCACCCAATAATTGACCGCATTCGACGCGCTCGTTTCATCCGTAGCGACGTTAACACTAACAGACACGACGTTAAGTTACATTATTAACGACGTTATCACGTATATGCATGGAGAAAATTTATATGTTGCCACACCCATGTATAAAGATACAAATACGATAATGATCATACTCCATTATCAATATCATCATTCCCAAAATAATACAGGTTCAATGTACGGATGAAATACACATAATAAATCCGGTTATTACATACTCTCCTACTAAAGGAGTTTCGTCCGAAACTCAAGACGAAAATAACTCGGGATATCTGGACTTCATGCCATCTTCCGTTTCCCATGTGGCTTCTTCCACTCCATGGCGTGACCATTGAACTTTGACTAAAATGATGGGTTTGTTTCTCAACTGCTTAACTCGACTCTCGAGTATCTTGACCGGTCTTTCTTCAAACGTCCCATCCTGCGCGACTTCGATCTCGCGAAATCAATGATATGATGGGATCCGTACATACCTCCGTAATTGGGATACGTGGAACACGTTATGTACATGGCACAGTGACGGTGGCAATGCTAATCTATATGCCAACTCTCCAACTCTCTCAAGGATCTCAAATGGTCCGATATATCTCGGACTTAGCTTTCCTTTCCTTCCGAAACGGAATATTCCCCAAGTAGGTGAAACCTTTAAAAGTACGTGGTCTCCAATACTGAACTTCAAAGGGCGACGACATACGTCTGCGTAAGATTTCTGGCGACTCTGGGCGGTCAACAGCCTTTCACGAATCAAGGCTATCTTCTCTCGAGTCTGTACGATCAACTCTGGTTCTGTTCCGATCAAGTCCGATGAATCGTCCCAGCATAGGGGCGATCTGCATCTCCTCCCGTATAATGCCTCAAACGGTGCCATCTTAATGGAAGCATGCCAACTATTGTTGTAGGTAAATTCAATCAACGGTAGATGAATTTCCCAATCAGTTGACCAATCTAAGGCGCAGGCCCTTAGCATGTCTTCCACCGTTTGTATAGTTCTTTCCGATTGTCCGTCAGTCTGCGGGTGATAAGCTGTACTGAAGTTCAATTCGGTCCCCAAGGCCTTATGAACTGCTTTCCAAAAGTGAGACACAAAACGGCTGTCTCGATCAGAAACAATGGTCTTCGGCGTACCATGTAATCGAACTATCTCCGAAATAAATACTCGTGCCAACTTCTCTGGTCCCCATGTATCCTTAATGCCTAGAAAATGAGCTGATTTGGTTAAACGATCAATTATCACCCAAATCATGTTCATTCTTGTCCTGGTTCTCGGCATATTAGTGATAAAGTCCATCGATATGTCCTCCCACTTCCATTCAGGAATCGGGAGTGGCTTCAACATTCCGGCAGGCCGTTGATGCTCGATCTTAACCTGCTGACAAGTCAAGCATTTCGAAACATAGTCCGCTACATCTTTCTTCATGTTGCCCCACGAAATTTTGCTTCAAGTCCTTATACATTTCTTGGTGCACAGGTGGATAGAATAGGGTGAACCGTGAGCTTCCTTCATAATCGTCTGTTTCAGAATATCGATATCAGGAACGCAGAGTCGGTTCTGAAATTTCAAAATTCCATCATCATGAATTAGGAATCCGGGGGCCTTTCCCTTGATTACTTCATCACGTACCCCAATCCTCAGAGGATCATCCGCTGTCTCTGGATTTGATTTCTTCGGTTAATGATGAAGTTATCTCCATCACGCATGATTGTCCTTGGACTCTTTGTAACCACACTTGATTCCTTCACGAATCATCTCTCGTTGAAGGCTAAGTTGGGAGGTCGGTGTCTCCGGCATTCGAATAGAGACAGGCTTGCGGCTAAGTGCATCGGCCACTACATTCGCTTTGCCTGGATGATATAAAATCTCCAAGTCATAGTCCTTGATCAGCTCTAACCATCTTCTTTGCCGCATGTTCAACTCTTTCTGACTGAATATGTACTTGAGACTCTTATGATCCGTAAAGATCTGACAGTGAGTCCCATACAGATAATGCCTCCAGATCTTCAAAGCAAAAACCACTGCTGCTAGCTCCAAATCATGTGTTGGGTAATTTACTTCATAAGGTTTCAGCTGTCGCGACGCATAAGCGATCACCTTATCATTTTGCATCAATACGCACCCAAGTCCTTGGTTTGAAGCATCACTGTAAACTATAAATCCTCCAGTTCCCTGTGGAAGTGATAGAATCGGTGCCGTCGTCAATATCTTCTTCAATTCATCAAATCTAATCTGACACAACTCATTCCATTCAAACTTTTGAGTTTTCTGAAGGAGTCGAGTAAGTGGGCGGGAAATTTTGGAAAACCCTTCCACGAACCGACGATAATACCCAGCGAGTCCTAAGAAACTTCGGACTTCTTTCACATTCTTTGGAGGCTTCCAATCCATAATTGCTTCGATCTTCTGAGGATCTACTTGGACTCCTTCAGCTGACACCACATGGCCGAGGAACATTACTTCTTTTAACCAGAATTCACACTTGGAAAGTTTGGCGTACAATTGCTCGCTTCTCAAAAGTTCCAATACAATCCGCAAATGTTGCGCATGTTCTTAGGGTTCTTAGAATATACCGAATATCATCAATGAACACGACCACAAATTTATCCAAATATTCGATGAACACTCGGTTCATCAATCGCATGAATACGGCGGGCGCATTAGTGAGTCCAAATGGCATCACTATAAACTCATAGTGTCCGTAGCGAGTTACGAATGCCGACTTTGGAACATCGATTCCTTAATCCTCGGTGATGGTATCCCGATCTTAGATCGATTTTTGAAAACTCTTGTTGCTCCTTGCAATCGGTCAAACAGATCATCAATGCGTGGCAACGGATACTTGTTCTTAATCGTCATCTTGTTCGGCTCTCATAATCAATACAGTCGAAGCGATCCATCCTTCTTTCGAACAAAAAGAACTGGTGCTCCCAGGGTGAAACGCTTGGTGAATATAGCCTTTGTCCATAATTCTTCCAGTTGCTTCTTCAGTTCGTACATCTCCGTAGGTGCCATGCGATACGGTGCCTTAGAAATTGGTGTAGCTCCGGGTTCTAGCTCAATCGTGAATTCTACTTCCCGTCGTGGAGGTAGTCCAGGTAACTCGTCAGGAAATACATCTGGAAATTCGTTCACAATAGGAATGGATGAAAGTTCCACAATTTCATCTTCTTTCTTCATTGCATAACACCAGTACCCGATACAGCCCTGTTTCAACAATTTGACAGCTTTCATTGCTTTGATCAACTTTCCTGAGCTTCCTGGTTTCCATCCTTCAAACAGTACTTCGGAGCCATCATCAGCGATTAGCGAAATATTCCTCCTTCGGTAATTTACAATTGCTCCATATCGATTAAGCCAATCGTCTCCGAGTATTAGGTCATCTCCTTGCATTTCTATCACAATTAGGTTTGAGAGCCATTTCTTACCCCCAAATAATACAGGAAAATCTCTAGTCTCTAAGTTCCCAACAATCCTATCTCCACTCGGTAAACCAACAACATAAGGTTCACAAGTATGAAAACCATAAATATTCAAACGATTTACACAAGACAAAGAGATAAAAGAATGCGTAGCTCCTGTATCGAATAAAACGCTAACTGGTTGGGAAAGAATGCGACAAGCACTGATGCGGCAAAGGCATCCTGATCGTCTGTCCTCCTCATCTCATACAGGCGTGGGGGAACAGATCCGGCACTCGATGCCCCCTTTTGGTCCCATTGTCCTCTGCCTCGTCCACGGCCAACTTTGCTGCGTCTGTTGAATACTAGCTTCCTTCTGAACTGGCTGTGATGAACGGGTTCCTTTGTATTTGGTGGCGTCCTTGCAGAACGTCGCACGGTGCCCTTCCTGTCCTCAGTCAAAGCATGTAACTGGGGTGCGCAAACAATCGCGCCAAAGGTGGCCTGGGCGACCACAATTAAAACACTTCCTAGCTGTATCCGTCGTGGCTGACACTGATCCGTAATTCTTTCCGTTCTTGGATGGGTGCGGAGGTTTCTTGAAAGAAAAAGAAGTTTGGGCCTTGCGGGGCCCACTGCTTTTGTGCTCTGTAAAAGTACCAGAGACTTTCTGTTTCTTCGACTCCATAAACTTCTCCATTGCTGCTTCTTTAATTTCATACGCCAACGCCTTATCCTGGTATTGGCGGAGAGTGGTACATTCAAAACCGGACATGTACCTCTGGATTTCGGGTTTCATTCTCATTTCAAAATGAATCATCATCTCCGCATCTGTTCTGACCAGATGTCGAACAAATGCTAATTCTTTGGTTAAACGTCTTGATAAATGCAGGATACGGGTTCATCGATGGTCGAGCAGAGAAAATTCTCGAATTTTGGCTTCCCTCACAGGACGAGGGCAATACTGAGCCTCCATCATCATTTTAAATTCCGCCCAATCGGCATCATGATCTACGGGTCGGATAGCTTCCCACCACTCGGACACTTCTCCTGTCAGAAAGTACTGGGCAATAGGAGCTCTCCTGTCATTTGGGAAATTAATTCCAGCAAAAATTTTCTCCAGTTCCTTCAACCAATGGTCCCAAGTGGGAGTCTCGGAAAAGCCGTCAAATTTGGGTGGTTGCATCTTTGCCACCTCTTGTAACCATCGGTCACCTCGATTTCCCATTTCTGGAATCCTTTGTTGTCCATCTCCCTGCTGAATTCCTGCCGCCACTTGCATTCGGTCCACGACCTGTGCGAACTGAGTCATCTGGTTCACGACTTGACGAAGGATTTTTGGTACACCAGGTTCCGGTTCGTTATTGATGGATTGCTGCGGCTCGCCTGAGCTATGACTAGTCTGATTAGAAGGTGACGCCTCCCTTTCAGCATTCCTCCGTCCGCGTCCACGACCGCGACCACGTCCACGTCCGCCTCTCAACATACTGTAAGTACAAGTACTTAATATACAGGAAACAACATTGTTCTAATGTTCAAGTATAAAGAGACACAACATGTAAAGAATGAGATAGAGTTTAGGAACTTACAACCACTGTTCGCATGAAGACGTAGGCAGTGCGGTGATGTCATTCACGGCCGGTTACCTCAAAAGACATAAATGACCCCTACTTTAACCCAACGGCCAAGATATCCATAATCTTAGCTCCGATACCATATTCTGTAACACCCCCGATATATTCAGGAATATTACAGCGCCGTAAATCCTTTACATAAGGATTTACAAGGCTGATTAAAAGAAAAGACAATAACAGATACCGCTTTATGAAATTGCTGAAGTAAAATACAACCGTTTGGTTCAAAAATCGAAATACAAATATCCAATGAAAATTTATTACATCATTAAAATCCCAACATTATAAACGGACGACGTACTCGAGTACTTATTGAAATATCCAACAAATAATGCATAAGAAACCCTAGGAACATCACTTTGCACCCTCGTCGTCATGCATCTCCAGTGGTTGTTTCCCCGCTCTCCTGGATCCTGAACAAACAAAATGTTCACCCCCGAAGGGGTTAGCACAACGATGCTAGTACAAGTACAATAATCATACAAAAGTGATATAATCAACAATTATATCATACAAGTTTCTCCAACGAGAATATCCACAACAGATATCATATCATAACAGTTTCAACATACTGATGGTATTCCAACGATCCAGCGCACACAGCTATAGATTCCCATGATGATCCCGTCGGACCAACACATGGTGGAACTACCTGTCCAACGATCCAGCGCACACAACTATAGATTCCCATGATGATTCCCGTCGGATCAACACATGGTGGACATATAATCACAACATATTTACACGATACAATCACATTGTCATAATATAAACATTTCTAATTAGAATACTTGCCTTGGTTCGAAGACAAGAATAATACTTCCACGAGAACGAAACGCTCGAAGGTTGCCCCTCCCGATCAATCACGTAGCAAAGTTTGAACCTTAAATAAGAGAAATAACATGGAATTCACCTTAGGTCGAACGAACATCTAACAATCCGAATTACGGTTGAGAGTCTATAAAGCAGCGTCGACTGAATAACGTCGTTACATGTCCTCGTAACGTCGTTAAACTTATTCGTTAGCGTACGTAAACTATGAAGTATAGCGTACGCTAAACATATACCAACAGTTCCTCTCTGATCAGTCGTCTGATAGTATAACGTGCGTTACGTACCGAACGTAGCGTACGTTAACAACGTCATATAGCGTACGTTAGTAACCAAACTTAATGTACGTTAATCATGCATGTCAGTTTCTCACTGGACGGATGACTGGCTCGATTAGTGACGAAGTATTACGAAATTCTTAGTGAGTAATCTAATATCCCTTCAAATATATATATCATACTCATGAATGATCTTCGGATTAATATCTTCAATTTCAAGGATACGGATATCATCGTAATACTATTTTCAATCTTGATCGAAATACTCATGCAAGGTTCGGTTGGTCTAAGGTTGATGTAATTGATCTAATATCGTCATTAAATCCAAGCTTATACCAATGGCGAACTACTTATTCCATATCTGCAAGCAAGATTACAACTATGATGATTCTTTCCAAAATCCATTGGTAAAAGTGGAAATTGACACTCAGTTTACAATCAACATGACGATAACATTTGATACGGTTAATAATTCAGTATTCTCATCTATGGCATAACCAGGTTCAACTACGGTGTTCTACACCATAATAGTTCGATCATTATAGTTTAAATATGATACTAGGTCGCATACGTCGTCAAAGTGATCTACTATTCTTGGTAATGCGATCATATCGTCTTAATCAACATAACTTCAAGATTGGAAGTAGTATAACATACCTTAAGAGGAAGATAATACTGAGACTCTAAGTAAAAAATCCAACTCCGGTTGCTTCAACGCCGACTCGCGATGATTTCTACTCCAAAGTCCAAAATAAGTTGTCTTCAATGATCAAGTAGTGTCATACAAGCTCAATGACTCAGTAACAATTGATATAAAGGTGTTAAAAGAGGCTGGAAATCTTCTGGGGACGAATATGGTGAAGTTTAGGAGCAAAAGGACGAGCTGAAATGAAATGGGGTGCTGCTCCTTTTATAACTTTCTGAGTGTTACGTACGCTAGGGCTACTTCATAACGTACGTTATCGTTCAAAATAGTTCACTGTCTGATTTCTGAACTTCATTACGTACGCTATACTAAACATGTTACGTACGTAACCCATATAATTTGCGTACGCTACACAACGTCCATAACGTACGTTAAGCCGTTGACTTAAAAAGGTGTCCAGATTCATGCCGTGCGAATCTGGTGGGTATCTTGGTCGAGCCCACCACCATGTACTCCATGTGCTAGCCGGCCCACCCAATAATTGACCGCATTACGTACGCTACGTTTCATCCGTAGCGTACGTTAACACTAACAGATTACGTACGTTAAGTTACATTATTAACGTACGTTATCACGTATATGCATGGAGAAAAATTTATATGTTGCCACACCCATGTATAAAGATACAAATACGATAATGATCATACTCCATTATCAATATCATCATTCCCAAAATAATACAGGGTTCAATGTACAGATGAAATACACAGTAATAAATCCGATTATTACAAATCTTGTGCTCCCTTTTGAATTGATATAGTTTTGCATCGTGAGCACGTGTTGGATAATGTGGCCATTCTAGCAAGGTACCTCGACTATATATATTTTGTGTGTTTGACCTTTGAGAGTTGTGGTTTTGTAATTTGTGAGTTGTTACTCTTCCACCTGGGGATGGCATGTGGCCTCTGGGGGCCGATACTAATGGGTACGGCCACGGAAGTGGACTTGGGTGCGTGTGTTGATGTTCTTCTACCTGGGGACGGTTCGACGGGGCCTGTGGGGGCCGATACTAATGGGTACGACCACTGTAACACCCCCAATCGGCTCAGAGATATTACACGCCGTAGAACCTTTCCTCAAGGATCTACCAGGCTAGTAACAACATGAAACATCTCGGCAATGCCTTTAAGACTAAAATGACTCAGTAGACCGATTTGGCCTTTCAATAAAAACATACAACTCAATTACAACTCATGCCCACGCAGGGGTCAAAACACAACCACACCCGTACAACGGGAAAAATATAGCAGTGGAAAATAAAGTACAACTGAACCAATACACGATGTACGGTTCCTCATGTGATTAGTATCGATCATCTTGTAGCGTGCGCTACCTGCCGATCCACCCGAGTCCAGTACCCCGCGCTTCGCCTCGGCCGCTGGCGTCGTCGGTCGGCCGCATAACGTGCGCTACTCACGCGATTAGCGCCGCGATCTTCCGGCGATGGCGTGCGCTCGCCGGTTCCTTCAGCGTCGGCCCGGCGATGCCATAGCCGTCCGGCGGGACCCCCACCGTCCGGCGGTGTTCGGCGGCCATGACCGATGACTCGATTTAGAAAGCGTCACGGAATGAACACGGCGAAAAGCTCGCGGAAAACATCATCGACCCAAAATGAAAACATAATACAATAATTAATCATACGCGACCAAGAAACGGGTCGAGACAACAATTACAGATACAGATACCCATAACTTTGGGTAAATTACAAAATAGCCCAAAATGCCCAAAAATCACGATACGTGATCGAATAACCAAACCTAAGTTTACAACACGTCTAACAAAGTTAAACGGACTTACGGGAAACTCGAAATAGCAGTTTCGAACGAGATTCGCAAGAATCGAACTCAACTGCGGAAAAGTCGCTAAAAAGCACGGAACTCAACAAAACAACATCGAAACGAACTCGAATGTCAAAAAGTGTAGAATTAATCATTCATAGAATGACGAAATGGTCATGAGAGAGTCATCAAAATGGACTTCCGCCGAAAAAAAGAAATTACCGGAAATCGAAATTACGGGTATTACAGCCACGGGTTACCAAGTGTGGTTTCTGTGATATTGATGTTGATGTTTTGATGATTAATTGTGATATGTCCGGAGTATCACAATGCTTTACGCTCGGGGTCGAGATACATTATATATCGAGTCTTGGTGTTTGGCTAGAATGGCATAAGAATAACGTGTTATGTGTAATGTGTCCTTGTAAGTGAATTGCAGTAGATAATCGGGTCGTAGGCCCTGTGTTTTGTGATCGAAATGGTTGGGCCATGGACCCCATGTTTTGTTAACGGATTTGTATTTTGAAAAATGAACTTTGGGGTTGTACCCTAAATGGCTTTCGAGGAATTAAGAACTTTTCAATTTCTAATGTTTTCAAAACTCCCAAGATTTGGAAATGTTTTCAAAGTGCTTACTTGCTTCGTTTCTACTTTCAATACTTGAACTATTTTTAACTAAATATATCTTGGGAAGTCTTTCGTTGTATTCTCGGAATGTCTTGTGTATGGCTCGTTTTTGCACTTTATACTTGCACTAGCGAAACAGTGGAGTTTTGCTAACCCCCGAGTAATCGGGGGGTGGATATCTGTATTGTGTACAGGTACATGCAGATTTTCGGGAGCAAGACACAGGATCGGTACGAGGGATGATGAAAGACGAATGATACTAATCACACGAAGGCCAGTTTTGGGTTCAGTTAGTCGGAGTCCTTTGTATTGTCTTTTTCGCTGCCGTATTGTCTATGTTTTGAAGTATTTTACCCTTGCGTGGGTATGAGTCTGGATAGGGTTATGTATTTTTGATTTTTAAGACAGTGATAAAAGACCAAATCGGTCTAATGGTTCGTGATTATGCCTTGTCGGCATGTAATGTATTATGTTGTTTTGATGTTTAGCCTGGTGGATCCTCACGAAGAGGGTCTGCGGCGTGTAATATTCCCGGTTAGATTCTGGGGGTGTTACATTTATGGTATCAGAGCTTAGGTTGTGGAAACCTAGGCTGTCGGGTCGAGTTATGTGTTGTTGAGTCTTGTATTGTCAGATTTTGTCTGACTGAGTTGTGTCGCGATGCGTCGTTTGGAATGTCGGCCGTGATTAGTATCAGGGTGCAGCCATCATCTTCATGCGACCTGTGGATATAAGTCTCCCTTCTTTGTGTTTGTACCTCGTCTGATGCGAGTTACATGTATGATCATGAGTTAATTGATGGAATCCTCTTATGGACTTTGATTTTGTGATATGTGGTTATTTGACTCTCATATTTCGTTCATATGAGGAGTAGTGTTCTTTGGATTGTGCATGTTGGTGTGTTTCTTTTATTCGCTGCGTGACTTCTTTTGTAATGGCTTTCGGTATTTTACCGACTGAATTTTATTTCGAAAACCGATTCCCTTAACATAGTTTTTGGCATTGTGGCCTTGATCGTTTTGGCGAAATTCTTATGACGGTATTTAGTATTTTGTAAATGGATTTTGTGAGTTTTTGAAGTATTACCGTCATCGGCCTTTTTGGCATTTTTGTAAATGTTTTTCTTGCACAGTGAGTTCAAAGTGCGGGACCACGGCGCTATAATGTTCCGTGTTATTACCTGAAATTTTTGGGGCATTTATCTTTGAAAACCTTGAGTATCTTAGAAAATAAATTCGAGACGTACTTTTAAAATGAATTATTTTCTCGTGGTACATCCAAGGTGCCACAATATGTTTCAAAATTCTTCTTCCTCGAGGGTCAAAATGCTTTGAGATATTTTCAATGTTTTAGAAATACTTTTACTTAGACCCGATGGTCGAATATTTCTGAAAGTTTTTCACTAAAAGAAAAGTGCCCTCATTTTTGTTCAAATGCAAGGTAGTTTTCAAAGTCTCGACAATGATGTTTGTTCAACTTTTTGTAAAGTGATACTCAAGATCAACTGGAGTTTCCAAACTGTTTTCAAAAAGTGGTTTTCATTTATTTAAAATCCATCATTTCCTACTTGTGGTCGGAGAAGGTGTGTATGATGTTGGTATTGCCGTTAGGATGTTAGCCTCCGAATTGTGATTGAATTAGTGGCTTGAGCGTTGAGTCGTCGCCACGCATTTGTTACGTTAGACCTCTGTGATAGGTGTGATGTTGATCCTTAATGTTGTCGTTTCGTGGTGAATTGCATGCTATCGCACTTTGGCGATTTGTTAGAGCTTAGGTTTATATGATTGTGTACATTTGTGATTTTAGTATGTTTTGATAAGTTATGCCAAATTGGCATCTCTGGTTTATTGCTTTGTGTTGTTAGATCCATTTGTATCTAGCATTTGTATATTCGGTATGCAGTAGGTGTTTCAACCGTGGTGTGCTTAGGATGCATCTTTGTAATACCGGTTGTAATTCGGTCACTATCATTGATAATTTCATTCGGTGATTGTCACTCAGTGGATTTTCACTCATTAATAATTATTCATCAATCATGTTTATTCATCCATGTTCACCGTTCGGAATAACTTCGAATTGTGTATCGATATTGTTCATTGTTTCAACTTTCCATGTATGAGTTCGACTTTGTAAAATCACCATTAATTTTTGGAAACTCCAAAGATTTTGAATCTTTTCAATATCATAGAGCATCGAGTTAGCTTTCCAATGGTTCAAACGGTGAGTCAATCGGAGTCCGGATGAGAGAGTTATGGTCGAAATAGCTCAGACACTCATTTTCCAGTTTTTAGCCGAGCAGTCTGTACTGTGGGCCGCGGCACATGCCGGCAAGGCCGCGGCACCCTGCCGAGTCACTGCCGCGGCACACCCGTCCGGGCCGCGGCACACTCATGATTCAATTATCGGCCAACCCCTCTGTATCGTGAGCCGCGGCACATGCCGACGGGGCCGCGGCACACTGCCGAGTCACTGCCGCGGCACACTCGTCCGGGCCGTGGCACACTGCCGATCACTGGGGCGTTTCTGGTCCTGTGCCGCGGCACACTTCGGCTGGGCCACGGCACACAGAGCAGTCAGCACTATAATTGCGTTTTTTCAGCGAGTTCAGCTCATTTTTTCCTTGTTCTTCAACCATACGAGAGAGAGAGGCTTGAAGGGGAGATTTTCCTTCATCTATCACTTGAGTGTGTGATTTTCTTCATCTCCTTTCGATCGTGAAGCTCGGATTGTGGATCTAACGCGTGTTCTTCGGATCAAAGTGCTTGGATCTTCAAGAGGTAATTCCTTCAACATCTTGGATTTCGATTTTGTATTGAGTTATGATGTTTTGGACGTTAAGATCATATCGTATGAAGTGATATACACATGATTATGGATATGTTTGATTATTCATTAGATTATTGAAGGATTATTCAAGAACACTTTGAATATTGAATTGGATTTGGGGATTTTTGATTAATCGTTGTTGTAATCACGAATTTGAGTATTCATATTGGATTATTCATCGTATTGAAGATGTTTTGTTGGTTTGGAACACTTCTTGGGGATTTGATGATTGGTATTATTAAGGTTTGGTTGTAAACAATCGAAGTTGGGCCACAAAGTGTTCGATATAATGCCCCAATGAACTTGGTTTAATCGTATCGACGTTTTGAGTTCGTTATTTTCGTGTTTGATTCGTTTATTGAACGGATTGTTGGTAATTGTATTATTCAAGGTTGTTCGAGCGACCGATATATCAATTAGGACGTTGTTCGTGGAAGGATAATTGTCACCGGTGTTGTGTAAGTTAATTCTTACTCGGTTAAAAG
Organism: Orobanche coerulescens; assembly: GCA_033398695.1. Classification (NCBI taxonomy): domain Eukaryota; kingdom Viridiplantae; phylum Streptophyta; class Magnoliopsida; order Lamiales; family Orobanchaceae; genus Orobanche; species Orobanche coerulescens. The sequence goes on along the minus strand of CM065805.1, from coordinate 45,267,924 downwards.
GATATTCATTCCTTTTGTTGTTCATTCATAATCATAACTCATTCATCATTGTATTAACCGTATCAAAACTTGTCATTGTCAATTAATCACTTCAGTCATAAGGAACGACGGTTCCAATCATTTCATTGAGCTGTCATTCATTTCACTATCATTTCATCACGTCGAGTCATAATTAATATTCGAATTCACTTTTGTTATATCGTGGCATTAGGTCATCTTGGCGTGCAGTTGGTATGTGTAGGATTTTCATGTCGGGCACATTTAAGTCGTGTGTTGGTTGTTGGCCTCACATTGGACTTTGCACACGAGTCGATTGCTTCGTGAGACTGATTAGGTACAAAACCACACGTGTATTCGATCGATACTCGTTGGTGGCTTGTGCACGGACACATTTCCATCCCGGGCGTAGTGTGGCGCCACCCTTTGAGCCGTACTGTTAGTTGATTCATATAGCATGTTTGATTACGTATGTTTTCAACAAGATTGGGTTATAATCTAACCGATTCATTTTGATCGAACTTGTAGTTCATACAACATATATATGATTGTGTTTATTCAACTCTTGAGGATTGTTGTTCTGTGTAACTGACCCCGTTGGGGGATTTTGTTTTCAGGTCATGGCAAGGCAAAAGCACGGGAATAGCATGTTGACGGCGAGGAGTCCCAGTGATACTAGTAGGGGGCCCCGTTCTTTTCAGTTATTCATATTGTTGTCATTTATTTTCCGCTGCAGATTTTCATTTGGATAATCCGTTTCATTCAGTGTTGTGTATTTTATCTTCATATAAAATACACTAGTATTCGGTATTGTCCTGGTGTGTTTTACTTAAACTCCTCATAGGAGTAATTATTGTTGTAATGTGGTTCGGTACTACATTTACCCTGTATAATTCATTCATTTTCATTTGCTTGGTGGGTCCCAGTCGGGGATCCACAACACTGTAATATCCGCCTAGTTTGGGGTGTTACAGAGTTGGTATCGGAGCGTGGTTTTGAATACTACCTTCCCAGTCATGTCTCATTTGAAATCATCGTCATCAGACTAGTATCATTGGACTTTCGCGTCACGTGTGACCTGTGCAAATGCCGAGCCAATCGGGCCAGAAAGAAGCGTAAGATTTCTAACGCCATGGTATAATTTAAAGCAATAATCATTCATTCATCATTCATCAATTAACAATCCTCAAACATCATCATTCATTATGATTAGGACGATCATGTTAACTCATTAATCACTCAATTCATTTCATTACTCAGTTGATGATCAGGACAATCATGTTAACTCATTAATTACTCAATTCATTTCATTACTCAGTTGTCAATCTGGATGATCATATTATTAATCTTGTTAAATTGTTCAAGATAATCATTTCAAGAATTTCATCAGATAATCATGTCACTTCAGTAAATCATTCATGTAATCACTAAGTTAGAGCATGTATGCTCATTTTCATCATCTCATGACATAATCATAACGTGATATTCATGCGGGAAATATAATCATTATGCGACCTTCCTACTTCAGTATGGAGAGAGCTGTCAGGGGATGCACGGGGAGAGGCCGCGGTGCGGGCCGAAACCCGGGAAATAATCACTCGCTGTCGGGAAATCGTACCCAGGACTCGGCTCGATCAAAAGATGTTCGGGTTGATCCTCTCACTTTTATGCAGGCCATGGTGACCCATATGCAATTGCTCAATCATCATTGCGCCACTCTGGCCGAATTAATCGAGAGAACTCTCCCGTATGAGCCTGCTACTAAGGAAATTGCTGAACAACAACTTTTATCTGTCAGCAAGAAATCAACGAAGCGTAATCAGTCCGAAGGTGGTCAGTCAACCTTCAAGAAGCCTCGTGCGGGCCCTAACATTTCTGAGCGACCTCCTACGGTGCATAATCGTGCGAGATCTCGATCCGGCGGCGGTCGGTCATCATCTGTTTCAACCGTGGGCAGGTCATTACATCACTAAGTGTACGAAACCGTCTATCACGTGCCATAATTGTGGGATTTTTGGGCATAAGGCCCGTTTTTTCCGAAAAGACTCCAAGTCGGCTCAGTAGCATCTCGGGCCCAAGCAATCGGCGATTGAATCGGACTACTCTATCGGCGTCGTTTAAGACGATGGAAGCAAATAAAGTCGGAGCTCATATTTATCGAGACAGAGCGTCGGTTCGGGGCCGACAAGTCCGGATTCATGTGATGAAGAGGATCGATGATCCGGTGGCGAATGATCTCGGGTATACTCGTAATTTTATTTCAACTGTGTGTACCTAATGATACTGGTGCACCGCAATCATTCATTTTCGAATCATGTTTGAATAGACTTATTTTGGGATAGTCCTATTGCTTGTGGACCTCATACCATCGGTCTACCTGACGATGGAAGAATTTTCAGAAATCATACCGAAGTAAGCTTAATGACCGCGATTGGTTGGTGGACCTAATCGTGGTGAATTTATCTAAGGACGATGTAATATTGGGTATTAGTTGGATGGATCGTCATGATACTATCCTTAGTGTTTGTAAGCGTTTGGTCACTATCATTCCGTCGTTGGATGTCGAATGTGTGCTTCAGGGAGGTAATCCCCGTTGTTCCAGAAGAATTATTATTATGATGGAAGCAGAGAAATTCCTCAATCGAGTTGTTCAATCATTCATTGTATCATTTTCATCGATTGGCCGTTCTAAGGCAATCGAGTTGTTCAATCATTCATTGTATCATTTTCATCGATTGGCCATTCTAAGGCAATCGAGTTGTTCAATCATTCATTGTATCATTTTCATCGATTGGCCGTTCTAAGGAAATCGAGTTGTTCAATCATTCATTGTATCATTTTCATCAATTGGCCGTTCTAAGGCAATCGAGTTATTCAATCATTCATTGTATCATTTCATCGATTGACCGTTCTAGGGCAATCAAAATGTTCAATCATTTGTGGTATCATTATCATCGATTGACGATGTATTCCCAGACGAGTTACCTGGTTACCTTCACATAGAGTTGTGGAATTCACGAGTGAGTTGGAGCCCGGTACGTCCTCGTTATCGAAGGCACCATACCGGATGGCCCCGACTGAAATGCAGGAGTTGAAGATTCAACTTGAGGAATTGTTCGAGAAAGGTTATCTCCGACCGAGTGCGTCCCCGTGGGGAGCACCAGTGTTATCTGTCAAGGAAAAGTATGGTTCGTTCGTGTGTGTATTAATTATCAGGAGTTGAACAGGATGATGATCAAGAATAAGTATCTCTTACCCCGTATTGATGATCTCTTAGATCAACTTCAGAGAGCTTCAATATTTTCCAAGATCGACTTAAGATCTGGATATCATCAGTTGCAAATTTGAGAGTCGGATATCGCGAGGACGGCGTTTCAAACACGCTATGGCCATTATGAGTTTGTGGAGTTAATTAATGCACTAATGCACCTGCGGTATTCATGGAGTTAATGAATCGGGTCTTCATCGACTTTTGGACCAGTTCGTGGTTGTCCTTATTGATGACATTTTAATTTATTCTCGTGGCTGGGAGGAACACGAGCTTCACCTTCATCAGGTTCTCGACATGTTGAGACGAGAGCAGCTTTATGGAAAGTTTTCCATATGTGAGTTCTGAATGTCCGAGGCGACGTTTCTCGGGCATGTAATTTCATCAGACGGAGTTCGTGTCGACCCTCAGAAGACGGAGGCTATCCGAGATTGGCAACCTCCGAAGAATGTTAAGGAAACCCGAAGTTTCCTCGGATTAGCTGGTTAATTATCCGACCCACGACCTGGAGCTAGCAGCCGTGGTTTTCGCGTTGGAAATTTGGCGTCATTACCTTTATGGCGTCACCTGTCAGTTATTCACCAATCACAAGAGTTGAAGTATATATTTACTCAGAAGGAGTTAAATATGCGACAGATACGGTGGTTGGAACAAATCAAAGATTACGATATCGAGATCCTTTACCACCCGGGCAAGGCGAACGTTGTCGCCGACGCCTTGAGTCGTAAGTCCGTTCAGGAGCAGATGCTTGCTCGTTTGACAGCTGAGAAGGAGTTTCAGCATGAATTCCTTAGACCCGAGATTGGGGTCTGGCTTCAGCGAGTTCAAGGACAACTTTGCATGTTAGAGATTTCATCGCCGCTTGAGGAGGCAATCAGAGAGAATCAGGGTTCAGACCCATCATTGTTGCGCATCCGTGAGGATGTGGCTCAGGGGAAAGCCCCTGGCTTTGTGATCCACGAGAATGGACTTTTGCGTTTTAAGAATCGGTTGTGCGTACCGGCGTATGACGAGTTGAAAAACTCGATTTTGAGAGAAGCTCATGCTACCCCTTTTTATGTTCATCCGGGGTCTAGCAAGTCGTGCAAGGACTTGAAACAAAATTACTGGTGGAGTAATATGAAGCGAGAGGTCGCGGAATTTTGTTTCGAGATGCTTAACCTGTCAGCAAGTCAAGATAGAACATCAGCGACCGGCGGGTATGCTGAAACCTCTCCCTATTCCAGAGTAGAAGTGGGAAGACATTTCTATGGATTTCATCACGAGTTTGCCGACGAGTCGTCGTGGCATGAACACAATCTGGGTAATTGTGGGTCGCTTAACTAAATCAGCTCAATTCCTTGAGATTAAGGATACGTGGGGTCCCGAGGGACATGCCCAGTTAATTATCAAAGAGATAGTGAGATTGCATGGTACTCCTAAAAGTATCGTTTCCGATCGTGATGGACGATTCGTGTCTCATTTTTGAAAATCAGTTCATCGTGCTATGGGAACTCAGCTTAATCTCAGTCTGACTTTTCATCCTCGGTCAGACGGACAATCGAGAGGACTATTCGGACTTTGAAGGACATCTTTGAGGGCTTGTGTCCTCGATTGGGAAGACGATTGGGAAGCCCAACTACCATTGATCGAGTTCACGTATAATAATAGTTGGCATGCTTCGATTAAGATGGCACCTTACGAGGCCTTGTACGGTCTTCGTGGTCGATCTCCTTTGTGTTGGGATGACTTATCAGAATCAATCGGCACCGAGCCCGATATGCTTATATCCGCTCGTGAGAAGATAGCTTTGATCAAGAGTCGTTTGTTGACCGCTCAGAGTCGACAGAAATCTTATGCAGATAATCGTCGTCGACCACTAGAGTTCGAGACAGGTGACCACGTGTTTGTCAAGGTATTCCCGAGTCGAGATATCTTCCGTTTCGGGAAGCGGGGAAAGTTGAGTCCAAGATTTATTGGACCATTTGAGATTTTGGAACGAGTAGGCGAGCTAGCTTATTGTTTGGCTCTATCTCCGGCGTTGAGCCGAATTCATAATGTGTTTCACGTCTCTCAGCTACGGAAGTATGTTGCCGACCCGAGTCACATACTTCAGTTCGACGAAATCGAGATCGCAGATGATCATTCGTATGAGGAGCGTCCCATACGAGTCTTAGAGCGGCGAATCAAACAGTTGAGGAATAAGGCGATTCCTTTGGTTAAAATTCAGTGGTCTAGACACGGAGTCGAAGAGGCTACTTGGGAAACCGAGGATAGTATGCGGGAGAATTATCCCGAGTTGTTTGACCCTTAGTTTCGGGGACGAAACTCTTTTAAGGGGGGGTGTATGTAATACCCGGTTGTAATTGATCACTATCATTCGAATTTCATTCGGTGATTGTCACTCAGTGTATTTTCACTCATTAATAATTATTCATCAATCATGTTCATTCATCCATGTTCACCGTTCGGAATAACTTCGAGTTGTGTATCGATATTGTTCATTGTTTCAACTTTCCACGTATGAGTTCGATTTTGTAAAATCACCATTAATTTTTGGAAACTCCAAAGATTTTGAATCTTTTCAATATCATAGAGCATCGAGTTAGCTTTCCAATGGTTCAAACGGTGAGTCAATCGGAGTCCGGATGAGAGAGTTATGGTCGAAATAGCTCGGATACTCATTTTCCGATTTTGGCGGCGGCTGTCTTGTGGGCGCGGCACCTGCTGAGTCACCGCCGCGGCACACCCGTCGGGCCGCGGCACACTCATGTTTCAATTATCGGCCAACCCCTCTGTGCGTGAGCGCGGCACATGCCGACGGGGCGCGGCACACACTCGTCGGGCCGCGGCTGCTGCCGATCCAGGGCGTTTTGGCCACAGGCGCGGCACATAGAGCAGTCAGCGCTATAATTGCGTTTTTTCAGCGAGTTCAGCTCATTTTTTACTTGTTCTTCAAACATACGAGAGAGAGAGGCTTGAAGGGGAGATTTTCCTTCATCTATCACTTGAGTGTGTGATTTTCTTCATCTCCTTTCGATCGTGAAGCTCGGATTGTAGATCTAACGCGTGTTCTTCGGATCAAAGTGTTTGGATCTTCAAGAGGTAATTCCTTCAACATCTTGGATTTCGATTTTGTATTGAGTTATGATGTTTTGGATGTTAAGATCATGTCGTATGAAGTGATATACACATGATTATGGATATGTTTGATTATTCATTGGATTATTGAAGGATTATTCAAGAACACTTTGAATATTGAATTGGATTTGGGGATTTTCGATTAATCGTTGTTGTAATCACGAATTTGAGTATTCATATTGGATTATTGATCGTATTGAAGATGTTTTGTTGGTTTGGAACACTTCTTGGGGATTTAATGATTGGTATTATTAAGGTTTGGTTGTAAACAATCGAAGTTTGGCCACAAAGTGTTCGATATAATGCCCCAATGAACTTGGTTTAATCGTATCGACGTTTTGAGTTCGTTATTTTCGTGTTTGATTCGTTTATTGAACAGATTGTTGGTAATTGTGTTATTCAAGGTTGTTCGAGCGTAGATATCTCAATTAGGACGTTGTTTGTGGAAGGATAATTGTCACCGGTGTTGTGTAAGTTAATTCTTACTCGGTTAAAAGGATATTCATTCCTTTTGTTGTTGTTCATTCATAATCATAACTCATTCATCATTGTATTAATCAAAACTTGTCATTGTCAATTAATCACTTCAGTCATAAGGAACGACGGTTCCAATCATTTCATTGAGCTGTCATTCATTTCATTATCATTTCATCTCGGTGAGTCATTATTCATTTTCGATGTCACTTTTGTTATATCGTGGCATTCCGGGTCATACTGGCTTGCCGGTTGGTATGTGTAGGATTTTTATGTCGGGCGCATTTAAGTCGTGTGTTGGTTGTTGGCCTCACATTGGACTGTGTACACGAGTCGATTGCTTCGTGAGACTGATTAGGTACAAGACCACACGTGTATTCGATCGATACTCGTTGGTGGCTTGTGAACGGACACATTTCCATCCCGGGCGTAGTGTGGCGCCACCCTTTGAGCCGTACTGTTAGTTGATTCATACAGCATGTTTGATTGCGTATGTTTTCAACAAGATTGGGTTATAATCTAACCGATTCATTTTGATCGAACTTGTGGTTCATACAACATATATATGATTGTGGTTATTCAACTCTTGAGGATTGTTGTTCTGTGTAACTGACCCCGTTGGGGGATTTTGTTTTCAGGTCATGGCAAGGTAAAAGCACGGGAATAGCATGTTGACGGAGAGGAGTCCCAGTGATACTAGTAGGGGGATTCGTTCTTTTCAGTTATTCATATTGTTGTCATTTATTTTCCGCTGCAGATTTTCATTTGGATACTCCGTTTCATTCAGTGTTGTGTATTTTATCTTCATATAAAATACACTAGTATTCGGTATTATCCTGGTGTGTTGTACTTAAACTCCTCATCGGAGTAATTATTGTTGTAATTTGGTTCGGTACTACATTTACCCTGTGTAATTCATTCATTTTCATTCGCCTGGTGGGTCCCAGTCGGGGATCCACGGCACTGTAATATCCGCCTAGTTTGGGGTGTTACACATGCACGCACCAATTGTCCTTCTCGTCAGTAACGCATTTAAAGTGTGGACCCGAGAGACACAGGATCCAGTTTTGCGAGTTGGGTTCCGAGTCTTTTGGGGCACGAAGTTCAGTACAGATATCAGGATCGGCTCTAAGAGGCCCATGGGAAATGTTTCCGTTGACTGTTTTTGTGTTGGTGCCTTGTTTCCGTTATTGTGAGTTGCGGGGACGACCTTCTTTTATAAGAGGTCGAAGGTAATACCCGTATTGTTTTTGGACTTCTGCATTTCCTCTTTCTCGGGTCTATCGACTCGCTCGTGTTCGTTGATACCTTCTGAACTTGTACGTATTTGATTTCATCGTTCGAGCGAGCTGTGATCTTGTTTTGGGTCGATCTGGTTATCGCTGTGACTTTTCCGAGTTCGGTTCGATTCTTGTGAACCTTGTTCGGAAGTAACATCTTTTGGTTCTACTAGTTCTTTTATTCGAAGTGGATCGGATTTTGAACTTCTGTACTTTCGACTCTATCGACTAGTTTATGTTCGTTGACATTTTCTGAGCTTCTCCTGCCCCTTGCTTTTGTTGATCGAACGAGTGTGGTATAGTTTCGGAATAACTCGTTTGTCGTGGTGACTTTTCAATTGCTATTCCCTTCCTTGTGGATCTTATGTGAATGCACATCTTGTTGTTTTCACCGGATCATATATTGTCTCGAGTCGAGATGTGAACCTTGGAGTTGTTGTTTGAATTTTATTGTTCTTCGTGATTCGAACATGATTGTTCGATTTTTGTTGTCTCGATCGTTGTGGTTCGATCGTTTGATTGTTTGGTTTTGTTGATCTCGTTTCGTGATTATTGAAAAATCAGACTCCTTCGTAATTCCCTTAAGTTCGGGAAATTAGTCTCGTTTTCGATCTTCCAACCCTTGGGTGGTGGAATTCCGTATTTGTTCAGCGATTGGCTCGCGTTTTGATCGATGTACCGTTGGGTTGGTCAATCGTATTGATTTTCGTTCGTTGTGTTCTGTGATTTTTCGGATAATCGACTTGATTGTATTATCTGTTTGATGACACTTGTCACTTGTTGGTTTTATTATGCCTCTACCGGTGGCGTTGTGTTGGTCGTCGTGGAGCGTGTTTTCACGCCGTATACCCTTTGCGTTGCTTGTAATGTTACGCCGTTGGGAGCAATTATTTTCAGTTCTTGTGTATCTCATTGAGTTTACCTGGCGGGATATTGCTTCTCCCTACTTAATTTAAGTTTCGGGACGAAACTTCTTTTAAGGAGGGTAGAATGTAATATCCGCCATTTCCGATTTCGGTAATTTTCTTTTTTCCAGCGGAGGTCCGTTTCGACGACTCGCTTGGGACCGTTTCATCATTCTGAGAATGATTAATTCTGCACTTTTTGCCATCGGAGTTCGTTTCGGTATTGTTTTGTTGAGTTCCGTGTTCCTTAACGACTTTTCCGCACTCGAGTTCGATTCTTGTGAATCTCCTTCGAAATTACTGTTTCGAGTCTCCCGTAAGTCCGTTTAACTTTGTTAGACGTGTTGTGAACTTCGGTTTGGTTATTCGATCACGTATCGTGATTTTCGGACGTTTTGGGTCATTTTCGTAATTTCAAGTTTCCGGACTCCAATTTCCTTCAAAACATATAAAGATAGTGCATTAAAAGCTCATTTTCGCAGATTTAAACCTAAAATGGAGATAGAATAATAACAAAGAAGTGCACAAAAATACATCTAACACTAGTCGATTTTTTTAAACTTTAATTATATATATAAGTATATCTTTTTAATTTTTTAAATTAGCAATGAGTTAAAAAAAAAATGGGTCACGAGTGTGTGTGTTATTAACAAAAAAGAGTGTTAATAACACAATTCTAAGTCTATGTAACTCAGTTGTTTCCTACTGTTTCTTATTTCATTCTAAAACAAGTGGTTGAAATTAACTTGCTATACTTGTTTCTTGATTGTCTTTAATTACGGATGGAACAATCATTAACAAGAGTTTGTTTATCAAAAATAATTCAGTTGTAATCAGACAGATAATACTAAAAAAAAATACCAAAAAATAAAAACAACGACAGCATGTCGTCGTCACCCGTAGATCACCGCCAGAAACAGAAACCCTAGTTGTCGGCCCATGAAAATAATCATTATAATCCCTTTATGTGGAATAACTTGCTAAATATTATTTGATGCTCAAGGGGTTGAGAGAAGAATGGTCATGGACAGGGATCAAGACTGTCGTGATTTTTTACATTGGACTCTGAATTGCTATTATAATACACTCCTGGAAGCGGAACGGCGAAATGAACAACTCATCGTGATGTATAGGGTCCAGAACCTAGATTTTCTTTTGGGTTTTGATTCCTTTTTGAAGTAGGGTTTGTTTTTAGGACTATAAATACCTCCTTGATGTATGTTGAGGGCAATTTCAACATTCTTAAGTAATAAAATTCATATTTTCTTCCATGAAGAGCGTTTATGTTCTACATTGAATCATCGTATATGAGTTGATATCAGAACCTCATTTTTTTCCTTGGTGGATAACGACGACAAAAACCTACCTTCACTGATGTGCCTAGAGAGCTTTAATGGTTGATTGCATCATTCCAAGCATTAAATACTCGTGTGGATCAATTGAAAATTAAAACAAATATAGACTAGGGTAATCAAAATGGCGGGAAAGAAGTCAAGAGAATTAGTTGCTCGTGGCCCGTAACCTAATCGTGAGATTCCCTAGCAACATTATAGGATGCAGAGTTCTTTGATGGTGATGCATCCAATGAAGAAGCGGTGAGATATTTGGAGTGAACCATAACCCTAACCAAAGGGAGAAATCTTGAGGGTATGATGAATTTCGATCTAAGACAGATCTCCCTCCCCCCAACGGAAACTTCATTATTGAGGCTTTCCATAGCATAAAATAGAATCATTGTATCTATGTATATATACGCGTATCACAGCATAAAATAGAATCATATATGTATATATGTTTCAAATATTTTGATAATATTAATATTCTTGAGACAGGGGCCGGGATGTGTGTGTGGATTTGACTGGTTCCTCCCCTTTAAACCCGATCTGTTATGGTGACTATGCGCTGGACGAGTTGTGATTGATCTTGCTCGGCGTAAATGTGCCAAGTACCGGGACTTGTGTGAGGCGCGGGGATATGGTTTCTTACCCTTCTCGTTCTCTTCGCTGGGGGAGTTGGAGACGGGTGCTATTGCATTACTAAAATGGGTTCAGAAGATTTCGGTGTCTCAGGATGTTGGGAGACGTGCTGCTGCTCATATTTTTACTAGAGTTGGTTTTATTATTGCAAAAGGAGTAGGGGTCCAGATAGTATATCGGCTTCCCATTAATTTCTTGTAAAATGTTATTTATCTAATAAAATTTGTTTTAATAACAAAAATAATAATAATAATATAAATAATAATAATTTTAGATAACAATATACTACATTCGTTCTCTTTTAACTGTAACATTTGGACTTTCACGCTTGCCAATGCACAATTTTGATTATTAATATCTTCCATTCTTTATTTTTAAAAATTATAAGAAGTTGATATTTTGAAAGTATATTTCGAGATGAATCTAACAAAATCTCACATGACTATATTTTTTTATATATATAAATCATAAAAGATGGTCAAAAGAGAGTATGTGAACAGTTTGAACAATTACAAATTCGTCTAAATATTGTACTGTGTTTTCAAACTTATTACAAACAAATTCAAAAGTAAAATATATGGGTGATGTCAGCTCCGAGAACTCATGCTGACACATGACCCGTCCTACATGAATGTCCATGTCATTAATATTTAAAAATTAATTATTTACGAGAGAAATTTAATTGTAATTGATGTTATTAATAATTAACATAGTTTATTAAATACACAAATAGGGTTCTTCATGTTCTTCACCATCGTTCTTCTTCATCCGCTCTACTACTGCGTTCTATGTACTGTGTGCAAGTTTGGTTGATTTGAAAAGAAATAGGGAATTCTGCCGAGGTTTGCGTAATTTCGGGGCAAATGTGTCATCTTGTAGCCTTTTGGACTTCCCCACTAATAACTTGGGGTAGGTGCTTGATTGAAACTCTGGGGTGGGGGCGGGGGGTTGAGTTTCCAGTTTCATGTGGGGAAATTTCTACAAAAATCACTGTACTTTGCATTTTTTTCGGATTAATCATTGAAATAATTATTTTCTATGTTAACGACTGAAAATTCGTTTTTATTTTTAAAAAAACCACCCTAACCGGGAATAAGAGGTTTTTCAGGTTAAAAAACTGACGTGGTATGTTTTTTTTATTAAAAATAATAATTATATGATATTTTTTATTAAAAATAATAATTACCCTCGAACTGGCAGCAGCAACAATCCAATCATTTTGAGAAGGTTTCGACCAGCAGCAGCAACAATCCAATCGGCGCGTCTAACTGAACTGGTGTACTTTCTTGATTTCCAGCAGTACTTATTTGTGTTGGAGTGGTTTTTTGCTGGTTCCTTGGGCATTTATTGCTTAAATGTCCCACTTTGCTACATGAATGACATAAAGTCAGGTAAGTTTTCGTAAACCACTTGATAGATCTTGCCACCAATATAAATTCTCAGTTCTAAAGGTTTACTTGTTTGAACTTGGACACAAAACCTTGCAAACCATTCTCTCTTTGCATTAAATGTGTTTCTATCTATTTTGATAGGATCCCCAATACAGGAAGCAATTGTCTGTATAACTGATTCCCAAAACATCTCCATTGGTAAGTTCAATACCCGAACCCATGTTATGGGACTATCAATCGGGTCATTTTCTACATTGAAGTCCGGTTTCCATTGTCTGATAGATAGAAAGCTTTCTGCCAATTGCCAGGAACCCTCTGTTAAGATTATCTCTCGTCTGATTCCAGAAACACCTTTCATGCAGTAGCATCCAGAACCTAGGTCTATTAGTTCGAATTTGCAATGTAGTCCCCATAGAGAATCTAGTCTGTTACATAATGTTGGGTAGTACCATGGGTTTCCAAACCACCTGATTATGATGGTGTTTTTCCATTGATCATGCACGAGAGTTTGTAATTCTTCAATTTCGATTATTTTGAATGGTATAGCTTCTGATGGGGGTAGCACCTTGATTTCTGTGCGTTCTATTGTTGTTGCTTTGTTAGTTGGATCGAATTTTACATCTTCTGGCTTTTCTTATAGGAGTTTGCCAACATATGAAACTGGTGAATCTGGGATCTCCACAGGCTGCTCTTCGTGTTCTGATGGTAGCATGATTGGAGCGTCGTTTGCGAATTTGGGTCGTTTCTTGGAAAAAGTTGTGGGATTCATCTGAATTACAACTCTCTGTGTAAGATATTTCAAATAGCACTTAACTTGTAAGGAATTACATATTTCCAGTACACTAAATAGATTAACAAACATATAAACCGATTCAACTACCAAAATTCTTCAGCAAATGACCACTCCTAATATATATAAGCAGCCGAACTTCACAGTCCACAAGAGATTGGCAATAAGAGATGAAAATAGTAAATTGTAAAAAATGAAATTGTAAAAAACAATCTCATAGTAAAAAAGAGATGAAAATATTGAATATAAATCATATCAAATCGGACCACCTAGATCAAACCTACCCCATATATGGAACACTGAGAATCATAAAAGACCCACAAGCCCACAGGACACAATCCTCCGACTCTGGTTGCCTCGATCCCGTAGCTCAACCACTGCCTAGGATCCAGTAGCACGAAGTTATAATATTTGTGAATCCAATCGCACAAATCTAGCAAATAACCACCACGGGCAGCCTTAAGAAACCCAAAACCATAGCTATCAATCTCACGAAGAAACTTGAATCTGCTCAGCTCTTTCTCACCCGCACCTTTTTCACTTAATAAATATGGTATATATAAGGCATAGCCGAATCACATCGAGTGAGAGACGAGAACAAAGGTTACCGGTTGATTGAGAAAACATAGAGGATATCAACATTGCGAAGCATAGAGCGAGTGGGAGAGAGGCGAAGAGGGGTTTAAGATTTCATAAACTTTTTAAATGGGCGAGTGTGGAGGGTCTTAATTAGTAAAAATGGCAAATGAGATGGACTCAGGATAATGTTAATATTGTTAGGAAATCCTTCCGTATTGGTGTCTTACCTAATACTAGTTGTAGGGGATAAGAGTTATGGTAGGTTCTAGACTCTTCCATAAGTAGTTGGATCTGTTAGATGTCTTACCTTAACTAGGAATCCTATGTATGGAAAGACTCTCTTTGTAATGCCTATATAAAGGCCCCTCTATTCATTGTTATCAATCTGATTGATTCTTTGTCTTTACTTTTCTCCTCAAACACGTTATCGGCACGTAGCTCGAGCGAATGAAAAAAAAATCGGCGAAAGGCTACTCCGCCGAGCCGCGCCGTCGGCCTCGGCCGCCCGGCACGCCGCCGAGAATCGCTCCAGCCACCACCGGACCAACGGCCGTCGCCGCTAACCCGCCAGTAGGACCGCCGCCGCCGATCAGCGCCACCGCCGTCGGCTCCGCCGCCGCCCGCCATGCCCACCGCCAGCGCCGCCGCCAGCTCCGCCGCCGCCATGCCAGCTGCAACCGCCAGCGCCGCCCGCCCGCCGCCCGCCGTCAGTGCTCCGCCGCCGGGCGTCAGCGCCTCATAGCCGGACCACCGCCGGACCGCCTCCGTCGCCGGACCTCGCCACCCGAGCCACCGGACCGCCGCCACCAACCGCCGCCCAGCCACGGCCGCTTTGTGCGCCGCCGCCGCCGCCTCCGTCAAGCGCCCGACCGCCGGCCGCGCCATGGCCGCGCCGACTCAGCTCGGCCCTAGTCAGGCCAGTTCCGACTCTCGGAGCAAAACCCGAACATCAACTTATCTTCGGAAGCTGTCAAAATTGCGCCTCCGGTTTCACGTCTTCGCATCGAGTACCAACCGGTAGATCGAAGCACAACACAGATTCAGCACGTGCCTAATTTTATAATCGAGGTAACTATCTGACTTGTCCCTTTTCAATTCTCTCCTTTTTGGGAATTTTTCTTTTGGGGACACGGGTTTTGGGTTCTTTATCTCCCACGCTACTTTGCGGTGGATGAGACCGCGAGAGAAGTCGGTATCTCTGCGTGTCGAAGAAAGCGTGACGGTCTGGGAGTCACGGAATTGTTGAAAAGTCGATACTTGTGGTTGTTGCATACACCACGTATCAGAGTGCGATCGATATCGCCGTTTTTTGTCGACTTTACTAAACAACAATTAAGGAAGTAAATCGAGTAACGGTTATGTTACACGCTTTTAAAAGCATCGATTGTGACCGTTTACATTGTCATTGAAAATCGACAAGACTAACTTCCTCTTGTTTATATCTTGTAGATGGCACAAAGCTCGATGTTCATCAGGAGTTCGACATCCTTGACCATCTTTGGTAAGGAGTACCATAGGTGGGTCTCGGACGTTCGCTTGGCGTTCGTCGGTAGAGATTTACTACCACCATCTTTCCCTCTAACGAGCCTACCGCTCAAGAACCGAGCGAGGAAACCAAGGCTAATGCCTTGATGTACTTGCGTAGACATATACATCCGTTGTTGAAAAAGTGTTATATGAACTTACAAACCCCTAAAGAACTATAGGACACACTCGAACAACGATTTAATAATGTGCATGATCGGCGCTTCCCGAATTGCAACCGGTGGGAGCAAATCCGATTTTGGATTATGCGAATGTGGAAGCCTATAATCAAGTTGTCCTCGATCTTGGCGCTGATCTTGGTTTTGTGGTGTCAAGAAGTCGATCAAGATTTGATCGAAGACTCTTAACACGTTTCCCGTGGGAGCAAGTGTAATTGCTCATCGGTGCGTGTTGCCTATGAGGAAGGGAGAATTAAGAACTTTAGTGACCTTATCTCCCACCTCGCGAAAAGAAAGGCACCATGAGATTATTCTCAATAGCAATGCGTGCCCGGTGATACGAAGCCGATCCCGGAAGTGAATCAGGCTACCCACAGGAAAGCACCACGACAAAATAGAAAAGGCAACGCTACTCAGTTTTTGCAAGCACCACGGATGCATGACTCGAGCAAGCAAGGGAAAAGACGAGGTCGTCGTTCCAACGTGTGGAAGAGGTAAGGTGGCTCGGCCACGGGACCTAGTGGAACCCAACCACGTGGGCCGCCTCCTGCCGCCGGGAATAGAACCACTCCAAAGGAAGGCCGGAATTGCTATACTTGCGGATCGAAGAAGCATACTTACCACAATTGCAAAGCGCCAAAGAACATCCAAGCTTACTACAAGCACTATAAACAATATTTGACTCAAGAGTCGAATTACATGGAAGTAGATAATGAGAATACGGAGGTGAACCATATTGAGATCCAGACTGAGATCCCTCCTCTCACCATTGCGGACAAAGACCAACATATGGATGTTGCCGACTTTGACTAGTTTTACGCTTTGGTTATGTTTTGTCTTGTTTCTAGTTTCCGAGAACTACTTTGGATTTTTATGAATGTAATAAAGTTGGCTATGATGAATAAAATTCTTTTAATTGCTGTGATTGTGCAAAGATGAATTTTATTTTTTCCCTTCGAAAGCATATTTGGTTTATCACAAAATAATTGCTAGCAACGAATTGCTTGGTTAAAAATTTGATACATTGGTAAGATTTCATCAAAACTTTTGATCAAGACTAGGCGCATCCTCCTTGGTATTTGTTTATGCTTTGAGAGTTCAAACGGAATCAGTGGTTTTAAACGGCCTTATTTGTCTGCAGAGCATTCCTACTTTCTCTGCAAGTCTACCAAGTTGGAGTTACCGAAAGGATCATTAGTAGAGATATAAATCGTAAACCAAGATGCATTTTAAAGTATCTAAACGCTCCTATGGCCATATTTCCATAGTATTGTATCAAAACTAATGCCTTTGAAAAAGGCTTAAACCTTGCTCTTTCACTCAACAATAGGGAAATACCAAAATAGCAAATTAAAACGAGCACTTAGATCTGAGTTTAATGATCCAGAAAGTGCACGACCTATGGATAGAAAGATACGGAAGTCTAGTTTCCAGAACAACTGACCGTTCGTCCATAACCTTCTTAACGAAGAAGTTATTGCTGTTTTAGTGAACAAAGGTCAAGCTGCGCGGAAATTATTTCCAGCGATTGTGCTAACTTTGATCCTAACCAACTTGGTCGAATTTCCCCAAACTCGATGTAAATGAGTTTTCGCTATGTCTATAAACATAAGACTAATCGAGTTTCATGTCTTATTGTAAATGTCTCGTGGCGAAATTGAGTGCCTTGTTGATAGTGGAACAACCCACACTATTCTTCGGAATAGGCAATTATTCAAGGATATTGTGCCATACATATCCTCAGTGACAACAATGATTGGTTCCTCCCAAGTAATTCAAGGGAGGGGACCTGCTCATTTCTTGCTACCTAACGGTACGCATATTAATGTCACAAATGCTCTCTATGCCCCAAGAGCAAACCGAACCTTGCTAAGTTTTAGGGACATCCGTGCCAACGGTTATCACCTTGATACACATTGTGAGAATGGGACAGAATTTTTGTGTGTTACTGCGGCGGAATGCGGAAGACGCCGCGTTCTCGAGAAACTTATGAGTCTAAGTAGTGGTTTATACGGACTACAATAAGGGTTATTGAATCCTATCTTTGTGAGTCACGAGCGTGTGATTCGAAGCATACCAACTATGGCATGACCGACTCGGTCACCACAGATGCGACATGATGATTCGCATTTTGAAAAACTCACATGGTCATCCGTTTTCAAGTCGAAAGCGATTGGAAGCACCACTCGATATCGGCATTGATGTGAGTGAGCTTGATACCGTATCAAGGACTAAAGATCGCACGCCCTAATAAGGTTGGCGGTGCATCTCTCGTAAATCCGAGGCTTAGTGGCAATTTCTAATGCCCATAAATCGTTTTGTAAAGCTGTTCACTAGCAAAGTTGATACCCTCTCCGTCCTTTGCTAAAGACTCAACACAAAATATTCGCTTCTTACAAAGAATTCAAGGGGACATATGTGGACCTATTCAACCAGTGCGGACCATTCGGATATTTTATGGTTACGGTTGATGCATCGTAGCGATGGTCACACGTCGCTCTGCTATCCACAAGAAAGCGCTGCATTTGCTAAACTCCTAGCACAAATCATCGGGTTACGGGCTAACCACCCCGACTTCCCAATCTCGTCATTAAGATTGGACAATCTTTGTGAGTTTACGTCAAAGTCTTTTGGCGACTATTGCATGTCGATTGGGATTGATGTTGAACATCCGTCCCCACGTTCATTCGCGAGAATGGCCTTGCGAGCTATGATTAAGCGATTCTGACTTATCGCCCGAGCATTGGTATTGCGCACCAACTTGCCGATTTACGCATGGGGTTATGCAATTTTGCATGCGGCTATACTTATTCGCTTTCGACCCACCGCCAATCAACCGTTTAGTGCGTACCGGTTGGTAGCGGATATGAGCACGATATTTCACACTTACACATTTTTGGTTGTGCGGTATATGTGCCAATTACGCCTCCACGGTGTACTAAAATGGGTCATAAAGATGATTAGGTATATATGTTGGCTATGAATCGCCTAAAATTATCCGCTATTTGGAACCTTTGACGGAGATCATTCCTTTGCAAGATTTGCGATTGTCACTTTGATGAGACAAACTTCCCGTCGTTAGGGGAGAGAGGAATCGAGCGATTCCGGTTGAACGCCAGAAATTGCTAGTGTGCTCCCTCCTTGCCTCATCAAGATCCCTTGCAGCTCAATCCGAGCTAGAAGTGCAGCGTATTCTCGGTCTTGAAAGTTGCGGATTCGATGCCGGCGGCTTTGCGTCTGCGAAAGTGACAAGATCTACCATTCATTGCGAATGTTCTGCAAGGTTGGAAGTCCCGATTATAGGGCAAGGTTCGGCCGCCCAAAGGAATGATGCCACCGGCGTCAACCTTAGTGGTGGGGCGGCTGCCCGGCTACTCTTATCCTGCTCGAAGAGGGGAGGCCGGTGGGTAGAAAGGATACCGAACCTCGAAAGAGAAGAGGAACGGAGGCACAAAATCCTCTCATCATCGACACAGTGACTCCGTCACACGAGATTATCTCGACTACGGATATGTCCTCGAATCAACAATGGAACAATCGACGGACGCGTCGGAAACTTTGTTGATGTCGGAAAATAAAGAAATATCGATGCATATGCGAGTGAATACGTCTTATTGGGCCAGTCGTCCACGCTAGTCGACGATGCTTTTGCCTACTCCGTCGCTCAAGAAATTATTGAAGGCACGGCGGCCGAGCGCTCGGTTCTTTGAGTGTCAACAACGAGCCGATTGGCGAAATGGAAAGATGTCTGGTGAACTAGACTCAATGGCTAAACGTGAGGTATTTGGCGTATCGAGCCAATACCGTGGGCGTTAAACGATTGGACATAAATGGGTCTTTGTTCGTAAACGCAATGATAAGGATGAGGTCATGCGTTACAAAGCGAGACTAGTTGCCCAAGGCTTCTCGCGGCGCCACGGCATTGACTACGAGGAGACGTATTCTCCCGTATGGACATCATCACTTTCCGCTACTTAGTCGGTTTGGTAGTGTCAGAAAAGCTGAACATGCGGCTTATGGATGTGGTTACGGCGTATCTTTATGGGGATCTAGATACGGATATCTATATGAAAGTCCCAGAAGGGATTTCATGGCCCAAATCAAGAAGCTCTAAACCACGGAGCGCGTCTGCTGTGAAATTGCGTCGTTCCTGTATGGCTTGAAACAATCAGGAAGGATGTGGTACAACCGCCTAAGTGAATACTTGGTTGGGAAGGGATACAAGAATAGTGACATATGTCCATGCATATTCGTGAAAAGAGCAGATGCAGGATTCGTGATTGTAGCCGTCTATGTAGATGACATGAATGTCATCGGTACCATAGATGAGGTCAATGAAACGGCCCGCTACCTTAAATCCGAATTTGAGATGAAAGATGCGGGAGGACTCGATTACGCTTGGGCTTAGAGCTAGAACATCGAGATGATGGTATACTCATTCATCGATCTGCCTATGTCCACAAAATGCTCGGGCGATTTAGCATGGACAAGGCACATCCTCTTGCTACCCCCATGATTGGTGAAGTGCGGAAATGAACAAGGATCCGTTTCGTCCTAAAGAGGAGGATGAAGAGGTCCTTGGGCGAGAAACACCGTACCTTAGCGCAATCGGTGCGTTGTTGTATACGGCTCAATGTACTCGTCCAGACATCGCATTCTCTGTGAATACATTAGCGAGATTTAGCTCCGCTCCCACGATAAGACATTGGAATGGAGTAAAACACATCTTTCGATACTTGAAAGGCTCCGGTGACCTTGGATTATTCTTTCCCTACGCAAAAGAGTGATATTAGAAAGGAATTGTTGAGGTAAAGACAACGCATACCGGCCGTCGATCTTCCTCGTCTGCTGACTAAGCATGGTAGCTTGACTACGAGAAGTGCTAATGCAAGCAAGCTTACCCCTTATGCGAGAGAATCCTAACGACACGTTAGTTGGATTTCTTGATGCAGTTATCTCTCGACCCGCATAAGGGCGTTCCCAAAGTGGTTATGTGTTCACCATTGGGAATACGGCGATATCTTGGCGATCTACCAAGCGGACCACTAGTTGCTACTTCCTCGAACCATGCGAGAGATAATTGCATTGCACGAATGCATGAGGAGTGCATTTGGCTCGGTCGATCATAGACCATATACGAGGAACGTGTGGATTAGATCCCACTACAGCAACCCCTACTTGCATCTTTGAGGACAATGCGGCATGCATTGAGCAGATGAAGTTAGGTTTCATAAAGGGTGACAATACCAAGCATATTGCGCTGAAGTTCTTCTATAATCGGCGTGAGAAATTGCTGAATATCGAGGTGAAACAAGTGAGTTCCGATGAGAATATCGCAGACTTGTTCACTAAGTCTCTGCCGAAATCTACATTTGAGAAACATGTGAGAAGTATCGGCATGTGTCGATTATACGAGCTCAACTAAAGATGGCTCGATGGAATGGTGTCATGTATACCTCGGGGGAGTATACTTCACATGATTCGACATTTGTAGTTGGTGCGTTGCGCTCTTTTCCTCACCAAAGTCTTTGTTTTCCCACGGGGTTTTATTTGACTTGGAAAGGTTTTTTACCGAATCAACACATTGTGCACCATGTTAGTATTAGCGTTCGACACGGGGGAGTGTTAGGGAAATCCTTCCGTATTGGTGTCTTACCTAATACTAGTTGTAGGGGGATAAGAGTTATGGTAGGTTCTAGACTCTTCCATAAGTAGTTGGATCTGTTAGATGTCTTACCTTAACTAGGAATCCTATGTATGGAAAGACTCTCTTTGTAATGCCTATATAAAGGCCCCTCTATTCATTGTTATCAATCTGATTGATTCTTTGTCTTTACTTTTCTCCTCAAACAAATATGAATAATTTGAGATTTATTTTGGAATATCCTTCCCTTATTGGTGTCTTACCTAATACTAGTTGTAGGGGTACATGTAAGACCCCAGTTTAGCAGGGAATATTACGGCACCGTGGGCCCCGAGATGGAACCCACAAGGCTAAAGGAAATCTTCGCAAACATTTACAAATGCCCAAGAGGCCAACGACGGTACTATCTTTAAAACATTTGAAGACTATATAAAATCTATTTTTCAAAACCGTCGTAAAATCTCATTTCGAAAAGGGCAAGGCCAAACGGCCGAAACTCAATAGTTTAGAAAAAGATTTCCAAAGTAACTCAAATTACCAGAAACAAAAGGTCATTTCAAAATGCTCACGAGGCGGAAAAGACAATAGTTAAAAGTACTCTAGCAGCGGAAATACAGCAACTGATCAGGAAACTCAATACAAAAATATGTCCTAGCCAGTATCCTCCGAGAAGCTCATCTCTCCACGACCGCTACAAGCTTGATATTTCAAGAACCTAAAAAGAAAGTCCACGACGGGGTCAGCCATAATATCCAACAATGATAACCGTCACATCACATTAATAATTACATACCAATGAGAATACAAAATAAGAATACGACCAATGTAATCTTATCGTAGTAACTTTACTTACTCAAATAATTCTCAACAGAACAACTATTATCACATTTCACATCTCGTACTCGATTAACCAATCAATTCGAACATAATGTCTGTATTGTACCTCAAACAATACTCAAGGTTCTCAAACTATCATCACCAACTCACGATACGGAAATATGCCAGTTCTGACCAATATGATCCATTGGATAGCATCATCAAATCCCAAGATGACAACCGATTGTCCATCAAAAGACAAATACCAAAGGAAAATACGGAACATACCTCAAGATATGAAATGCCACAACAATTATGTCAGTCAAATCCGAGTTCGGATCAATACCACACACGGACATGGTCCTAACATAAGACATACAAATGCATACTCATATGACAATGTCAATATGCTCAAAACAATATCAACATTGTATACTCAATGAAAATCCCATTACCCAGCGCCCTCAGCATAGGTCCCAAGATGATCCTACTAGATCAACACGAGGTGGATAACCAACAATATACATATACACAACAACATATGCAAAACCAACGATGTGAATCCATATGATTCCATCAACACAACACTGGGTACTCTAACGATCCAGCGCCCTCAGCATAGATCCCAAGATGATCCCCTCGGACCATAATGAGGTGGAAGAACCCGTCCAATGATCCAGCGCCCTCAGCATAGATCTCAAGATGATCTCGTCGGACCATAACGAGGTGGACATCTGATCCAGCACCCTCAGCATAGATCACACGATCCCAACGGATCAACACAACATAAACAATACAATTATGCATACACATATGCAAATCAATATGTTCATCAACATGAACAACACATGAATCAAAACATGAACGACACTATGATGACACAACTAGGACGACTTCATGTTCAGCAACATGAATGACAACTTGTATGATCAACAACATCAACGCTAAACCGAATCAAACTAAGATACTTATCCCGAGTCCTTCAGGAGAAATCTCGATGTCAAACCATCACCGACGATTATCCTCACTGCTCGGCGATCCGAACGTACCATGAACTATAGATATTCATATCCCCATTTTTATTGCAACGTAACGTTGATACCCGAACATGCTAATAACCGAGGTAAAGCATATACATTATGATTTAACTCCCAGAATCAGAAGAACGATATACAATCTAAATACCCCGAGTTCACAATAATAATCATCGCTATATGCATTATAAACGAAATGAAACCGAAACCATTTATTAAATATTATAACTGAGCAAGTAATAACTTGCCTCGATACTGATACGACGATGATGAAGCCGCTACCAATTTCATTGCCTTCGTCTACGAGCTCCTCAGCCCTGACCACGTAATTCACGAACATGCTCGAACACGACCGCAATATACGGTTGTAATCACCGATCGATTATCGCAACCTATCGCAATAATAAATTTAACACAGATTCGATAACAATCAATAATCGATATAACCAATCCACAAACTCAACGGTTCTACGATATCTCGGTTAAACATAGACTGTACAATCCAACTCGAACCAGCACGAATTCATAACTATAATACGATGTACTGCATTGTCTGCCTACTTAGCGCACGTTAATCACTCAACGTAGCGTGTGCTAAGTCGCTCCCGATAACGTGCGCTAGCCAGTAAGCTTAGCATGCGCTACTGCTGTACAGTTTGCATGTTTTACAAGTATCGATCAACATATGGCAATTATCAAGAACACTAAGTAATTCGAAACCATGTTCAAAGCTATCAAGACAACGAAATCCGATATCCTTTAACATATAAATAATTATTCAACTTATAATCCAAGTCCTATATCCATATATCATCTTCCTCAATATCAACATCATGAAACCTTAAGAACGTAACAATACTTCCATAATCTATCATTACAGTGAGTAATTATCAACAATAACGTCAACATCCGAAAGTGATGAGAAGAATTAACCAACTTATCTCGAGAGGACGAACAACACGATTCAAACCATACGAATCACACCAATATCCATATATCAATAACATCATCATCATAATCCGGTAATCCATGTCCTAATCATACTTATTGACTTGTTTATATGATAATCATCAACTCAAGAACATCAATCTCCAATCCAAAACGAAATCCAAAGGTGAAGAACTATTACCTTGTATAGACGAACCATGAAGGAGAACAATCAACTTTATTCCAAGAATCATCAATAATTTCAAGAACAAGACTTTAATCCATGTTCCTCAGCTTAAACTTTGTTAAAGATCATCATCTCTCAGTATTTGGAACCTCCAACTTCTCTCTAAAAACTCTCTCTCTCTCGGTTGCAAGGAAGGAATGGACGAAATGAAGGATTATGCCCAACTACACATATATATACTGTATATTATTAACGTACGTAACATCCTCATTTAACGTACGTTACATGCTTAGCATGCGCTAACTCTCTTTCGTTAGTGTGCGCTATTGCGGTCCAGAGGCTACTGACTTGCTCCGCACATCAGCTTACGTACGTAATGCCCATGCAATAACGTACGTAAACTACACTGTCTAGCGCACGCAAAATATTGTATCTTAGCGTGCGATAATCGTAGTTGACTTGCTCTGATGCGAACCTACCCCGAATATGCTCGTGACCCGACATGCCAAAAGCAACCAATAAATCCAATATTCCCTGTTGACCAATCTGATATTAGCGTGCGCTAACAACAGGCATTAGCGTGCGCTAATGCTTTACGACAAACATCAGTTGACTTCATCGGCACATGCGCCGAAAGTGACCGGGTCCACACGTAGATTCCCTCTGATCTGTTCTGAACTAGCATGCGCTATCTTTTACCATTAGCGTGCGTTAAACCTGCACGATAGTGTGCGCTAGGAATGCATATTAACGTGCGCTAATAATGCTACACTTAGCCATTTCCTGCAATTTCTGTCCAACGTCTCGACATACCAAAAACGAACATACGACACACTGAACACAAATACTGAATCGATAATATTCTCATACGATGTACCCGATAGCAAAAGTGCGATAACTTTGATACACGATATTCTCAATTGTAATTGTCTACGGATCGACAATTATACCAATACGACATCTCGGTCCTTCATTATTTTATCCATAATGTACAGATTCCACGATGTATAACATAACTTGAATAAAATAATATTAAAAAACATTAGTAGAAGTTCCGGATATTACATTCTACACCACTTAAAATAAGTTTCGGCCTCGAAACTTGCAAGCCGTCATAAAAACAAACAAACATACCGTTCAACCCAAAATATCCCAAAACCATCACGACAATGATCAATCATGATCACTATAGAATAACCACAACAGCATACTTACCAATGCGCAAAGTCGACGATCTCCTGATATACTAGCTAGTGACCTCACTATAAAGTCTCAATACACTTTACAATCACAATTCCTTGAGTCTCAACAAAATATATCATCTTCAGATGAAACAATCTGCCCGAATCAAATTCTATCTGCCTGATTACATAATCAGGTCTCAATTCCGAAAGACGAATAATATACAATACATCTGCAAAACAACTGCCCAAAACAACGATACGAATCCCGAAACGTTGACACAAAATCCGAACGCTCAGATGATCAACAATCAACCGAATTTATCATCGACATGATAAATTCCAATATGACCAACCAGAGGTCAAAACACAATCGAGAATATCATCAACATGATAAATTCCAACATGACCAACCAGAGGTCAAAACAAAATCGAGAATATCATCAACGTGATAAACTCCAATACGACCAATGAACGATCAACGATAATCGAGAATACCTTCACACGGTAACCTCCAACACGGTCAACACAGAACCACAGAAACCGATATACAAACGAATAAAGTTCTCAAAACGACACACCAATCACGTACAGTGTATCTCAATAAACATACCCGACTGGTGAACATACCCCTCGGCGTACGAACAACCAATCACAACCCATCGAATATATCCAAATTATACATGGAGTGGGAACGACCAATCGATATTCAAGCAATCAGCATGGGGTCACCATCCCCAAATCTACACTTACAAAGAAATCATTCAAAGTCACTATGGTAGAATCATACTACTACCATACCAATGGAATCACATAGCATATACATCCCGGTTTCATAAAACCCATAGTTCCAAAATTACATTCTATATCCGAACCTACAACACGTAGCATATTTCTCTTATCCGATCAATTAACTGATCATCCCTGGATAACCAAACTATCATATTAGAGTTCGGATATCTTTTCCTCGTACCGTTAGTGTGTTTTCCAGTTTGTGAATCTCACTCAGAACTTCACCACGATATGCATTATGCACTAAATGCGTATGTACATCAAGCCCATTTTCAAAACTAGTTTGAAATCATATAATCTTGTCACGAAGACAATTTCCGAAAGTTCTTTTCAAAAATTCCAAAACTCAAAACATAAATTTTCGTAAGATCACGAAATCAATTTTCGAAAAATTAACTGGCTCGCTAATGCCAAGTATTCAATAACAGTGTCCTCTAAATCCACACGATTTCGAAGTTTAAAAATGAAAACTATGCAAATGATTGACCACATCTATACCCCTGTATACCAGTCCGGCTCGTCACAAATTCTGCTGACATTTGGTCGGAAAACGACACGATAGAATCCAAAATCTCAATGTATAGGCTCCGATAAAAAAAACTTCTTTCGGACCCTAAGTCCTGAGTTGTAAAACTATTTCAAATTCAATTGGGTCTCGGCCCAAAAATCATTTTCCGTAAAACATTCGTGAAACGTTCATTTTGAAAAGTATATTTTCAAATGCTCAAAAGCAGTTCATATATCAAAATGAATTAGCATGACTACATGTTCTTCTCAACAATTCAAAGTCCTTCTCCAGAATACACAATTTCGTTTCCAAAATCTAACTGACATATTGATTTCCAAAATCATAGCGTCTTAAGATCATCAATCCTGTCCCAATTAGTGTGTTCTGTTATCTCATAATCATAACACATAATATTCTTCCGAATCTCAAAGCATATCAATTTAGAACGGCAGTAAATCTCAATGAAATTCGAAAATCCAAATACTTACAGATCGTGAAGCCGACGATTCCCCGTGATACTGGAACATATCTCGACTCAAGAAAATACTCGCCACATGTATTTTCAAAACACACGTTTTGCAAAATCAGTTCAACTTGAGAACACAACACATCTCTTTCAAGAGAATCACGTTAGCTTCATTTGGAAAAGCTTACAACAATCCCAGTACCACGCTGATAAATCACATAACCCATAAGCCTGAGTGAACAACAAAAATTCACGGCTCTAGTATTAGTCAATCGACAACTCGAATGACGCGACCAAAACATGACCCAACTCGACCCAAATGCCTAGGTTTTCTCAACCCAAACTCTGATACCATATTCTGTAACACCCCCAGATTTAACCGGGAATATTACAGCGCCGTGGGCCCCGAGATGGAACCCACAAGGCTAAAGGAAATCTTCACAAACATTTACAAATACCCAAGAGGCCAACGACGGTACTATCTTTAAAACATTTGAAGACTATATAAAATCTGTTTATCAAAACCGTCGTAAAATCTCATTTCGAAAAGGGCAAGGCCAAACGGCCGAAACTCAATAGTTTAGAAAAAGATTTCCAAAGTAACTCAAATTACCAGAAACAAAAGGTCATTTCAAAATACTCACGCAGTGGAAAAGACAATAGTTAAAAGTACTCTAGCAGCGGAAATACAGCAACTGATCAGGAAACTCAATACAAAAACATGTCCCAGCCAGTATCCTCCGGGAAGCTCATCTCTCCACGACCGGGACAAGCTCGATATTTTAAGAACCTAAAAAGAAAGTCCACGACGGGGTCAGCCATAATATCCAACAATGATAACCGTCACATCACATTAATAATTACATACCAATGAGAATACAAAATAAGAATACGACCAATGTAATCTTATCGTAGTAACTTTACTTACTCAAATAATTCTCAACAGAACAACCATTATCACATTTCACATCTCGTACTCGATTAACCAATCAATTCGAACATAATGTCTGTATTGTACCTCAAACAATACTCAAGGTTCTCAAATTATCATCACCAACTCACGATACGGAAATATACCAGTTCTGACCAATACGATCCATCAGATAGCATCATCAAATCCCAAGAAGACAACCGATTGCCCATCAAAAGACAAATTCCAAAGGAAAATACGGAACATACCTCAAGATATGAAATGCCACGACAATCATGTCAGTTAAATCTGAGGTCGGATCAATACCACACACGGACATGGTCCTAACACAAGACCTACAAATGCATACTCATATGACAACGTCAATATGCTCAAAACAATATCAACAGTGTATACTCAATGGAAATCCCATGACCCAGCGCCCTCAGCATAGGTCCCAAGATGATCCTACCAGATCAACACGAGGTGGATAACCAACAATATACATATACACAACAACATATGCAAAACCAACGATGTGAATCCATATGATTCCATCAACACAACACTGGGTACTCCAACGATCCAGCGCCCTCAGCATAGATCCCAAGATTATCCCATCGGACCATAACGAGGTGGAAGAACTCGTCCAATGATCCAGCGCCCTCAGCATAGATCTCAAGATGATCCCGTCGGACCATAACGAGGTGGACATCTGATCCAGCACCCTCAGCATAGATCACACGATCCCAACGGATCAACACAACATAAATAATACAATTATGCATACACATATGCAAATCAATATGTTCATCAACATGAACAACACATGAATCAAAACATGAACGACACTATGATGACACAACTAGGACGACTTCATGTTCAGCAACATGAATGACAACCTGCATCATCAACAACATCAACACTAAACCAAATCAAACTAAGATACTTATCCCGAGTCCTTCAGGAGAAATCTCGATGTCAAACCATCACCGATGATTATCCTCACTGCTCGGAGATCCAAACGTACCATAAACTATAGATATTCATATCCCCATCTTTATCGCAAGGTAACCTTGATACCCGAACATGCCAATAACCGAGATAAAGCATATATATTATGATTTTAACTCCCAGAATCGGAAGAACGATATACAATCTAAATACCACAAGTTCACAATAATAATCATCGCTATATGCATTATAAACGAAATGAAACTGAAACCATTCATTAAATATTATAACTGAGCAAGTAATAACTTGCCTCGATACTGATACAGCGATGATGAAGCCGCTACCAATTTCATTGCCTTCGTCTACGATCTCCTCAGCCCTGACCACGCAATTCACGAACATGCTCGAACACAACCGCAATATATGGTTATAATCACTGATCGATTATCGTAACCTATCGCAATAATAAATTTAACACACATTCGATAACAATCAATAATCGATATAACCAATCCACAAACTCAATAGTTCTACGATATCTTGGTTAAACATAGTGTATAATCGAACTCTAACCATCACGAATTCATAATCATAATACGATGTCTTGCATTGTTGCCTACTTAGTGCACGTTAATCACTCAGCGTAGCGTGCGCTAAGTCGCTCCCGATAACGTGCGCTAGCTTGATAAGCTTAGCGTGCGCTACTGCTGTACAGTTTGCATGTTTTACAAGTATCGATCAACATATGGCGATTATGAAGAACACTAAGTAATTCGAAACCATGTTCAAAGCTATCAAGACAACGAAATCCGATATCCTTTAACATATAAACAATTATTCAACTTATAATCCAAGTCCTATATCCATATATCATCTTCCTCAATATCAACATCATGAAACCTTAAGAACGTAACAATACTTCCATAATCTATCATTACAGTGAGTAATTATCAACAATAACGTCAACATCCGAAACTGAGGAGAAGAATTAACCAACTTATCTCGAGAGGATGAACAACACGATTCAAACCATACGAATCACATCAATATCCATATATCAATAACAACATAATCATAATCCGGTAATCCATGTCCTAATCATACTTATTAACTTTTTTATATGATAATCATCAACTCAAGAACATCAATCTCCAATCCAAAATGAAATCCAAAGGTGAAGAACTATTACCTTGTATAGACGAACCATGAAGGAGAACAATCAACTTTATTCCAAGAATCATCAATAATTTCAAGAACAAGACTTTAATCCATGTTCCTCAGCTTAATCTTTGTTAAAGATCATCATCTCTCAGTGTTTGGAACCTCCAACTTCTCTCTAAAAACTCTCTCTCGGTTGCAAGGAAGGAATGGATGAAATGAAGGATAATGCCCAGCTACACATATATATACTGTATATTATTAACGTACGTAACATCCCCATTTAACGTACGTTACATGCTTAGCATACGCTAACTCTCTTTCATTAGCGTGCGCTATCGCAGTCCAGAGGCTACTGACTTGCTCCGCACATCAGCTTACGTACGTAATGCCCATGCAATAACGTACGTAAACGACATTGTCTAGCGCACGCAAAATCTTGTATCTTAGCGTGCGCTAATCGTAGTTGACTTGCTACAGTCTGCACCTACCCCGAATATGCTCGTGACCCCACATGCCGAAAGCAACCAATAAAGCCAAGATTCCCTGTTGACCGATCTGATATTAGCGTTCGCTAACAACGGGCATTAGCGTGCGCTAATGTTTTACGACAAGCATCGATTGGATTTGTCGGCACATGCGCCAAAAGTGACTGGTCCACACGTAGATTCCCTCGATGCATTACGAACTAGCGTGCGCTATCTTTTACCATTAGCGTGCGCTAAACACTGCACGATAGCGTGCGCTAATAATG
This sequence comes from Orobanche coerulescens, assembly GCA_033398695.1. NCBI lineage: Eukaryota > Viridiplantae > Streptophyta > Magnoliopsida > Lamiales > Orobanchaceae > Orobanche > Orobanche coerulescens. The sequence goes on along the minus strand of CM065805.1, from coordinate 45,237,110 downwards.
CTACACTTAGCCATTTCCCGCAATTTCTGTCTAACGTCTCGACATACCAAAAATGAACATACGACACACTGAACACAAATACTGAATCCAATAATATTCTCATACGACATACCCAATATCAAAAGTGCGATAACCTGATACACGATATTCTCAATTGTAATTGTCTACCAAATACGACAATTATACCAATACTGACATCTCAGTCCTTCATTATTTTATCCATACTGTACAGATTCCACGTTGTACAACATAACTTGGATAAAATAATATTAAACAACAGTAGTAGAAATTTCGGATATTACATTCTACACCACTTAAAATAAGTTTCGGCCTCGAAACTTGCAAGCCGTCATAAAAACAAACAAACATACCGTTCAACCCAAAATATCCCAAAACCATCACGACAATGATCAATCATCATCACTATAGAATAACCACAACAGCATACTTACCAATGCGCAAAGTCGACGATCTCCTGATATACTAGCTAGTGACATCACTGTAAAGTCTAAATACACTTTACAATCACAATTACTTGAGTCTCAACAAAATATATCATCTTCGGATGAAATAATCTGCCCGAATCAAATTCTGTCTGCCTGATTACATAATCAGGTCTCAATTCTGATAAGATGAATAATATACAATACATCTGCGAAACAACTGCCCAAAACAACGATACGAATCCCGAAACGTTGACATAAAATCCGGACGCTCAGATGATCACCAACAATGATCAACAATCAACAGAATTTATCATCGACATGATAAATTCCAATATGACCAACCAGAGGTCAAAACACAATTGAGAATATCATCAACATGATAAATTCCAATATGACCAACCAGAGGTCAAAACACAATCGAGAATATCATCAACTCCAATACGACCAACGAACGATCAACGATAATCGAGAATACCTTCACACGGTAAGCTCCAACACGATCAACACAGAACCACAGAAACCGGTATACAAACGAATAAAGTTCTCAAAACGACACACCAATCACATACAGTGTATCTCAATAAACATACCCGACTGGTGAACATACCCCTCGGCGTATAAACAACCAATCACAACCCGTCGAACATATCCAAATTATACATGGAGTGGGAACGACCAATCGATATTCAATCAATCAGCATGGGGTCACCATCCCCAAATCTACACTTACAAAGAAATCATTCAAAATCACTATGGTAGAATCATACTACTACCATACCAATGGAATCACATAGCACATACATCCCGGTTTCATAAAACCCATAGTTTTAAAATTACATTCTGTATCCGAACCTACAACACGCAACATATTTCTTTTATCCGATCAATTAACCGATCATCCCTGGATAACCAAACTATCATATTAGAGTTTGGATCTCTTTTCCTCGTACCATTAGTGTGTTTTCCAGTTTGTGAATATCACTAAGAACTTCACCACGATATACATTATGCACTAAATGTGTATGTACATCAATCCCATTTTCAAAACCAGTTTGAAATCATATAATCTTGTCACGAAGACAATTTTCGAAAGTTCTTTTCAAAAATTCCAAAACTCAAAACATAAATTTTCGTAAGATCACGAAATCAATTTTCGAAAAATTAAGCGGCTCGCTAATGCCAAGTATTGATAACAGTGTCCTCCGAATCCACACGATTTTGAAGTTTAAAAATGAAAACTATGCAAATGATTGACCAAATCTATACCCCTGTATACCGATCCTTCGTCACACAAATTCCGTGACATTTGGTCGGAAAACTACATGATAGAATCCAAAATCTCAACGTATAGGCTCCGATAAAAAAAAACTACTTTCGGACCCTAAGTCCTGAGTTGTAAAACTATTTCAAATTCAATTGGGTCTCGGCCCAAAAATCATTTTCCGTAAAACATTCCTGAAACGTTCATTTTGAAAAGTATATTTTCAAATGCTCAAAAGCAGTTCATATATCAAAATGAATTAGCATGACTACATGTTCTTCTCAACAATTCACAGTCCTTCTCCCGAATACACAATTCCATTTCCAAAATCTAACCGACATATTGATTTCCAAAATCATAGCGTCTCAAGATCATCAATCCTGTCCCAACTATTGTGTTCTGTCATCTCATAATCATAACACATAATATTCTTCCGAATCTCAAAGCATATCAATTTAGAACGGCAGTAAATCTCAATGAAATTCAAAATCCAAATACTTACAGATAGTGAGGCCGACGATTCCCGTGATCGGCACATGTCTCGACTCGAAAATACTCGACAAAAGTATTTTCAAAACACACGTTTTGCAAAATCGGTTCAACTTGAGAACACAACACATCTCTTTCAAGAGAATCACGTTAGCACCATTTGGAAAAGTTTACAACGGTCCAGTACCATGATAAATCACATAACGCATAAGCCCGAGTGAACAACAAAAACTCACGACTCTAGTATTAGTCAATCGACAACTCGAATGACGCGACCAAAACACGACCCAACTCGACCCAAATGCCTAGGTTTTCTCAACCTAAGCTCCGATACCATATTCTGTAACACCCCCATATTTAACCGGGAATATTACAGCGCCGTGGGACCCGAGATGGAACCCACAAGGCTAAAGGAAATCTTCGCAAACATTTACAAATGCCCAAGAGGCCAATGACAGTACTATCTTTAAAACATAAAATCTCATTTCGAAAAGGGCAAGGCCAAACGGTCGAAACTCAATAGTTTAGAAAAAGATTTCCAAAGTAACTCAAATTACCAGAAACAAAAGGTCATTTCAAAATACTCACGCAGCGGAAAAGACAATAGTTAAAAGTACTCTAGCAGTGGAAATACAGCAACTGACCAGGAAACTCAGTACAAAAACATGTCCTAGCCAGTATCCTACGGGAATCTCATCTCTCTACGACCGCTACAAGCTCAATATTTCAAGAACCTAAAAAGAAAGTCCACGACGGGGTCAGCCATAATATCCAACAATGATAACCGTCACATCACATTAATAATTACATACCAATGAGAATACAAAATAAGAATACGACCAATGTAATCTTATCGTAGTAACTTTACTTACTCAAATAATTCTCAACAGAACATCCATTATCACATTTCACATCTCGTACTCGATTAACCAATCAATTCGAACATAATGTCTGTATTGTACCTCAAACAATACTCAAGGTTCTCAAACTATCATCACCAACTCACGATATGGAAATATACCAGTTCTGACCAATACGATCCATCGGATAGCATCATCAAATCCCAAGACGACAACCGATTGTCCATCAAAAGACAAATACCAAAGGAAAATATGGAACATACCTCAAGATATGAAATTCCACGACAATCATGTCAGTTAAATCCGAGGTCGGATCAATACCACACACGGACATGGTCCTAACACAAGACCTACAAATGCATACTCATATGACAACGTCAATATGCTCAAAACAATATCAACAGTGTATACTCAATGGAAATCCCATGACCCAGTGCCCTCAGCATAGGTCCCAAGATGATCCTACCAGATCAACACGAGGTGGATAACCAACAATATACATATACACAACAACATATGCAAAACCAACGATGTGAATCCATATGATTACATCAACACAAGGCCAGGTACTCCAACGATCTAGCGCCCTCGGCATAGATCCCAAGATGATCCGTCGGACCATAACGAGGTGGAAGAACCCGTCCAATGATCCAGCGCCCTCGGCATAGATCCCAAGATGATCTCGTCGGACCATAACGAGGTGGACATCGATCCGGCACCCTCAGCATAGATCTCACGATCCCAACGGATCAACATAACATAAACAATACAATTATGCATACACATATGCAAATCAATATGTTCATCAACATGAACAACACATGAATCAAAACATGAACGACACTATGATGACACAACTAGGATGACTTCATGTTCAGCAACATGAATGACAACCTGCATCATCAACAACATCAATGCTAAACCGAATCAAACTAAGATACTTATCCCGAGTCCTTCAGGAGAAATCTCGATGTCAAACCATCACCGACGATTATCCTCACTGCTCGGCGATCCAAACGTACCATGAACTATAGATATTCATATCCCCATCTTTATCGCAACGTAACCTTGATACCCGAACATGCCAATAACCGAGATAAAGCATATATATTATGATTTAACTCCCAGAATCGGAAGAACGATATACAATCTAAATACCCCGAGTTCACAATAATAATCATCGCTATATGCATTATATTCGAATTGAAAACTAAACCATTCATTATATATTATAATTGAGCAAGTAATAACTTGCCTCGAAATCTTGATCTGACGATGATGAAGCCGCTACCAATTTCATTGCCTTCGTCTACGAGCTCCTCATCCCCGACCACACAATTCACGAACATGCTCGAACACGACCGCAATATATGGTTATAATCACCGATCGATTATCGCAACCTATTGCAATAATAAATTTAACACACATTCGATAACAATCAATAATCGATATAACCAATCCACAAACTCAGCGGTTCTACGATATTTCGGTTAAACATAGGTGTACAATCCAACTCGAACCAACACGAATTCATAATCATAATACGATGTCTTGCATTGTCTGCCTACTTAGAGCACGTTAATCACTCAACGTAGCGTGCGCTAAGTCGCTCCCGATAACGTGCGCTAGCGATAAGCTTAGCGTGCGCTCTGCTGTACGGTTTGCATGTTTTACAAGTATCAATCAACATATGGCGATTATGAAGAACACTAAGTAATTCGAAACCATGTTCAAAGCTATCAAGACAACGAAATCCGATATCCTTTAACATATAAACAATTATTCAACTTATAATCCAAGTCCTATATCCATATATCATCTTCCTCAATATCAACATCATGAAACCTTAAGAACGTAACAATACTTCCATAATCTATCATTACGTGAGTAATTATCAACAATAACGTCAACATCTCAACGAGGAGAAGAATTAACCAACTTATCTCGAGAGGATGAACAACACGATTCAAACCATACGAATCACATCAATATCCATATATCAATAACAACATAATCATAATCCGGTAATCCATGTCCTAATCATACTTATTAACTTTTTTATATGATAATCATCAACTCAAGAACATCAATCTCCAATCCAAAACGAAATCCAAAGGTGAAGAACTATTACCTTGTATAGACGAACCATGAAGGAGAACAATCAACTTTATTCCAAGAATCATCAATAATTTCAAGAACAAGACTTTAATCCATGTTCCTCAGCTTAATCTTTGTTAAAGATCATCACCTCTTAGTGTTTTGAACCTCCAACTTCTCTCTAAAAACTCTCTCTCTCGGTTGCAAGGAAGGAATGGACGAAATGAAGGATAATGCCCAACTACACATATATATACTGTATATTATTAACGCACGCTAACATCCTCATTTAACGTACGTTACATGCTTAGCATGCGCCAACTCTCTTTCGTTAGCATGCGCTATCGCGGTCCAGAGGCTACTGACTTGCTCCGCACATTAGCTTACGTAACGTACGAAAACTACACTATCTAGCGCACACAAAATCTTGTATCTTAGCGTGCGCTAATCGTAGTTGATAGCTCTGTATGCACCTACCCCGAATATGCTCATGACCCCACATGCCGAAAGCAACCAATAAAGATAAGATTCCCTGTTGATCGATCTGATATTAGCGTGCGCTAACAACAGGCATTAGCGTGTGCTAATCCTTTACCACAAACATCAGTTGACTTCGTCGGCACATGAGCCGAAAATGACCGGGTCCACACGTAGATTCCCTCTGATCTGTTCTGAACTAGCGTGCGCTATCTTTTACCATTAGCGTGCGCTAAACCTGCACGATAGCGTGCGCTAGGAATGCATATTAGCGTGCGCTAATAATGCTACACTTAGCCATTTCCCGCAATTTCTGTCCAACGTCTCGACATACCAAAAACGAACATACAACACATTGAACACAAATACTGAATCCAATAATATTCTCATACGATATACCCAATATCAAAAGTGCGATAACCTGATACACGATATTCTCAATTGTAATTGTCTACCAAATACGACAATTATACCAATACTGACATCTCCGGCCTTCATAATTTTATCCATACTGTACAGATTCCATGCTGTACAACATAACTTGGATAAAATAATATTAAATAACGATAGTAGAAATTGGATATTATAGTACATAGATGGAAGGTTCTAGATCCTTCTAGAGGTAGTAGGATCCTATTAGATGTCTTATCTTATGTAGGAATCCTATGTATGGAAGGACTCTCATTGTAATGCCTATATAAAGGCTCATATATCAGTGTTATGAATACAAATGATTGACTCGTATTTACAGTCTTTTACTTTCTCCTGAAACACGTTATTAGCACGTAGCTCAAGAAAATCGTACAAATTCCAAGAAAAAATCGGCCCTTAACCATAGCCGACCACTGCCGCCGAACACTGTCGGAGCACTGCCGACCACCGCCAATCACGGTGATCCTGCCGGAACCCTAGGACCTCGGATCTACTCAGGCCGATCAAAGCCGATCACTGCCGGAACCCTATCGGACCTCACATCTACTCGGACCGATCACGGCCGATCATTATTGGAACCCTACCGACCTCGGACCGCTCGGACCGATCACACTGGTCATCACGGACCCCCGCGTAACACCGATCGACCCATATCGACCACATCCGATCACCGCCGGACCCCTGCCGGAACACCGATCGACCCAAATAGACCACCATCGCATCTTGCCGCATGACACCACTTTCAGTCTGCCCAGACCGTGATCGATCCTAACCGGTACCGACCGCAACTCGCCTGTGATGCTGATCCCGTCCGGTGCCTGCCGATCCAGCCCAGTCGCAGCCAACTCACATGTGCCGACCAGATCCCATCCGGTGCCTGCCGATCCAGCCCAGCCGTGACCACAACTCGCCTGTGCCAGATCCCATTCGATGCTGACCGAACACTACCGATCCAACACAACCGCGATCCGACCGGCTCCAACCCAGTCGTCCGCTGCCGAAAGCCACAACTCGATTCCCAGCAAGTTCGACCCGATTCAGAATATCGGACCAAAGACCTGAACATCGACTTAATTTATTCTCTGAAACCGCCAAAATTGCGCCCCCGGTTTCACATCATCGCATCGAGTACCAATTGGTAGATCGAAGCACACCAAAAATTCATCCATATCACGTGCCTAATTTTATAATCGAGGTAATTATCCGAACTTGTCCCTATTCAATTCTCTATTTTGGGACTTTTTGGGGGGGGCATGGGTTATTGGGTTCTTTATCTCCCATGCTACTTTGTGGTGGATGAGACCGCGAGAGAAGTCGGTATCTCTGCATGTCGAATAAAACTATGTGACGGTCCTGGGTGAAGTCACGGAATTGTTGAAAGTCGATACTTATGGTTGTTGCAATCACCACGTATCTGGGTGCGATTTGATATTGCCGTTTTTGTCGACTTTACCAAAAAACAACTAAGGGAAGTACATCGAGTAACGGTTATGTTACACACTTTTAAAAGCATCGATTGTGACCGTTTACATTGTCACTGAAAATCCAACAAGACTAACTTCCTCTTGTTTATATCTTGTAGGTGGCACAAAGCACCAATGTTCACCCAGAGTTCGACATCCTTGACCATGCTGGTAAGGAGTACCATAGGTGGGTCTCAGACGTTCGCTTGGCGTTCGTCGGTAAGAGATTTACTACAACCATATTTCCCTCTAATGGGCCTACCGCTTAAGAACCGAGCGAGGAAACCAAGACTAATGCACTGATGTACTTGCGTAGACATATACATCCGTTTTTGGAAAAGTGTTACATGAATTTTCAAACTCCCAAAGAACTATGGGATACACTCGAACAACGGTTTAATAATGTGCGTGATCAGTGCTTCCCTGAATTGCAATTTCAGTGGGAGCAAATCCGGTTTTTGGATTATGCGAATGTGGAGGCCTATAACCAAGCCATCCTCGATCTTTTCTCTGATCTTGGTTTTTGTGGTGTCAAGAAGTTTGATCAAGACTTGATCGAGAAGAATCTTAACATGTTTCCCGTGGGATCAAGTGTGATTGCTCATCATCTGCGCGTTGCCTATGAGGAAGGGGGAATTAAAAATTTTAGTGACCTTATCTCCCATTTCGCGAAAAAAGAAAGGCACTATGAGATCATTCTCAACAGCAATGCGCGCCCAGCTGGTACGAAGCCGATTCTGGAAGTGAATCAGGCTACCCACAGGAAGGCACCACGACAAAATAGAAAAGGCAATGCTACTCAGTTTTTGCAGGCACCACGGGTGCATGACTCGAGCAAGCGAGGGAAAAGATGAGGTCGTCGTTCCAATGTGCGGAAGAGACAAGATGGCTCGGCCACGGGTCCTAGTGGAGCCCAACCATGTGGACCACCTCCTGCCGCCGGGATTGGACCCACTCCAAAAGAAGGCCGGAATTGCTATACTTACGGCTCAAAGAAGCATACTTACCGCAATTGCAAGGCGCCAAAGAACATCCAAGCCTACTACAAGCACTATAAACAATACTTGACTCAAGAGTCAAATTACATGGAGGAAGATAATGAGAATACGGAGGTGAACCATATTGAGATCCCTCCTCTCACCATTGCGGACAAAGACAGCACGCCACCACTTTCAGTCCGCCCAGACCGTGATCGATCCTAACCGGTACCGACCGCAACTCGCTTGTGATGCTGATCCCGTCCGGTGCCTGCCGATCCAGCCCAGTCGCGGCCAACTCACCTGTGTCGACCAGATCCCATCCGGTGCCTGCCGATCCAGCCCAGCCGCGACCACAAGTCGCCTGTGCCAGATCCCATTCGATGCTGACCGAACACTAACGATCCAACCCAACCGCGATCCGACCAGCTCCAGCCCAGTCGTCCGCTGCCGAAAGCCACAACTCGATTCCCAGCCAGTCCGACCTGATTCAGAATCTCGGACCAAAGACCCGAACATCGACTTAATTTATTCTCTGAAACCGCCAAAATTGCACCCCCGGTTTCACATCATCGCATCGAGTACCAATTGGTAGATCGAAGCACACCAAAAATTCATCCATATCACGTGCCTAATTTTATAATTGAGGTAATTATCTGAACTTGTCCCTATTCAATTCTCTGTTTTGGGACTTTTTTTGGGGGGGGGGGGGGTCATGGGTTATTGGGTTCTTTATCTCTCATGCTACTTTGCGGTGGATGAGACCACGAGAGAAGTCGGTATCTCTGCATGTCGAATAAAACTATGTGACGGTCCTGGGTGAAGTCACGGAATTGTTGAAAGTCGATACTTGTGGTTGTTGCAATCACCACGTATCTGGGTGCGATTTGATATTGCCGTTTTTGTCGACTTTACCAAACAACAACTAAGGGAAGTACATCGAGTAACGGTTATGTTACACACTTTTAAAAGCATCGATTGTGACCATTTACATTGTCACTGAAAATCCAACAAGACTAACTTCCTCTTGTTTATATCTTGTAGATGGCACAAAGCACCAATGTTCACCCGGAGTTCGACATCCTTGACCATGCTGGTAAGGAGTACCATAGGTGGGTCTCAGACGTTCGCTTGGCGTTCGTCGGTAAGAGATTTACTACAACCATATTTCCCTCTAATGAGCCTACCGCTTAAGAACCGAGCGAGGAAACCAAGACTAATGCACTGATGTACTTGCGTAGACATATACATCCGTTGTTGAAAAAGTGTTACATGAATTTTCAAACTCCCAAAGAACTATGGGATACACTCGAACAACTGTTTAATAATGTGCGTGATCAGCGCTTCCCTGAATTGCAATTTCAGTGGGAGCAAATCCGGTTTTTGGATTATGCGAATGTGGAGGCCTATAACCAAGCCATCCTCGATCTTTTCTCTGATCTTGGTTTTTGTGGTGTCAAGAAGTTTGATCAAGACTTGATCGAGAATACTCTTAACATGTTTCCCGTGGGATCAAGTGTGATTGCTCATCAGCTGCGCGTTGCCTATGAGGAAGGGGGAATTAAAAATTTTAGTGACCTTATCTCCCATCTCGCAAAAAAAGAAAGGCACTATGAGATCATTCTCAACAGCAATGCGCGCCCAGCTGGTACGAAGCCGATTCTGGAAGTGAATCAGGCTACCCACAGGAAGGCACCACGACAAAATAGAAAAGGCAATGCTACTCAGTTTTTGCAAGCACCACGGGTGCATGACTCTAGCAAGCGAGGGAAAAGATGAGGTTGTCGTTCCAATGTGCGGAAGAGGCAAGGTGGCTCAGCCACGGGTCCTAGTGGAGCCCAACCATGTGGACCACCTCCTGCCGCCAGGATTGGACCCACTCCAAAAGAAGGCCGGAATTGCTATACTTACGGCTCAAAGAAGCATATACTTACCGCAATTGCAAGGCGCCAAAGAACATCCAAGCCTACTACAAGCACTATAAATAGTACTTGACTCAAGAGTCAAATTACATGGAGGAAGATAATGAGAATACGGAGGTGAACCATATTGAGATCCCTCCTCTCACCATTGTGGACAAAGACCATCATTTAGATGTTGATGACTTTGACTAGATCATTGTAGTTTGAATAGTTTTTACGCTTTGGTTATGTTTTGTCTTGTTTCTAGTTTTCTTTCGAGAACTACTTTGGGATTTTCTATGAATGTAATAAAGTTGCTCATGATGAATAAAATTCTTTTAGTTGCTGTGATTGTGCAAAACCGAATTTTATTTTTTCCTTCAAAAGCATGTTTGGTTTATTACAAAATAATTGCTCAGTAAAGAATTGCTTGGTTAATTTGATACATTGCTGGATTTCATCAAAACTTTTGATCAAGACTAGGCGCATCCTCCTTGGTATTTGTTTATGCTTTGAAAGTTCAAACGGAATAAGTGGTTTTTAAACAGCCTTAGCTGTACCGACATTCCTACTTTCTTTGCAAGTCTACCAGGCTAGAGTTACCGAAAGGATCATTAGTCGAGATATAAATCGAACACCCCGATGAGTTTTGAAGTGTTTAAACGCTCCTATGTACATCATCGTCATAGTATTCTATCAACAATAATGCCTTTGAAAAAGGTTTCAACTATGCTCTATCACTCCACAATAGAGAAATTCCAAAATAACAACTTGAAATGAGCATTGTGATCTGAGTTTAATGATCCAGAAAGTGAACGACCGATGGACAGAAGATACGGAAGTCTAGTTTATAGAACAACTGACCATTCATCCATAGACTTTTTAATGAAGGAGTTATTGTTGTTTTAGTGAACAAAGGTCACGCTACGTGGAAATTATTTCCAGCGATTTTGCTAAACTTTGATCCTAACCAACTTGGTCGAATTTACCCAAACTCGAAGTTAATGAGTTTTCGCTATGTCTTTCACCACAAGACTAATCGAGTTTAATGTCTTATTGTAGATGTCTCGTGACCAAATTGAGTGCCTTGCTGATAGTGGAACAACCCACACTATTCTTCGGAATAGGCAATTATTTAAGGATATTGTGCCATATATATCCTCAGTGATAACAATGATTGGTTCCTACCAAGTAATTCAAGGGAGGGGACCTGCTCATTTCTTGCTACCTAATGGTATGCATATTAATGTCACAAATACTCTCTATGCCCCAAGAGCAAACCGAACCTTGCTAAGTTTTAGGGACATCCGTGCCAACAGTTATCACCTTGATACACACTGTGAGAATGGAATAGAATTTTTGTGTGTTACTCTGGCAGAATGCGGAAGACGCCGCGTTCTAGAGAAACTTATGAGTCTAAGTAGTGGTTTATACCAAACTACAATAAGGGTTATTGAATCCTACGCTGTGAGTCACGAACTTTGTGATTCCGAAGCATACCAACTATGGCATGACCGACTAGGTCACCCTGGACGCGATATGATGATTCGCATTTTGAAAAACTCACACAGTCATGCGTTTTTCAAATCAAGAAAATGATTGGAAGCACCACTCGATATCGGCATTGATGTGAGTGAGTCTGATACTGTATCACCAAGATTAAAGATCGCACACTCTGATAAGGTTTATTGGAATATTTATTCCACATATTCATAAATAGTGTTTTGATGATTAAGTTGCTAAACAAAACAAAACAACAAAGAGACGAAGCAAAGCATCAAAGCAGACGAAGACGCAAAAAGATGGACAAAATACAAAGCTAGCGCATGCTAGATATACAGGTTAGCACACGCTAGTGGATCCCGGCTGCAGATCAGACGAGTTCGAAGTAACCTGAAGTGAATTCACCTGATGAGGATATCGCACACTACACATAAAGCATTAACGCACGATATCGAGCCAATATTACCGTTGTGAAGAGATTCAAACACAGAATGACGTATGCAGTGAAGTAAGCTTAGCGCACGCAAGTGATATTTAGCGCTCGCTAAATATCAAGTTTGAATCAAGTCAATCAATTCGTTGGGAAGAATCTGGTGCAAAGTCAAAAAGTATAAATGGATACATGATGCATGTAATGATGCAAGATTAGCGCACGCTACAATGTAGTATTAGCGCATGCTAACTGTGAACGACAGAAGCCACTGGACTAAAACTAGAAGATGTTAACGTACGTAACAGTACATAACGTACGCTAAGGCTAAATACATGCGATAGCGCATGCTAAGGAAAGAAACCTAGCGCATGCTAATAACAACTGGCAGTAACGACTAGTTTGTGGAAAAAGGCTATAAATACCAAATGAGTTGGTATCATTCTACAAAACAACATTGAGCAACTCATATACACTTGAGATATCATTGTAAACATCATAGTTGTTGTTCTTGAGCTTAAATTAGAGTGATTGAGTGTTATACACAAAATCGTAAACGAGTGAGAAAAAGAAAAGATACGATTGGATTCGGTGTTATTAGGATCAAGGATCCGGCATTGTTAGAATCGCAATCGCTATCTTAGTGAGGTTTATCTAGTACCGATAGAAAGCTAGAGTGGTTGATTCCTTGTCCAATAGAAAAGGAAAATGGTTTTACTCGGACTGATAAAAGACGAGCTTGTAACGGTTATCCCTCGACCGATAGAAGAGAGGTGCAGAGGTTTTGATCTTTAACCTATAGAAAAAGATACATCGAGAGAGGACGTAGGCACGTTTGCCCGAACCTCTATAAATCCGTATGTCGTTTAATTTTCCGCACAATTATTTTACGCTTCCGCAACACGGCACATATTCCGATCTTGCTCCAACAATTAGTATCGGAGCAGTTACTCCAATACACAGCTTAACATCCGAGGAGTCGATCTAAATGGCATTTCAATTTGCTCCCGTCGAAGGCCTTGCTCTCAACCTACCACCATTTTTTGATGGCTCGAACTTTATGACGTGGAAGAAGAAGATGTCAATATTGTAACACCCCGAGATATTCGGAGTATATTACAGCACCGTGGACCCCTACATGGGACCCACCAGGCTACAACAAGAAAACTCCACTCGACTAACCATCTCGATTAGCGAGGACACACATTTAAATAATATGACATATAAAGATACGCCCGGAGCAACCGGCGAAATAAGCATCAACCGACAATGTAACAATTTAAAGTAATACAATACGGAGTTTGAAATGAAAAGCCTAAGTACTCGCGAGTACAATATATAAGTTTATAACTGTGGGAACAACCATATCGAAATGGACAAAAGAAATAAGAAGACCCAAATGCACATGTCAAAGACCCTGGCCAACATCCTCGTACTGTCCCGGTGCTCGCTCGTCCGGATAATCATAACCTGAAATCCATAACAAGAATTTCCCCAAAACGGGTCCCCAAAGGGGTTAGCAATTACGCTAGTACAAGTAATCAAGGCAAACCAATCGCTTACACATTTCATAGTACAATGCACCAAAATCAATTTCAAAAGTCAAAACCAGACATGTCTTTTCTGGAAACAAACAGTCAAACAATTTGCCTTGGGAACAGGGTAATACCATTGATACTGCACGAGGCCTCTAAGGACCCTCCCGAGCTGGCCATATCATCAAACAAAACACGCACATGCATCGCCTTGGGAACAGGGTAATACCATTGATCCCGCCCGAGGCCTCGAAGGACCCTCCCGAGCTGGCTAGCTAAACAAACTCATGAATCCAGGACTCAACCCTTTGGAATCCCTCCGTGATCCCGTTGGACCATCCCGAGGTGAGCAAATCACACACAAAATACATTACTATTCCACGTTAAGCATAAAGGTTTCCAAAAATACTTGTCTTGAATAATTGAAGACGCAACGAATGGAAAGGATAATCACCGACGAACGCTAGGAAACAATGGAACCGAACCTAACGATTCGAAGAACATAATCACAACCAACTCTAGACGAATACGGAAATGGAATACACCCGCAAACCCGCCTACGGTTCATGTATATTCGTACAAAAATAACAACGAGGGCGGACCACAACCAAACCCTCTCGATTTCGCAAAACCATGAAAATATACCATAAATCCGTAAGAAAACTAATGATATCGACAAGATTAACCATATTCATCATGAATCCACCAACAAAACGGAACGAATCGGGCAAAAATCCCAAAAACCCCAATTTATCTAAAAGTAGGGTTCTAAGAGATTTTACCTTGGATTAGGATGAAAGATTCGTGTTGATGTTGTTATAATACACCAAGAACTCAAGGAAGATGTTGGATGAGATGATTGGATGAAGAAATCGCCAAGAAAATCGCCCGGAATCGCCTTAGCCGCGGAGAGGAGGAAGAAATGAGAAATTGTATTCATCTCGGTCAACTCCCTGGTTTATATAGCCAGGGAGTGTTAGCGCGCGCTAATCCTCAAGGTTAGCGTGCGCTAACGGGATAAAACTATAGGCCATACAGTTAGCGTCCCAGTCCAGTAGCCAGATTTATGGCCGTTAGCGTGCGCTACTCGAAACGTAGTGTGCGCTAATAATCTCTCGGTAGCGCGCGCTATCGACCAATAGCGTGTGCTACCTGGACATCAGCCGAGTCCAGAAGCAACTGTCCAGTACACACCTGATCCAGTTAGCGCGCGCTATCCACCAAACATAGCGTGCGCTAAAGTGTATCAGTAGCGCGCGCTATCGACCAATAACATGTGCTACCTGGGCAACAGATTGAGTCCAGTAGCAAACTGTCCAGTACTGGACACTCACGCTAGCGCACGTTAATGGGAATCTCAGCGTGCGCTAGCCCCGACATTAGCGTGCGCTAGACTACATAGCGTACGCTAATTCGCCAGTCCAGGGGGCTGGAAACAGCACTGCCACTCCCAGGGCTTGCTCTCTAGCGCGCGCTACGAAGCAGTCGTAGCGTGCGCTACTAAGTGACCCCTAGCGTGCGCTATGCAGAAAAGATAGCGTGCGCTAGTACGAAATATAAATGGTCCAAAACACCTGAATATGAACGAAACGTCAAACGGAACATCTCAAGACGCATCAAAACATAGAATGGATCCACGGCAACCCCAAAACAGCAGTTCCGCACAACAATAACGAGAATCAGATCAATAGATGACGGGAAAGATACACTGTAAGGTACACGAGGGTCACTACGACCGAGAAATACACCGAAAAAGAAAATACAAGGGAAAGAAAAATGCGGATATTACATTCTATCCCTCTAAAAATAAGTTTCGTCCCGAAACTTAAGAAACAAACAACTCAGGGTACCTAGCACGCATGCTATCCTCGGTTTCCCAAGTTGCCTCCTCGACACCGTGTCTCGACCACTGCACCTTGACTAAAGGGATGGTCTTATGCCTCAGTCGTTTCTCACGATGCTCTAAAATCTTCAAAGGACGCTCCTCAAAAGTAATATCCTCGGAGACATCAATCTCACCATAATTGATGACGTGACTAGGATCCGGGACATATTTCCTCAGTTGGGAAACATGAAAAACGCTATGAACATGACTCAGGGCCGGAGGTAACGCCAAACGGTATGCTAACCCACCGACTCACTCGAGAATCTCGAAGGGTCCAATAAATCTCGGACTCAACTTCCCCTTCTTCCCGAAATAGAAAACTCCTCTCGTCGGCGACACCTTCAGCAAAACGTGGTCTCCCACCTCGAATTCTAAAGGTCGACGACGGACATCGGCGTATGATTTCTGTCGACTCTGGGCAGTCAACATCCGTTCCCGAATTAATTCTATCTTCCGCCTCATCTCTAAAACGACATCCGGTTCGGTCCCGACCACATCGGATGCCTCATTCCAACAAATCGGCGATCGACAATGCTGCCCGTAGAGCGCCTCATATGGTGCCATCCGAATCGACGCGTGCAAACTATTGTTGTACATGAATTCGATTAATGGAAAATGCTCCTCCCAGTCACTACTCCAATCGAGAGCACAAGCACGCAACATATCCTCGAATGTCTGGATAGTGCGTTCCGACTGTCCATCTGACTGGAGATTAAAAGAGGTACTCAAACGCAAACAAGTACCCAACGCTTTATGCACCGCCTGCCAAAAGTACGATACAAATCGGCCATCACGATCCGAAACAATAGACTTCGGAGTACCGTGAAGCCTCACAATCTACGCGATAAATACATGAGCCAACTTCTCCGGGCCCCAAGTGTCCTTGATGCCCAGAAAATGTGCCGATTTGGTCAGACGATCAACAATCACCCATACCATATTCATGCCCGACCTCGATCTCGGAAAACTCGTAACGAAATCCATCGATATATCTTCCCATTTCCATTCCGGAACGGGAAGTGACTGCAATAACCCAGTCGGTCGCTGATGCTCGATTTTGACCTGCTGACAAGTCAAACATCTCGCTACAAACTGCGCGACTTATTCCTTCATATCATTCCACCAGAAATTCCTCCTCAGGTCCTTGTACATCTTACTCAAACCAGGATGAACGGAGTAAGGTGTAGCATGGGCCTCGCGCAGAATACTCTGTCTCAATTCTAAGTCGTTCGGTACACAAAGCCGACTCTGGAATCTCAAAACACCATCCTCATGAATCACAAACCCAAGAGACTTTCCCTTAAGAACGTTCTCTCGGATTTGAGTAATCATCGGATCCTCTAACTGCTTCAGCTTAATTTCATCGATCAAAGACGACAAAATCTCTAAAGCACAAAGTTGCCCGACAGCTCCAGGTAACAAAACCTCAACATCTAACTCGATCAAAGCCCGCCGAAGCTCAGACTGAGATGTAAGGACCTCAAGCGTTCGCAACGCAATCGGTTTCCGACTCAAGGCGTCGGCCACGACGTTCGCCTTGCCCGGATGATAAAGGATTTCGAGGTCATAATCCTTAATCAGCTCTAACCATCTCCTCTGCCTCATATTCAATTCCCGCTGAGTAAATATGTATTTCAGACTTTTATGATCAGTAAAAATCTGACATGCAGAGCCGAAAAGGTAGTGACGCCAAATCTTGAGCGCAAAAACCACTGCCGCTAACTCCAAATCATGAGTAGGGTAGTTCAGCTCATACGGCCTCAAATGTCTCGACGCATAGGCAATGGTCTTGCCGTGCTACATCAATACGCACCCAAGACCCTGACCCAAAGCATCACTATAAACGGCAAAACCCTCGTTGCCACATGGCAACGCCAAAACCGGGGTTGAGGTCAAACGCTTCTTCAGTTCCTCAAAACTCAACTGCCTCTCGTCATTCCGCATTTAACTTCTCGGATTACGGAGCAACTGTGTAAGTGGTCGAGCTAGTTTCGAGAAACCCTCGACGAACCTACGGTAGTAACTGGCCAAGCCCAAGAAACTACGGATCTCCTTCACATTCTTGGGCGGTGCCCAATTCAACACGGCCTCAATCTTCTACGGATCCACACAAACCCCCTCGGCTGAAATCACGTGACCTAAAAACGTCACTTCCTTCAGCCAGAACTCACATTTCGAGAACTTCGCATAGAGTTGCTCGGTCCTAAAAATGTCTAACACTACTCGCAAATGATGGGCATGCTCCTCCTTGTTCCTCGAATAAATAAGAATATCGTCAATGAAGACGATGACACACTTGTCCAAATACTCAATAAAGACTTTGTTCATCAATTGCATGAACACCGCCGGCGCATTAGTTAACCCGAAAGGCATAACTACGAACTCATAATGTCCGTATCTCATCCGAAAAGCTTTTTTCGGCACATCGGACTCCCTCACCCGGAGCTGATTGTACCCCGATTTCAAATCAATCTTCGAGAACACCGCAGCTCCCTGCAACTGATCGAACAAGTCATCAATTCTCGGCAAAGGATACTTGTTCTTGATGGTCACCTTGTTTATTTCGCGATAGTCGATATACAAACGCAGTGAACCATCCTTCTTTCGCACAAACAGGACCGGTGCGCCCCAAGGCGAGGCGCTCGGTCGAACATACCCTGACTCAAGGAGCTCGCTCAACTGCTTCTTCAATTCGGACATCTCTGAAGGTGCCATACGATAAGGCGCCTTCGAAATAGGAGTCGCGCCCGGCTCTAACTCTATAGCAAATTCGACCTCACGATCCGGTGGCAATCCCGGTAACTCGCAGGAAATACATCAGGAAACTCACTAACGGTTGGAATCGACGAAAGCTCGACTCCACCACTCTCCGCCTTCAAGGCGTAGCACCAATAACAAGTACACCCCTTTCGCAAGAGTCTCATCGCCTTCAAGGCGTTAATAACTAACTTCTGGTTTCCCCTCTTTCGCCCCACGAAAGAGTGCTCGGTGTCGTCCTCGGCTAACATAGTGATGATCCTCGTGCGGTAGTTCATGATTGCACCATGCCGCTCGAGCTAATCATCCCCGAGAATCAAATCCTCACCCTCAATACCCACAACAATAAGATTAGAGGGCCAGACCCTCTCACAAATAAACACAGAACAGTCCCGGACCTCTCGATCACCGACAATTCTATCACCGCTAGGAAGTTTAATGATGAAAGGCTCGCAAGGTGACAAGCAGTCGAGACTCAAACGGCATACACACTCTAGAGAAATGAATGAATGCGTAGCACCCGAATCAAAAAGCACACTGACAGGATGGGAATGGATATGAACGGTACCTGTCGCCACAGTAGCTGCTGGGTCATCGGCCCTCCTCATCTCATAGATACGCGGATGGGCAGAGCCGACACTGGAAGCTCCTCCCCTAGCGAGCTGACCCCGACCCCTACCTCGGCCGGCACTCGGTGGAGGCGGCGTAGCAAATGAGCCCTGGTTCACACTCGGCTCCATAGGTGCTGGGTAAGAAGAACGAGCGCCGCGAAGTTGTCTGATCTGATCACAAAAGAGGGCCTTGTGGACCAACTGTCCACAAGTATGACAAGTAAACTTCGGATGAGGACACTGCCGGTTCCTATGGCCCTGCAGACCACAGATAAAGCATGTGGGTTCACGAGCGGAGGTTATGGCGGCACCCCGAAGGCTCCCAGAGAAACGAGCCGAACCACCCGTAGAAATATTTGCATCCTGAGATTTCTGCTGGCCTCCACTCTTGGGACCAGAAAAATTTCCGACCGACATCTGCTTCTGGCTCTCACGAGCCATATCACTAGCCATCACCGACATATCATAAGCGAGGGCCCTACTCTGTTAATCCTTCAAAGTAGTGCAGACGAGTCCAGACATATAGTCCCGAATGGACAGTTTCATACTCCTGGAAAAATGGAAAATTTTGTCGCTCTCTTCGACAACTTGGGTCTTCACATAGCCCAACTCCTTGTTAAAATCGGCAATGGCTTGGGATATAGGGATATCCCGAGGTTGAGCATCGTAGAAAGCATGGACTCGAGCCTGTCTAACTGGCCACGGGCAATATTCAGTCTCCATCAGCTCCTGAAATTCGGCCCACGAAGCAACATGATCTTTGGGCCCCACGGCCTCCCACCAATCCATAGCGTCCCCAGTGAGAAAGTACTGGGCAATAGGGACCTTGCGGTCCTCGGGACAGTTGGTGGAAACGAAGACCTTAGATATCTCCTTGATCCACCCCTCCCAGCCGATCGGGTCTGATGCTCCCGAAAACTGAGGAGGATGCATCTTGATGATATCTTAGAGCCAACGGTCTGCTTCGCCCCGATTAGCATGGGCCTAATCGGGGTTTTGCCACTTGAGATATCGCCGCCATTTGGTTTACTATTTGCTGCATAACGGCCGCAATACCAAGGTCGGCGCGCTCCTGAGAAGAAGCATGATTGTGACGGTCGCCGATACTGCCGGCTCCCGAAGAATGCGACGTGGCCGCCCCACCGGCTGCCCCACGTCCTCGGCCGCGTCCACGACCACGACCACGACCACGATTTCCTCCGGCATCCATACTGGTGTTAAGAGATAACAGAAGTATATCGAGGATGAGTAAGGGAGGAAAAAGCAACTACGATGATAAGCAAAAGAGGGAGAATAACCACAGTTCAAGAAACGGAATACAGTACGAGAAAGTAAAGAATCGAGTAAGGAAACTTACGAACACTGGAAGTACTGAGATGCCGGCAGCGGTGTGACAATGTGCAAAACAAAACACGACTAGACCCAAATAACTGACAAGCCTAGGTATCCATAAACCTAGAGATCTGATACCATTTTCTGTAACACCCCGAGATATTCGGAGTATATTACAGCGCCGTGGACCCCTACATGGGACCCACCAGGCTACAACAAGAAAACTCCACTCGACTAACCATCTCGGTTAGCGAGGACACACATTTAAATAATATGACATATAAAGATACGCCCGGAGCAACCGGCGAAATAAGCATCAACCGACAATGTAACAATTTAAAGTAATACAATACGGAGTTTGAAATGAAAAGCCTAAGTACTCGCGAGTACAATCTATAAGTTTATAACTGTGGGAACAACCATATCGAAATGGACAAAAGAAATAAGAAGACCCAAATGAACATGTCAAAGACTCTGGCCAACATCCTCGTACTGTACCGGTGCTCGCTCGTCTGGATAATCATAACCTGAAATCCATAACAAGAATTTTCCCAAAACGGGTCCCCAAAGGGGTTAGCAATTATGCTAGTACAAGTAATCAAGGCAAACCAATCGCTTACACATTTCATAGTACAATGCACCAAAATCAATTTCAAAATTCAAAACCAGACATGTCTTTTCCGGAAACAAACAGTCAAACAATTTGCCTTGGGAATAGGGTAATACCATTGATCCCGCCCGAGGCCTCTAAGGACCCTCCCGAGCTGGCCATATCATCAAACAAAACACGCACATGCATCGCCTTGGGAACAGGGTAATACCATTGATCCCGCCCGAGGCCTCTAAGGACCCTCCCGAGCTGGCTAGCTAAACAAACTCATGAATCCAGGACTCAACCCTTTGGACTCCCTCCGTGATCCCGTCGGACCATCCCGAGGTGAGCAAATCACACACAAAATACATTACCATTCCACGTTAAGCATAAAGGTTTCCAAAAATACTTGCCTTGAATAATTGATGACGCAACGAACGGAAAGGATAATCACCGACGAACGCTAGGAATCAATGGAACCGAACCTAACGATCCGAAGAACATAATCACAACCAACTCTAGACGAATACGAAAATGGAATGCACCCGCAAACCCGCCTACGATTCATGTATATTCGTACAAAAATAACAACGAGGGCGGACCACAACCAAATCCTCTCGATTTCGCAAAACCATGAAAATATACCATGAATCCATAGGAAAACTAATGATATCGACAAGATTAACCATATTCATCATGAATCCACCAACAAAACGGAACGAATCGGACGAAAATCCCAAAACCCCCAATTTATCTAAAAGTAGGGTTCTAAGAGATTTTACCTTGGATTAGGATGAAAGATTCGTGTTGATGTTGTTATAATACACGAAGAACTCAAGGAAGATGTTGGATGAGATGATTGGATGAATAAATCGCCCAGAAAATCGCCCGGAATCGCCTTAGCCGCGGAAAGGAGGAAGAAATGAGAAATTGTGTTCATCTCGGTCAACTCCCTGGTTTATATAGCCAGGGAGTGTTAGAGCGCGCTAATCCTCAAGGTTAGCGTGCGCTAATGGGATAAAACTACAGGCCATACAGTTAGCGTCCCAGTCCAAAGAGCGATTTACGCCGTTAGCGTGCGCTACTCAAACGTAGCGTGCGCTAATAATCTCTAGAGCGCGCTTATCGACCAATAGGCGCTACTGGACATCACCGAGTCTGCATAAATCGATACACACTGATCGATTAGCGCGCTATCCACCAAACATAGCATGCGCTAAAGTGTATCGGTAGCGCGCTATCGACCAATAACGTGCGCTACTGGCAATGATTGAGTCCGGAGCAAAGCTGTCGATCTTGGACACTCACGCTAGCGCAAGTTACCGGGAATCTCAGCGTGCGCTAGCCCCCGACATTAGCATGCGCTAGACTACGTAGCGTACGCTAATTCGCCATCAGTGGGCCGAAACAAAGATTGCCACTCCTGTGGCTTGCTCTCTAGCGCTCTGAAGCAGTCGTAGCGTGCGCTACTAAGTGACCCCTAGCGTGCGCTATGCAGAAAAGATAACGTGCGCTAGGTACGAAATATAAACGGTCCAAAACACCGGAATATGAACGAAATGTCAAACGGAACATCTCAAGACGCATCAAAACATAGAATGGATCCACAGCAACCCCAAAACAGCGGTTCCGTACAACAATAACGAGAATCAGATCAATAGATGACGGGAAAGATACACTGAAAGGTACACGAGGGTCACTATGACCGAGAAATACACCGAAAAAGAAAATACAAGGGAAAGAAAAATGCGGGTATTACAAATATTCATCCGAGCATATGACATCGAGCTTTAGAAGGTGATTTGTCTTGGTCCGAAAATTCCAACAAACTCCAATGGTACGCTTAAAACTTTCAAAGAATATGACGATTCGGATTGGAAAAATGACCACTACAATTGTAAGGCAACTCAACTTCTTTATTGTGCCTTAAATTCGGAAGAACACAACCGGATATCATCGTATGATAATGCCAAAGAAATTTGGAAAATACTTGAAGTAACATACGAAGGAACGTCTCAAGTCAAAGAGACGAAGATAAACATGCTCCTTCACAATTATGAGTTATTTCAAATGAAGGACAACGAATCCATCACTATAATGCTCGACTGATTTACGGTCATCACAAATGGATTAGCATGTTTTGGGAAACCACTTTCGAGTAGTGAGAAAGTAAAGAAAATTCTCCGATCACTACCTCAAGAATGGGACGGTACGGTGACGGCAATAATGAAATCTAAAGATTTAAATAATCTTGATTTTAGTGCTCTCGTTAGTTATTTTATCAACTACGAGATTGTTCTAAAATCTCGGAATACCAAACCGAAACCGAAGGAAAGATCGATAGCCATGAAGGCTAAGATGTCGAGATCTAGAAAGGAAGAAATCCCGGTGGAGGAAAGCGACGAAGAATCGGAACATTATGCCAAGAATATTAATAAGTTCCAACACTTAGTAAACCGGAGGAAGCGGGACATCCAAAAGGGCGAATCTAAAAATTTCGACAACACTTGTCGATTATGTGGTAAACCAGGCCACTTTGCTAAGAATAGTCGGGTTAAACCCAAGAAGATTTTAGTTGTAACTTGGAGTGACGAAGATCCTGATGAAGATTTCATGAATCAAAATAATATCGCGCTCATGGCCCGGAGTTCATTCGACGATAGCGACGTCGAAAGTCAAGTAAGTAATTATTACGACGAACTTTTTGAAGCATTCGAATTATTACGTACGGATTATCAAAATGCTTTAAATGAGATTAAATCCCTTAAATCTAAATATAAATCTTTGGAAATTGAAATTTCCAAAATTCTTGAGAAGGGAAAATTTGTTGAGATCGATCATTCAAATTGCGTTGAAAACGAGAATATTTTAAAGAATGATCTTGTTAAAATCCAAACCGAGCTAAAAAATTTAACCAAGAAATTTTCTCTCGAAAATGAGAAATTTGAAAATATGCTCTCGGTTCAAAAATACACATTAAATAAAGAGGGGTTAGGATTCAAACCACGTTTTAAAAATGAATCCGTAAATTTCAAAATACCCCAGTGTGAAAAATATTTGAAAATTGGGCACCATATTTCAAACTGTAAAAGCCCAAGACGGAAGATTAAAGTTAAGAAAATTTGGGTTCCTAAAGGAACAATTGTTTCAAATATCGTCTACATCTCGAAAAAAAAATCGACTATAGGTTGGATCCCCCAAAGTTAATTTTTAATTGATATTTTACAAAGGGGGAGACAATATTTTCAGGGGGAGATATTTCCTATTCTTGCATATTTTTTTTCGATTATTGGTATTCTCTATATTTTTTTTACACTTTTTGCTGAATACAAAAAGTGTAACACCCCAAATTAGGTGGATCTTACAGTGCCGTGGATCCCCGACTGGGACCCACCAGGCGAATGAAAACTGATGAATTAAATAATATAATTGTAGTACCGAACCACATTATATTACCAAATACTCCGATGAGGAGTTTAAATACAAAACACCAGGACGGTACCGAATACTAGTATATTTTATATGAAGATAAAATACACCAAACTGAATGAAACGGAGTATCCAAATGAAAATCTGCAGTGGAAAAATAATAAATGACAACAACATGAAGGACTGAAAAGGATCGGGGCCCCCTACTAGTATCATTGGGACTCCTCGCCGTCAACATGCTCTTCCCGTGCCTTTGCCTTGCCGTGACCTGAAAACAAAATCCCCCAACGGGGTCAGTTACACAGAACAACAATCCTCAAGGGTTGAAAATACACAATCATGATATATCTTTAGTTATGAAATATCCTTAGTTATGAAATATCCTTAGTTATGAATTACGCTGAAGTGGAGTATCATAGTATGCCCGTAATGTTCTGTGCAAGTATACAAGACTAATGACCGGACACATCCGTCCTTGTACCTAATTAGTCTCACGGAGGTAATCGCATCGGTGCATACCCAATGTATCGATCCCAATACATGACCATCGCTTGCTCGACTAAAAATTCCACACATCCGCACCCGGCCACGCAATATGAACCCAGAAGGTCATATGAACGAGAATGACCAAAATGAATAACAATGAATAATAATCCGACAAGGTCAAGAATGACTCACCAAGATGAAAATAATAGTGAAGTGAATGATAGTTCAATGAAATGATTGGAACCGTCGTTCCTCGTTAATGAAGTGATTATTGGACAATTACAAGTCTCAATACGGTTAATACAATGATGAATGAGTTATGATTATGAATGAACAACAATAAAAGGAATGAATATCCTTTTAACCGAGTAAGAATTAACTTACTCAATACCGCTGAACAATGTCCTTCCACGAACAAACATCCTAAATGAAAAGTCGATCGCTCGAACAACCTTGAATAACACAATTACCAACAATCCGCTCAATATACGAATCAAACACGATTATAATGAACTCAAAACGTCAATACGACTAAACCAAGTTCATTGGGGCATTATATCGAATACGTTGTGGCCAAACTTCGATTGTTAACAACCAAACCTCAATTATACCAATAACAAAACCCCAAGAAGTGTTTCAAACCAACAAAACATCTTCAATATGATCAATAATCCAAAATGAATATCCAAATTCGTGATTACAACAACAATTAATCAAAAATCCCCAAATCCAACTCAATATTCAAAGTGTTCTTGAATAATCCTTCAATAATCCATTGAATAATCATACATATTCATAATCATGCATACTTCACTTCATACCACATGATTTTAACGTCCAAAACATCATATCTCAATACAAAATCGAAATCCAAGATGTTGAAGAAATTATCTCTTGAAGATCCAACCACTTCGATCCGATGAACACGAGTTAAATCGAGTATCCAAGCTTCCCAAACGAATGAGGATGATGAAAATCTAACACTCAAGTGATTGATGATGGAAAATCCCTCCCTCAAGCTCTCTCTCTCTCGGAACAAGATGAAATAAATGGTGAAAATGATGAAAAAGTCCCGGCCAAGTCCTTATAAAGTGCCGGAAGTTACGGCCGTAACTCGGCCTTCTTACGGCCATAACATCCCAGGTCAACGGCCTTACGGCCGTAACCAGCCAACTCGTATGGCCGTAACTCGGCTTCGTCCAAACACCTGCCGATAGCCTTACGTCTGTACCCGCACCTGACTTACGGGCATAACTCGCCCTCGTCTAAAACACTGCCGACATCCATACGGCCGTACCCGCACACCTTACGGGCGTAACTCGACCGATACGGCCGTAACCGGCCAAACTTACAGGCGTAAGCCCCCTTCGTCGAAAATGACCAGGCACCCTGCCTGTAACGTACGGCCGTATCCGGCCAAGCCTTACGGCCGTACCTTCCTCGTCTTACGGCCGTATGCCGCAACCCTTACGGCCGTAAGTCCCTCTCGTCCGTCACAACCTGAAAGACACGAACACTCCTTACAGCCGTATCCTGCTCATCTTACGGCCGTAACTCACCTTCGGCCAAAACGCTCGGGCACCTGCTGACACGTACGGCCGTATCCGGCCAAGCCTTACGGCCGTACCTGCTCAACTTACGGCCGTATGCCGAAATCTTACGGCCGTAAGTCCCGTTCGTCCAAAATGGTCTGAAATCAACGAATGCCTGTTACGACCGTATCCGACAATCTTACAGCCGTAACTCGTTAATGGACATGATGAAAAATCCGATAACTCTGATTCCTCGCTACGATTGATGAATGATCCGACATACCATACGAATGTGAAGGTGAACAAGTCCAACACAAGCCAAAGATGATACTTCCAGTACAAGACTACTAATCACGATGAAAATGATAATACTCCCATCTCGATCCATAAACGGAGATGAAATGACGATCGGTAACTGATATACGGTTACAACATGCCAACAGTGAACGCAAATGAATGAATCACAAATGATGAGTGATTAAAAATGAGTGAAAATTACTGAGTGATAATTACTGACTGATTAATACTGAATGAAAATGAATGAATTACAACCGGGTATTACATACTCCCCCCTTAAAAAGAGTTTCGTCCTCGAAACTAAGGGTCAAGCAACTCAGGATAATTCTCCCGCATACTCTCCTCGGTTTCCCAAGTAGCCTCTTCGACTTCGTGTCTAGACCACTGAATCTTGACCAAAGGAATCGTCTTATTCCTTAATTGTTTGATTCGCCGCTCTAAAACTCGTATAGGACGCTCCTCATACGAATGATCATCCGCGATCTCGATTTCGTCGAACTGAAGTATATGGCTCGGGTCGGCAACATATTTCCGTAATTGAGAGACGTGAAACACATTATGAATTCGGCTCAACGCCGGAGGTAAAGCCAATCGATAAGCTAACTCTCCTACTCGATCTAAAATCTCAAACGGTCCAATGAATCTCGGACTCAACTTCCCCCGTTTTCCGAAACGGAAAATACCTCGACTCGGGGATACCTTGACCAACACGTGGTCACCTGTCTCGAACTCTAGTGGTCGACGACGATTATCTGCATATGATTTCTGTCGACTCTGAGCTGTCAACATACGACTCCTGATCAAAGCTACCTTCTCGTGGGCAGCTATAAGCATATCGGGCTAGGTGCCAATTCACTCTGATAGGTCGTCCCAACACAAAGGATATCGACAACGACGACCGTACAAGGCCTCGTAAGGTGCCATCTTAATCGAAGCATGCCAACTATTATTGTACGTGAACTCAATCAACAGCAATTGGGCTTCCCAATCGTCTTTCCAATCGAGGACGTATGCCCTCAACATGTTCTTCTATGTATGAATAGTCCTCGCTGATTGCCCGTCGTACTGAGGATGAAAAGCGGTACTGAGATTAAGCTGAGTTCCCATAGCACGATGAACTGATTTCCAAAAATGAGACACGAATCGTCCGTCATGATCGGAAACGATACTTTTAGGAGTACCGTGCATTCTCACTATCTCTCTGATGAACAACTGGGTAAGTCTCTCGGGACCCCACGTATCCTTAATCTTAAAGAAATGAGCCGATTTAGTCAAACGGTCCACAATTACCCAGATTGTATTCATGCCACAACGACTCGTCGGCAAACTCGTGATGAAATCCATCGAAATGTCTTCCCACTTCCACTCTGGAATAGGGAGAGGTTTCAGCATGCCCGCCGGTCGCTGATGTTCAATCTTGACTTGCTGACAGGTTAAGCATCTCGAAACAAATTCTGCGACTTCTCGCTTCATATTACTCCACCAGTAATTTTGTTTCAAGTCCTTGTACATCTTGCTAGACCCCGGATGAACGGAATAAGGGGTAGCATGAGCTTCTCTCAAAATCGAGTTTTTCAACTCGTCATTCGCCGGTACGCACAACCGATTCTTAAATCTTAAGAGTCCATCCTCGTGGACCACGAATCCAGGGGCTCTCCCCTGAGCCACATCCTCACGTATGCGCAACAATGATGGGTCTGAACCCTGATTCTCTCTGATTGCCTCCTCAAGTGGCGATGAAATCTCTAACATGCAAAGTTGCCCTTGCACTCGCTGAAGCCAGACCTCGATCTCGGGTCTAAGGAATTCCTGTTGAAGCTCCTTCTGAACTGTTAAACGAGCAAGTATTTGCTCCTGAACGGACTTACGACTCAAGGAATCGGCAACCACGTTTGCCTTACCCGGGTGGTACAGGATCTCGATATCATAATCTTTGATTAGTTCCAACCACCGCCTCTGTCGCATATTTAACTCCTTCTGAGTAAATATATACTTCAAACTCTTGTGATCGGTGAATATCTGACAGGTGACACCATAAAGGTAATGACGCCAAATCTTCAACGCGAAAACCACGGCTGGTAACACCAAGTCGTGGGTCGGATAATTAACCTCGTAAGGTCTCAATTGCCGTGAAGCATAGGCAATAACCTTCCCATTCTGCATTAATACACATCCGAGACCGTGTCCAGACGCGTCACTATAAACCACAAATCCTTCTATCCCGTGTGGCAAGGAAAGTACCGGTGCTGAAATTAACCGGCTCTTGAGTTCCTCAAAACTCCACTGACACGCATCGGACCACATGTATTTCTTATCCTTTCGCAAAAGGCTCGTCAAAGGTTGAGCAATTTTAGAAAATCCTTCCACAAATCGCCGATAATAACCGGCTAATCCGAGAAAGCTTCGGATTTCCTTAACATTCTTCGGAGGTAACCAATCTTGGATAGCCTCCGTCTTCTGAGGATCAACACGCACTCCATCGGATGAAATTACATGCCCGAGAAACGTCACTTCGGACATCCAGAATTCACATTTGGAAAACTTCCCATAAAGTTGTTCTCGTCTCAACACGTCGAGAACCTGATGAAGGTGAACCTCGTGCTCCTCTTGGTCACGAGAATAAATAAAAATGTCATCGATGAAGACAACAACAAACTGATCCAAAAAGTCGATGAAAACCCAATTCATTAACTCCATGAATACCGCAGGTGCATTAGTTAACCCGAACGACATTACCACAAATTCATAATGACCATAGCATGTACGAAACGCTTTCCTTGCGATATCCGACTCTCTAATTCGCAACGGATGATATCCAGATCTTAGGTCGATCTTGGAAAATATTGAAGCTCCCTGAAGTTGATCTAAGAGATCATCAATACGGGGTAGGGGATACTTATTCTTGATCGTCACCCTGTTCAACTCCCGATAATCAATACACAAGCGAAATGACCCATCCTTCTTCTTGACAAACAACACGGATGCTCCCCACGGGGACGCACTCGGTCGGATATAACCTTTCTCGAACAATTCCTCAAGTTGATTCTTCAACTCCTGCATTTCGGTCGGGGCCATCCGATACGGTGCCTTCGATATCGAGACGCACTGTGCTCCAACTCAATCGTGAATACCACATCTCTGTGGAGGCAAACCGGGTAACTCGTCTGGAAATACATCGGCATATTCCCTCACTATCGGAATATCCGTCAACATTATTGGTGATTTCTCAGTTTTGGTCATATAGCACTAATAACCAATACACCCATGTTAGGCGTATTTTTATGCGCTTATTTATCATTATTTTATATCCATTTTGAGCCTAAATTTGCATAAATGAGCTTTTAATGCACTATATTTATATGTTTTGTAGGAAATTGGAGTCCGGAAGCCTAAACGATAAAAACGGGCGAAAGCAATGATTTTTGGCCTGGGGCCGCAGCACAAGGAAAGCGAGCCGCGGCACACGCATGGCACACAGAGGCGCTGAACCAACTGTACCGGGGGCCGTGGAACGTTGAAGCTGAGCCGCGGACCATAAAGAAAAATGCCCCCAGGTGTGGGGCGCTGAGCAGTAAGGGCCGTGGCACAGATTAAGTGAGCCGCGGCCCACGGGGTGGTTTTTGATGTTTTGGCCGCAGTTCTGGGCCGTTTTTGGAGCCTGTTCCCAACCTAATTCCCGGACACATTTTGGAGGCTGAGGATAGTTATAAATAGGGGTTTAAGGGCTGAAGACATCATCATCGAAGAATCAGAGGATCAAACATCAAGGAATTATTGGAGGAGATTTGTGGGCGACGACAAGACCACGGATCCCTTACGGTTTTCCTTAGTTTTTTCGCATCTTATTTTCTAGATCTGTTTGAGTAGGATTGTGATTGTAGCCGATTACATAACGATTTGATTTATTTATTTTTATTTCAATTCACTCGTTATTCGTATTGAATTGGATTCTTTTCACTGTTCTCAATGCTTTCAATTGTCTGGCCAATGGTTGAATTGATTTGAATGTCTTTATGGATTCGGGAGATGAAATTTAGGCATAGTTCTTGTGAGAAAAATCATGATTTTCGTGAGATAGGGATATACTCATGGGAATTGTGAAGCCTGTTTATTGTGGGAATTCATGAACTGTTTTAGCTATTAATTATCTAATTTGAATAGGGATATATCGAGTTAATAATTCTTAGTGTTTTCTATCGACCTTGGGAAAGGCTTTAGAATAATTTAGGAATTCCTGGCTTACAATCGATTGAATAAAAGTGAATGGAATTAAATAAAAATCATTCCTGATTGTTTGAGGTGAAAATCATAATCATACGCCCTTATTATTATTATTTTTATTATTCCTATTATTATTTTCTATTTATTTTTCTGCAATTAGTTTGGAAATAAATTCTATATAATTGTTCTTCAAATAAAATTTCGAGTCAACTATATTTTGGTACTTAGTGAAATCAGTCCTCGAGGGAACGATATCTTACTCATCACTTTATTACTTGTTGACACCGTGCACTTGCGGCATAGTGTGAGGGCTTTCCTCACGACAAGTTTTTGGCGCCGTTGCCGTGGACTGATTTTTTGCTAATATCATTACCAAGCGACTCTAATTTTAATTTGAAGTTTTTTTTCTTTAGTCTCTATATTTTTATTTTTTTCATTATGTTTTCCTTTGATTATCGTGACCCTTGGCATTTCATAAATTTCGATGATCCTAATAATTTGCCTAATAGGGTTAGTCAGCCCCCTCCCCCGAAACAAAAGACCATGATTGAACAATGTGTAGATGCTCTCAAAAATCCTGATAGTACCCCTCTTGAGCGAGAATGTGCAAGTCGTGGTCTTGAGATTCACTATGGTTATTTTCCAGCTCATAGATTTAGTAGTGAAGTTGAGGGGGAGGTTGAAAAGAAAAACATGCTGAGTTTTAGGGTCGATCCCCCAGCACCTGATAATTACATAAAGTGTGATGAGCTTGTAGAAGAAGTTACCATTGATGATGTTTCCAAAGAAATTTCATTAAATTGTCATCAAACTTCGAATAATAAGGTGAACACTTATGTGCCTAAAATTTTATTAACGGTGCCACGCATAATTTTTCCTAAATCCATAATGGGAGAGATTGACCCCATTACTTGTGATTTTGTTGGGGCTGATTCTTTGAGTTCTAATGAGGTTGTTCATGATATGTCTTTATTATTTACCCATTCGAACTCTGCTTATTTTTTCATACCTTGTAATTATTATATTCTTCCATTATTTTTTGGTTGTCCGCATAATTATTCTTACTCATTATTTTTGGCAACCAGGCATGAACCAAAGCCTCCCTTGTGGAATAAGAGGCTTATAGATTGCAAGAAGGGTGTATTTGGTAATCTCCCTAGAAAGAAGACATGTTAAAATTTTTTGCCACGTCGTGCTCAAGACGTAAAATAGAGCGCTTGATGGGAGGTAACCCATCATTTTTACTTGCTTTCTAGTTAGTTGTTTTTATTTGATTTTTCGTTAATAATTTTCTTTCTTTGTTTTGTTATTTCGTTGGGATTCGTGTATTCTTGTTGGCCCTTATTTCTCTAATATTTTTTATATAACCCCAATGAGTTATTATCCTTCATATTCTAGTCTTTCTTGACTTAATGTCTATTGTTATTTCATGACTAGAGACTAAGTTTGGTGGGGGTCCCTGGTGATGTTAGGCATTATTTGAAGTATGGATTGACAGACGATTCAACTCAGACATGTGCTGGCGTTCAAGAAGACATTTGGAATAAGATTCACTTTTCCTTATCTCTTTTATTTTCACATGAGTTTTATTGTTGATGATTTTATGTTTAGTGGAATAAATTGAAGCATGCGATATTTTCTTAATTTTTCTTGGTTATAAATTGCGATTTCATCATTGCTTTATTGCCCTTGCATGTTGTTGATGGTTTTTGCCAAAAACGTGAATTTTTTGTGAATTTTTCGTGCTTCCGTGTGTAAAACTGATGTTACGATACTGATTTCTTTTTGAAGAAACAGTTGACTTTTGGTCGAGTTGCAGTCAGCGATATCTGTTTCCGTTAAGTATTCATTTAGGTCTGAGGGATTTTGTTTTTGTAGAAATCTTAGCGTATAAGAAAGGAGACATACGTGTTTTCAAATCGTCGTCTATACGTTTGGTTATACTTTTCGCGTAGCTAGTCGTCCAGTAACATGAGTCTTGTGGGCACTTAAAGTCAGTTTAGAGTCGGACAGTCTTTCCCAAAAAGTCGAGATATTATACATGTTCTATGATGGGAAGTTTAGTAACCGGGGGTATTCACGCGACCCGTTGTTTACTTTCGCGTAAAACAGCAACCTTGAATCGGACGTGCGGGAATAGCTATTCGAGTTTTTTCTCCGCTGTAGAGGGGGACTTAGTAACTAGAAGCATCCATGTGCCCCATGAGTGTCTTTTACGTCAAACGGTTCCCCAATACATGAGAATGGAAATCCACCCTAGGGTTATCCCGATGAAACATCCCGAGATCCGAAACCTAGTGGTTAACTCGAATCATATTATTGATCATACATAAGGGAATGATGTCCGAGGTTTAATTTTGACGATGAAACTCTTGAATTTATGTCATTAGACTGTGGGGCTGGGTGAGTTAGCTTGTTTACTCTAACCCTTCATATTGGCGGTCGGTTAAATTCACGCTTGTTAATCTTTGAGCTTGATTTTCCTCATAAACGATTGGTTAGGACTGAAAATGACTACTTTTTGGATTTTCAGGGTAGTATTGATTAAGTTGAGCACTATGGATTTTCACAATCATTCACGAGACTTTTTATTTGAAAATTGAATTTTGCTTGAGGACAAGCAAAGGCTCAAGTTTGGGGGTATTTGTTAGGCGTATTTTTATGCGCTTATTTATCATTATTTTATATTCATTTTGAGCCTAAATCTGCATAAATGAGCTTTTAATGCACTATCTTTATGTGTTTTGTAGGAAATTGGAGTCCTAAGCCTAAACGATGAAAAACGGCAAAGCAATGATTTTTCGCCCGGGGCCGCAGACAAGGAAAGCGAGCCGGCACACAGAGGCGTTGAACCAATCAGTACTGAGGGCCGCGGCATGTTGAAGCCGAGCCGCAGCCCCATAAAGAAAATGTGCCTGTGTGGGGCGCCGAGCAAGAAGGGTCGCGGCACATTAAGTGAGCGCTGCCCACGGGCGGTTTTTGATGTTTCGGCCGCGGCTCGGGCCGCTTTTTGAGCCTCGTTCCCAACCTAATTCCCGGACGCGCTGAGGCTGAGGAGAGTTATAAATAGGGGTTTAAGGGCTGAAGACATCATCATCGAAAAATCAGATGATCGACCATCAAGGAATTATTGGAGGAGATTTGTGGGCGACGACAAGACCACGGATCCCTTACGGTTTTCCTTAGTTTTTCCGCATCTTATTTTCTAGATCTGTTTGAGTAGGATTGTGATTGTAGCCGATTACATGACGGTTTGATTTATTTATTTTTATTTCAATTCACTCGTTATTCGTATTGAATTGGATTCTTTTCACTGTTCTCAATGCTTTTAATTGTCTGGCCGATGGTTGAATTGATTTGAATGTCTTTATGGATTCGGGAGATGAAATTTAGGCATAGTTCTTGTGAGAAAAATCATGATTTTCGTGACATAGGGATATACTCATGGGAATTGTGAAGCCTGTTTATTGTGGGAATTCATGAACTGTTTTAGCTATTAATTATCTAATTCGAATAGGGATATATCGAGTTAATAATTCTTAATATTTTCTATCGACCTTGGGAAAGGCTTTAGAATAATTTAAGAATTCCTGGCTTACAATCGATTGAATAAAAGTGAATGGAGTTAAATAAAAATCATTCCTGATTGTTTGAGGTGAAAATCATAATCCTACGCCCTTATTATTATTATTTTTATTATTCCTATTATTATTTTCTATTTATTTTTCTGTAATTAGTTTAGAAATAAATTCTATATAATTGTTCTTCAAATAAAATTTTGAGTCGACTATATTTTGGTACTTAGTGAAATCAGTCCTCGAGGGAACGATATCTTACTCATCACTTTATTACTTGTTGACACCGTGCACTTGCGGCATAGTGTGAGGGATTTCCTCACAACCCCTGATTGAGTAATTTCACGGCTTTCATCAAGTTAATGACCTTACTGCACAAATGGATTACCTCCCTGAAAAACACATTCGACCCCATCGTCTGAAATGATAGTGACCATGCGCTTACGGACACTAATGATGGCATCATGACGATCCATCCAATCAATACCCAAGATGACGTCGTCTCTCGGCAAATCTACCACAATAAGGTCTGCTAGCCATTCACGGCCATGAAGCTGAATCGGACAATTCTGAATCTCACGATTCCCGATAATTCTTCTACCATCAGGTAGACCAATGACATAAGGCTCACAACTAGTAGCACTACCCAGACGTAGTCTAATCAAACATGACTCGGAAATAAATGAATGTGATGCACCAGTATCAAAAAGGGTACACACAGGTTGAGATAGAATATCGAGTGCACCGAGATCATCCGGCCTCGATCGCTTCGGTATTCTTCATCTCATAAACTCGGTCTTGCTAGTCCCAGACCGACGCTCCTGCCTCGATGACTAAAGGCTTCACCTTTATTCGCTCCGTCATCTTGAACGATGCATACCGAGTGGCTCGATTATGAATACCGATCGCTTCGGGCCCGAGATGACGCTGAGTAGGTTTGGAATCCTTCGGCAAAACGGGCCTTATGCCCAAGAATCCCACGCTTATGACACGTGATACCGCCTCGGCACTTGGTGCCGACATGACCAAGATCCCACGCTTAAAACAGTGTGATGGCCGACCGCCGCCATGGATCGCGATTCACGGCCTCCGGGCGCCACAGGAGGTCGCTCAGAGAAAGTGGTGCCCGCACGAGGCTTCTCGAAGGTTGTATGACCACCTTCAGACTGATTATGATTCTTCGATTTCTTGCTAGCAGATGAAGGTTGCTGCTTAGCAATCTCCTTAGCAGTGAGCTCATAAGTAAGAGCCTTCTTAATGAATTCGGCCAGAGTGGTGCAATTATGATTAAGTAACTGCATCCGCATCCGGGGTTTCAGCCTCTTACTGAAATACTTGATCTTATCTCGCCTTGAGTGAATGATAGATGAGGCGAACGGAAGGAGTTCTGAAATTTCTTAGCAATGGCGAGAACATCCTCGTCCGCCGAGGGCCTGGAGTGAGTAATCGATAGCTTGGCCTCCCGAGTGGGGCCGGATAATACCTCTCCATCATTAGAGTCTTGAATTGATCCCAAGTACATGATCCGTCAGGGGCTTCAACGACAACCACCAATAATGAGCGCTTTTACCTGCATAGTAAGCCGCAATCGAAACTTTATGTCCTTCAGGACACTCTACCATAGCAAATAACTTCGAAATGCTCGAGCCAATGAACAATATCCGCCGGCTCAGATGAGCCATCAAATGTGGGTGGCCTTTGGCGAGAGATGTCGCCGATGATACTGCCCATACTCCTCTCTTGCCTATGAGGTGGCGGAAGAGGAGACTGTTGATTTTGATTAGCCGAGTTATGCATCGTCTCCATCGGCCAGTGTCATTTGAGTCATTTGGGCCATCATGCCCCGCATAAAGGCGAGTGGATCAATCCGAACACCTTCTCGACCGAGCCGTGTCTCTGCACGACTCCCGATAATGAATGATCACGCCTGTGTGAATGAGTGGCGCTGCCGCTAGATGAGTTAGCATTATTCCTCGCGTCGCACGTGTATTAATGCGAGCTCGAGACTCGGCCCGCACCACGGCCTTGTCCTCCGCCTTCCGCCTTCTCTCTCCATATCAAGTAGGAAAGTCACATGATGATTATATCTCTCGCATGAATATCACATTATGATTACGTCATGAAATGATGAAAATGAGCATACGCGCTCTAACACAAAGTTGATTACATGAATGATTAATCGGGTGACATGATTATCTCGATGAAATCCTTGAAATGATTATCTTGAACGAGTTAACAAGATTAATGATATGATCCTTCCGCATCAACAATCGAATCAGAAATGAATCGCGTGATTAATGAGTTAACATGATCGTCCCGATCAAAATGAATGATGATGAGGATTGTTGACTAATGAATGATGAATGAATGATTCTTATTGCCGTAAATTATACCATGGCGTTAGAAATCGCATGCTTCTTGGTCCGATTGGCTCGGCATTTGCACAGTCACACGTGACGCGAAAGTCCAATGATACAAGTCCGATGACGATGATTTCAAATGAGACATGACTCGGAAGGTAGTATTCAAAACCACGCTCCGATACCAACTCGTAACACCCCAAATTAGGCGGATATTACAAAGCCGTGGATCCCCGATCGACCCACTGTGCGAATAAAATCGATGAATTAAATAATATAATTGTAGTACCAACCACATTATATTACCAAATACTCCGATGAGGAGTTTAAATACAAAACACTGTGATTCGCATCAATACTAGTATCCAAACCGAATGAAACGGAGTATCCAAATGAAAATCATAATGAAAAATAATAAATGACAACATGAACGATCAAAAGGATCGTGGGGCCCTACTAGTATCACTGACTCTCGCCTTCAACATGCTCTTCCCGTGCCTTTGCCTTGCCGTGACTAAAACAAAATCCCTAACGGGCCGGCCATACGTAACAACAATCCTCAAGGGTTGAAAATACACAATCATGATATGTCTTTAGTTATGAAATATCCTTAGTTATGAATGACTCACCGAGATGAAAATAATAGTGAAGTGAATGATAGTTCAATGAAATGATTGGAACCACCGTTCCTCGTTAATGAATTGATTATTCGACAATTAGAAGTCTCAATACGGTTAATACAATGATGAATGAGTTATGATTATTAATAAACAACAACAAAAGGAATGAATATCCTTTTAACCGTGTAAGAATTAACTTACTCAACACCGCTGAAGAATGTCCTTCCACGAACAAACGTCCTAAATGAAAAGTCGGTCGCTCGAACAACCTTGAATAACACAATTACCAACAATCCGCTCAATATACAAATCAAACACGATTATAATGAACTCAAAACGTCAATACGACTAAACCAAGTTCATTGGGGCATTATATCGAATACGTTGTGGCCAAACTTCGATTGTTAACAACCAAACCTCAATTATACCAATAACAAAACCCCAAGAAGTGTTTCAAACCAACAAAACATCTTCAATATGATCAATAATCCAAAATGAATATCCAAATTCGTGATTACAACAACAATTAATCAAAAATCCCCAAATCCAACTCAATATTCAAAGTGTTCTTGAATAATCCTTCAATAATCCATTGAATAATCATACATATCCATAATCATGCATACTTCACTTCATACAACATGATTTTAACGTCCAAAACATCATATCTCAATACAAAATCGAAATCCAAGATGTTGAAGAAATTACCTCTTGAAGATCCAACCACTTCGATCCGATGAACACGAGTTAAATCGAGTATCCAAGCTTCCCAAACAAATGAGGATGATGAAAATCTAACACTCAAGTGATTGATGATGGAAAATCCCTCCCTCAAGCTCTCTCTCTCGGAACAAGATGAAAGAAATGGTGAAAATGATGAAAAGTCCCGCCAAGTCCTTATAAACCGCCGGAAGTTACGGCCATAACTCGGCCTTCTTACGGCCGTAACATCTCAGTCAACGGCCTTACGGCCGTAACTACCAACTCGCATACCGTAACTCGGCTCGTCCAAACACTGCCGGCTGACTTTACTACTGCACTCGCACTCGACTTACGGCGTAACTCGCCTCATCTAAAACACATGCCGACATCCATACACTGCACTCGCACACCTTATGGGCGTAACTCGACCGATACGGCCGTAATCGCCAAACTTACGGCGTAAGCCCTTCGCCGAAAATGACCAGCACTCGTCGTAACGCATGGCCAGATCCGCCAAGCCTTACGGCCGCATTCCTCGTATTACGGCCGTATGTCAGAACCCTTATGGCCGTAAGTCCTCTCGTCCCAAGACAACCGAAGACACGAACACTCCTACGGCCGTATCCCGCCATCTTACGGCCAGAACTCGCCTTCGCCAAAAACGCCCGGGCACCTCGCTGACACGTACGGCCGTATCCGCCAAGCCTTACGGCATTCGCCAACTTACGGCCGTATGCCGCAACCTTACGGCCATAAGTCCCGCTCGGCCAAAATGGCCTGAAATCAACGAATGCCCGCATCCGTATCCGACAATCTTACGGCCGTAACTCGTTAATGGACATGCTGAAAAATCCGATAACTCCGATTTCTCGCTACGATTGATGAATGATCCGACATACCATACGAATGTGAAAGTGAACAAGTCCAACACAAGCCAAAGATGATACTTCCAGTACAAGACTACTAATCACGATGAAAATGATAATACTCCCGTCTCGATCCATAAACGGAGATGAAATGACGATCGGTAACTGATATACGGTTACAACATGCCAACAGTGAACGCAAATGAATGAATCACGAATGATGAGTGATTAAAAATGAGTGAAAAATACTGAGTGATAATTACTGACTGATTAATACTGAATGAAAATGAATGAATTACAACCGGGTATTACAAAAAGGGGGAGAAGAAGTTGAATCGGATAAAAGCGTCATGAAAGATATGATGAGAAAAATAAAAAGTCGAAAAGGAGAAGAAAGCATACAAAAAGGGGGAGAAAGGAAGGAGTTGAAAAATGCAAAAACGAAGAAGTCAAAAATGACCGAAAAAGAAAAAGGATTGGAGAAACTAACGAAACGATCAACATCGAAAACTTTGAAACGTACATATATATATAATTTTATTTTTCAGGTTTTATCCAATTCAAGGGTTGTTTTGTAATCATCAAAAAGGGGGATATTTTTGGAATATTTATTCCACATATTCATAAATAGTGTTTTGATGATTAAGTTGCTAAACAAAACAAAACAACAGAGAGACGAAGCAAAGCATCAAGGCATTTAAGACGCAAAAAGTCGGACAAAATACAAAGATAGAGCATGCTAGATATACAGTTAGCGCATGCTAACGGATCCTACCGCAGATCGGACGAGTTCGAAGTAACCTGAAGTGAAGTCACCTGATGAGGATAGCGCACGCTACACATAAAGCATTAACGCACACTATCGAGCCAATATTATCGTTGTGAAGAGATTCAAACACAGAATGACATATGCAGTGAAGTAAGCTTAGCGCACGCAACAAGTGATATTTAGCGCGCGCTAAATATCAAGTTTGAATGAAGTCAATCAACTGCTGGGAAGAATCGATGCAAAGTCAAAAGTATAAAGGGATACATGATGCATGCAATGATGCAAGATTAGCGCATGCTACAACGAATATTCCTGCAAGGTTAGACGTCCCAGTTATAAGGCAAGGTTCAGCCTCCCAAAGGAATGATGCCCCCGGCATTGACCTTAGTGGTGGGATGGTCGTCTGGCCGCTCTTATCCCCGCCGAAAGAGGGGAGGCCAAAGGGTAGAAAGGATACCGAACCTCGAAAGAGAAGAGGACTGGAGGCACAAAATCCTCTCATTATCGACACAGCGACTCCATCACACGAGATTATCTATGATTACGGATATGTCCTCAAATCAACAATGGAACAATAGACGGACGCGTCAGAAACTTTGTTGATGTCAGAGAATAAAGAAATCTCGATGCAATGTATGAGTGAATACGCATTTATCGACAGTCATCCACGCTAGTCGATGATGCTTTTGCTTACCCGCCGCTCAAGAAGTTATCAAGACGACGATGCTGAGCCGCGCTTGGTTGCTGAATGTCAATGATGAGCCGATTGGCCGAAATGGAAAGATGCAATGCAAGCTGAACTAGACTCAATGGCTAAAAGTGAGGTATTTGTCCATATCGAGCCAGTACCCGTGGGCGTTAAACTAGTTGGACATAAGTGGATCTTTATTTGTAAACGCAATTATAAGAATGAGGTCATGCATTATAAAGCGAGACTAGTTGTCCA
Source organism: Orobanche coerulescens (assembly GCA_033398695.1). Lineage (NCBI taxonomy): Eukaryota > Viridiplantae > Streptophyta > Magnoliopsida > Lamiales > Orobanchaceae > Orobanche > Orobanche coerulescens. The sequence continues at coordinate 45,196,258 of CM065805.1, read as the reverse complement.
AGGCTTCTTCCAGCGCCCTGGCATTGATTACGAGGAGACATAGTCTCCAGTTATGGACATCATCACTTTCCCTACTTAGTCAGTTTGGTAGTGTCCGAAAAATTGAATATACAACTTATGGAGATCAAGATATAGATATTTATATGGAAGTCCACGAAGGGATTTCGTTGCCCAAATCAAGTAGCTCTAAGCCACGGAGCGCTTACGCTGTGAAACTGCGTCGTTCACAGTATGGATTGAAACAATCCTGAAGGATGTGGTACAATGATAAGTGTTAGTTTTATACACTTATCCGTGATTGTTATTGATATATTTCATCCATAATTATGAGCTAGTCTACTCGTTTTTGTTTTAAAATAATTAGTTTTTAATAATTTTATTTTTATAGGATGAAGATGTAAATTTAGCCTTAATCGGATTAAATTACTGATTTACTCAAGAAATAACATGTTTATAAAATATTCTCTATATTGAGTTTTTATGTATTCATGTTGTAGAGATTTTCGAGATGAGTTCGGCAGTCTTTTCGGATTCAAAATCAAAGTTATATATCAAAAGTTATCATCCGAAGAAGATTTGGGGCGAAAACGCAAGAGCCTATGAAATTTTAAATAAAATAAAGTCTCAAACTCCATACAAAGGCATAAATAAAGTTACGGCCGTAACTCACACAGCAATTAATGTGCAAAATGCCGAAGCCATGTTACGACCGTAATATCTGAAAGTTACGGCCGTAAGTACTCTATGTTACGGCCGTAACATCTGAAAGTTACGACCGTAACTCTTGACAGATGTATGATCATTTTTAAATCTTTTATACTTTTGGTCTATTATTGAGGGGATGGATGGCCTTGATCCGATCTAATGTAATAATACTGGAGTTTTGGAGCTATTAGATGACTTTAGGTGTATAAATAGACCCCTTAGATCCATTATTTATCATCCTTCATCTTATATTTTTCCTACTTTGTAATATTTTTCTTTGTGTGAAGGACACACTTGTGTTCTTGAGAGTGTATGTAATAGTGGTTTAACTTATGTTATTGAGGGAGTTTGTTGCCTCTTTCTTCTTTATCTACTAAGGGAGTTAGGATCAATTCTTTCCCTTTTTCAACTAATAATGGCCACTCAAGCTTGTAATATGTTGAATAAACCCTTCATGGGCTAAGTTATCATTAGTTGGGATTATAAACAAGGTTTGTCATGTTATTTAAGTTTGTATAAAGATTCATATGGATTACATATTATTGTGTGTGATTTTCATTGTTTTACCAATCTTTATTTATTTGGCCAATAAATGATGATATTTATGGTCTTCATATTTTTGAAAGAAAATATGTTGATTAGATCTAATGATCTTCACTCTAAGTTATTCTAGGGGATAGAAATATACCTCTAGACCTTAGATGGTTCTTTGAGTTATTTTCATAAAACCAAGTGCTATGTATTGAAGCCAATCAACATAGAAATATAGTGGATTGATTCAATACATAAGGGGCGTTTTGACATTCGAAAGAGGAAACGCCTTTTTAAGAAAATCGAATCTACACAACATAATAAGTAAATACATCCGATGATCTCCTATACATCTTCGATAACTAATGATGAACTAAGTTTGTAATCCCAACTATTTCATTTTACCTTTATTAATTTATTATTAGTGCAATCTTTCATTTCCTTACATTTTAGAACTATTATTGCATTTTCCTTGCAATTGTCAAACCAAACTCTTAAATTGTATGTTTCACTCATCTAAAACTCTATAACAAATAGATAAATAGTGTAAAATTCAATATATAACCTAACTTCTTCGTGGGATCGATAAACCGACTCAAAAAGTCCACTTACTACTTGATACGATATCGCACTTGCGATAGTTACACAAAAGACGTGTCAAGTTTTTGGCGCCGTTGCCGGGGAAGTATAAGAGTTATTTTGAAATATTACATTATTAACTATTGTTATAAATACAACTTTGTCTTTGTTGTAGATTCTCTTGTCTATGCGAAGGACGTACAATCGCGATTTAGTTTCACTAGATCCCGATATTGAAGCCACATTCAAGAAGGCGAAGAGAGAACAAAAAACAAGCATTATTTCTTCACCATCAATGGAGGACGAACCAAACCCACGTCTCCTCCTAGGAAATGATAACGAAAGAATTCCTCCGGTAGGGGGAATACCTAATGCTCAAAACATTCAACATCAAGAACATCTTATTGTGCCGTAAAAAGATGAAGACAACATGCTCTTTGGGGAATTCATGAACCCCCCCATCTTTGAGCATGCAAACAAGTGTGATCTATCCACCATTTGGAGTGGACAATTTTCAAATTCGACCAGATGTCATTATTCTATTCTCCAACAACAACTCATTCTATGGAAGAACCGACGAGAATCCATATCTCCATATTAACCGTTTTGTGGAGATTTGTGGAAATTTCAAATATCCAAATGTAAATGACGGGGCGATAAAAATGAGACTTTTCGTGCACACTTTGAAGGACAGAGCAAGAGAGTGGCTAGATACTTTGCCACCACGAAGCATAACAAATTGGCCCAAATTTGTTCAAAAATTCACCACTAAATACTTTCCACCAATAAAAGTGGCGAAACTCAAATACGAAATCTCTACATTTCGTCAACAAGATTCGGAGTCATTTCACGAAGCATGGGAGAGATACAAAGATATGCTACGAAAATGTCCTAACCATGGTTTCAATTTGGGAGCACAAGTCAATTACTTCTATTCTGGACTCTTACCTACATGCCGAGCTAATGTTGATTCATCATCAAATGGCTCACTTGGCAACAAAAATATGAGAGAGGCTTATAATCTTTTAAGGTTATACGTGAACAAAGTGCAAGATGGCTGACGTAAATATACAAAATAAACCAAATGGTGTTTTTGAAGTGGATTCGCAAAAATTGAAGCTTTATCAAAGAAAGTCGAGACATGTCATTTTCAACTCCTCAATCAGAAGACGGTGCAAACTCCACAAGTTTTAGCTCTTTCATGTGAAATTTGTGGAGCAACTCACAATAGCACTATGTGTCCCTTAGTGCAACAGAGCCATTCGCACCACTGCACAAGTGGCCTATGCTCGAATTTCCAAAGGCAAGCATACAATCCTTACGGCCAACATACAATCCAGATATAAAAATCATCCAAATTTTTCTTATGCAACAACAACAATGTGTTGAATCCAACACATCAAGAAAAGAAGCCCGTGGGAAGAAGCAATCACGAAGCTCACGAACAACAATCAAGTATCAACAATGCAATGATGCTTCAATTAAAAACTGAGACACAAGTTGGCCAAATAGCCAAAATACTTTCAAAGATCCCACGGCATGTTACCTAGCAATACCGAGGTAAATCCAAGGAGAATATCCAGCTATCACAACAAGAAGTGGAGGCATTGCCCCAAATTTTTGTGGAAAATCATCTAGAAAAACAAAAATAAACAAAATCAAGAAATGTAAAAAGAATCAATCAGACCTTCATCTAAAAAGGTCCAATTGCCACAAAATCTTATGTTCCACCTATCCCATTTCCTAAACGGTTGAAGAATCACAAGCTCGATGCTCAATTCAAGAAATTCTTGGAAATTTTCAAAAGCTACACATCAACATACCTTTTACCGATGCTCCAAAGACAAATGCCAAGCTATGCCAAATTTATGAAAGATATTCTTTCCAACAAACGAAGGCTTGAAGAATATGAAACTATCATGCTAATAGAGGATGTAGCGCGATACTACAAAAGAAGTTGCCACCCAAGCTAAAAGATCCGGGAACTTTTACAATCCCGTGTACAATTGGTGAAGTGAATTTTGGCAAAGATCTTTGTGATTTAGGGGAAAGTATCAATTTGATGCCCCTGTCAATTTTCAACAAACTGAACTTGGGAGAAGGAAAAGCAACAACAGTTTCACTACAATTAGCTGATCGGTCAATCAAATATCCATGTGGGATAATAGAACTAGTCAATGTTGATAAATTCATATTTCTAGCGGATTTTATCATCCTAGACATGGAAGAAGATCAGGATATTCCCATTATTTTGGGACGACCATTTCTTGCAACCGGACGTGCTCTTATTAACGTCTATGAAGGAAAGCTCTTATCAACCGGACGACCATTCTCAGAGTGGAAGACGAACATGTCATCTTCGATGTCTTAAAACTTTGAATCATCCCTCCACAGATGAACGCAATTGAAGCCATGGTAAACAAGTCTTTGGAGAAGATTCTATCTAAAGATCCTCTTGAGACATGTATAGCAAATTCTCTAACCAGCATGGAAGAAGAATATCACTTGGACGAAACAGTTAACTATCTAGAAGCACTACCACCCTTAAGAAGACATTCACATTTTGAAGAGTTGGGGACAAGCTCCGCTAAACCCCTCCATTCTTTACAAGAAGCTCCAATACTTGATCTCAAACTTCTACCCACACATTTGAGATATGCTTACTTGGGCATTTCCTCTACACTTCCGGTCATCATATCAAACATATCGACCAAACTTGAAGAAGGGAAATTACTAAGGGTATTGAGGAATCACAAAAGAGCAATTAGATGGACTATCATGACATTAGAGGAATAAGCCCTCTATATGCACACACAAAATTCGATGGAAGATGACCGCAAACCTTCAATTGAGCATCAACGACGCTTGAATCCAAACATGAAGGAAGTTGTGAAAGTAGAAATTCTTAAATTACTTGACGCAGAATCATCTATCCAATTTCGTATAGTCCATGGGTGAGCCCGTGCATATGGTGTCCAAAAAGAGTGGAATCACAATCATAGAGAACGAGCATAATGAACTTATATCGACACAATCTATAACCGGATGGAGAATGTGCATTGATTACAGAAGCTTAACAAGACGACTTAAAAGATTATTTTCCACTCCCATTTATTGATCAAATGCTCGATAGATTGGCGACATTCTTACTACTGCTTTTGACCGCTATTTAGGTAGAACCAAATCGCCATAGCCCCGTAAGACCAATAGAAAACAACATTCACATGCCCTTACGTAACGCTTGCTTATAGAAAATCCCATTCGGATTGTGCAATGCTCCGCCACATTTCGTAGATGCATGATGTCAATTTTCTCGCATATGGTTGAAAAATTCATTGAAGTTTTCATGGACGATTTCGCTTTCTGAGATACATTTGATAAATGCCTAAATCACTTAGGCATGGTCTTGGAAAGATGCGAATACACAAATCTAGTTCTCAATTGGGAGAAATGTCACTTCATGGTCTAGACGGAATCGTACTTGGCCATAGAATCTCACAAAATGGAATTGAAGTCGATAAGGCAAAGATCCAAGTGATTGCAGAAACTTCCTCCACCAATTTCGTGAAGGGAGTAAGGAGTTTTCTGCATGCAGTGTATCTATCTGAGGTTCATAAAAGATTTCTCAAAAATAGAAAACCTCTCTCGTTCTTTTCTTGAGAAAGATACACCATTTTTTTCACAAATGAATGCCACGTGGCCTTTACAACGTCAAGGATAAGCTTACATCAACTCCAATCATCATTTCTCCCGATTGACTATCCCATTCATTTTGATGTGAGATGCAAGTGATTATGCCGTGAGGGTCGTGGCCGGGCCGTGAGAAGGACAAAATGATGCAAGTGATCCATTACGCTAGCCGGACTATGAAAGATGCACAGCTGAACTACACAACAACTGAAAAAGAGATGCTAGCGGTGGTTTATGCATTTGATAAATTTCGATCCTACTTATTGGGATCAAAAGTCATCGTCTACACTGATCATTCAGCTTTGAAATATTTGATGACAACGCAAGATGCTAAGTCAAGGCTAATCCGATGGGTCCTACTTATGCAAGAGTTCAACATAGAAATCCGAGACAGAAAGGGAACAGAGAACCAAGTGGCGGATCATCTCTCACGACTGGACCAAAACAATGCTCAAGAGAAGGAAATAAATGAAGTATTTCCGGATGAACAACTGTTCCAAATCTCTAATGTGCAGGAAAAACAAAATGCACCATGGTATGCACATCATCAATTTCCTTGCAAGTGGAATAATTCACCCAAATTTTTCCCACCATCAAAAGAAAAAATTCTTCTCCGAGTTGAAATACTATTACTGGGAAGATCCTCTATTGTTCAGATGAGGACCTGATCAAATTATCCGGAGATGCATACCGGAAGAATAAATGGAGAAGGTATTGGAACGATGTCATTCCTTTCACTATGGAGGACATTTTGGTACTTCAAAAACAGCAGCAAAAATTCTTGAAGCAGGATTCTATTGGCCCACTCTTAAAAGATGCACATACACTTGTTTCTAAGTGTGACTGGTGCCAAAGACATGGAAACAAGTAAAAAAGAAATGAAATTCCAATGAATTTCATCTTAGAAGTTGAAATCTTCGATGTTTGGGGAATTGATTTCATGGGACCCTTTCCATCATCGTTCTCTAATGAAAACATCCTCAGAAATGGGACTACGATCTAAATGGGTGGAGGTCACAGATTACCAACAAATGAAGCTAGAGCCATGGTAAATTTTCTAAAGAAAATATATTCACTCGCCTTGAGCTCCGAGAGTTATTATCACCGATGGCGGATCTCTTTCTACAATCACCAAGTTAAGGCTCTACCGACCAAATTCGAGTAAAAACCGTGTTGCTACCTCTTATCATGCAAAAACCAAATGACAAGTAGAGGTCTCTAATCGTGAACAAACGCATACTAGAGATGACAATGACTCATCTCGAAAGATTGGTCGAAAATCTAGATGATGCGCTCCGGGCTTACAGTAATGCCTTATAAGACACCAATAGGCATGTCTCCATTTCGCTTGATTTTTGGAAAAGCCTGTCACTTTCCAAAGAGAACTTGAACATCGAGCCTTCGGGCTATTAAAAATTAAACTTTGACGAACAAATACCGGGAAGAAAAGGTTGCCGTAACTAAATGAGTTGATGAAATCCGACTCGACTCATATGAACATGCCAAAATCTAAAAAGAGAAGACAAAAAGATGGCATGACAACCGACTCGAGAAGATATTTTAAAGCACGAGACCAAGTTTTCCTTTTTAATGCAAGATCAAGGCCTCCGGTAAGTCATGGGTCACGGTGGACGGCCCATACACAATCAAAGAGGTGTTTTCTCATGGAGCTATGGAGATTTACAATACAAAGGAACAGGAGTTTTAAAGTATATGGCCAACGGTTAAAGCCATATTTGAGAGGAGAATTCTCGACAAAGAATCAATCATAGCACCGAAATGCCAAATTGATCGACGAGAAGTCAAGCTAAGGACGTTAAACAAAGCGCTATCGGGAGGCAACCCAGCTTTCTTTTATTTTCGCAAAATAAGTTTGGGGGTAAATACGTAAAGACTCAACAACCGAGCAAGGATCATATCATTCAAGGGAGTCTTTCTTGCATTATTTTCACACATAATAAATATAAATTTCTAAAACCAAAAAAAAAAAAAATTAAGCACAATCTTACGGCCGTACACTCGCATTTCATACGGCCGTACATCTATATGTTACGGTCAGATCCCATTTGTTAAAAATACATTTTTTTACGAAACTTTGTTACGGCCGTAATTTTTATTAATACGGCCGTAAGCTATTCCTATGAGATTTTTTTACGAAAGCCTTTACGGCCGTAGCTTCGTATGTTACTGGTCAGAATTAGAATTTTTGTTTGAAATCCAAAAGCACCAAACGGCCATAACTTCGGTACATTACAACCGTAATCGCCCGCTATATATAAAAAACACGGGGTTTGAGAATCGATTCTCGTAACCCCTTCGCAACACAAGTAGAGGCAAAAATTTCCCTTCTCGAACCCTACTTTTAAAAACTCAATTTCATCATTACAATTGCTCCTTTCAATCTTAACAAATAATCATCGATTTTTCTTTAAATTCTTGTTTTAATTTCGTTTTTTTGTTTTAGTTTCTTAGTTTATATTTGTTTTTAGATTTCAAATTTCGTATTTATTCTTCGCTTAGTACATGTATATTAGTTAGTAATGTTCATATTATAGTGGTTATACATAGTTGTTTCAATGATTTGTGATGAATTGGTGGATTTGAGTTTGATTGTGATTGAAAACTTGTTAAAAACTATGAACTCTTGTCCGACTTAAATGCCACAATGAAAATCTTTGAAATTTTTGATGTTTTCGATGGTTTTACTTGATGATTATAGTCATGTGATGAAAAGGGAATTATTTTTGTTTAGTTTCGTGGATGGCACCTAAGAAATCCATGAAGGGAAAGAAAAGGTTGGTTCTTCATCTCAAGAACCAAAGACCACCGCAAAGAGTTCAAAACACACGGCATAAAGGAGAGGCTATTCAAACTTGATGATTTCATTGGGATCCAGACACCAACACTACCACGTCACCTTTCATTCAAAAATCATAGAAAACGGTGGGAGAAATTCGTATCCGAGCTTCCAAATGATAACCCCACCTTAACCCTCAATTTTTACGTAACTTTCAACAAATCAATCAAGGTGGGGTCGTCTACATATCATCAAACGATGGTGAATGGAAAAGTGATTAATTTTTAACCGGATGTGATCAACAATTACTTGGGGGTTGCTTGCACTAATGCGGTACACATTTCCATTTTATCGAATGTGGATGTGCCTGATGATAGGGTGTTACGATGGGCACTAGTGAGCGAGCTTCATGACAGTATCAGGATCATCAAACCCCGATACAACCAGTCGGACCTCATTGATGATATTTGGTTCTTATGGATGTGGGTCACGAGTATTTACCCGACTTCGACTCTGACTACTATTTCCATCAGCCATCTGAGAGGCATATTTGCTATCCGCCGAGGGATGAAAATAGATTTGGGTACTCACATCTATAATACTATTTGTCACTATGCCGGCACGGTTCCTACTAGGCAAAAGATGTCGTACCCCTGCCTTATCACCGGTATTTGCAGAAGCCAAAGGGTGAAAATTTCAGCGGGGGGCGATATATTGACGCACGGGGATCGACTCAACGTCCTAAGTAGTATTTTTCGCAGTACTCAGTTGAGGAGCAAGCGGGCACGAGTGGAACCGGAAGCGGAGAGTAGCCTTGAGGAGGACTTTGAGCCCGAGGATGATGCCAGGGATGACTTGATGCCTTTTGAGATAGATTTGCTTGAAAGGGTTCGGGGATTAGAGACGTCCCAAGGTAAATAGTGAGAAGCCGTAACGAAATAATCGAGCGACAAATAAAATGGAGAAGTGCTTCAAAGCTTCTTCATTTTCTAAGCATCCTCGATTTACACACCTAGGATCATAAAGTAAAATTTCAGGAGTTATCTCGCTTTTCTCACTGCTTTTCATTTCTAAAATCGGGACGCTTTTATTTTTAAGTTTGGGGGTGTTTTTGAACATTTGTGTCTATTTTGTTTCAATCGTGTGATCAATAATTTGTGTGAAATGTGTGGTGTGTTTTGATTATTGTGGTGTGTTTTGATTATTTTGGTGTGTTTAGCTTTGATTATTATGTGTGTTTTGATTATTTTTGTTATTCGCTTTGATTTTTTAGTGTGTGTGTGTATATATATATATATATATATTTATTTATTTTGTTTATTTTGATTTGTGAGATTTCTAGATCCGCCATAACACCAATAAGTTAGCTATATACAAGTTTCTAAAATCATTTTAACCGGTTAATAAAATTTGTATATTCCAAAATTTTGTGAGCCTTAATCTCTTTCCAAGCCTTGTAATTATCATTTAAAATCGAGACAATCGTTACCTTGAGAAAAGAAGAATCACTGCTGATGAAAAATAGAATCAAATTTACTTAATTTGAGGAGTTTTTGATTTTTCATGCTTAGCTAATAAACGATTTTTCTGCAAAAATTCTATTCCCTAAAAAAAATTATTGGTGAAAAGAGCTACACATTAGCAAATAACGGTGTGAAAACTACCACTTAAAAAAGGTGGAAAATGTGTTGGTGAAAAGAGCTACACGTTAGCAAATAACAAAGGTGGAAGTTATCACCTAAAAAAGATGGAAATGTGTTGGGAAAAGAGCTACATGTTAGCAAATAACTGTAAAAGCTATCACTAAAAGGGATGTAGATTATGAGATTTGAATTAATTGGTGGTCAATTTCAATACACTCAATTTCGTAAACAATCACAATATTCGATGACGCCGATGAAATTCTTTTTCATATTGAGTCGAAAAATAAACGAGTGATCGAGAGCAACCATTAAAGGGAGTCGTGTGTATCACGAGTGGGAAAGAAACAATCATCCTTTGGGGGAAACCTTGCATTTTGGAATTACAAAAATAAAATCGTGTTTTAACTTCAAATCATTAGTAGATTTATTATGAATCTTGATTCATTTCTATCTACCGTATAAAGCTAGTTGTTGTGCATTAATGGCATTTGATCTCTTTTTCCCTTTATATATAATTATTTTTCTTAAATTGTGTGTGTATTATTTTTCTTGTTTTGTGTCTTATTTTTATTTTTATTTTGAGCGTGAATAATAAAGAGTCTTGCTCTGGACTAGCAAGAATTCAAGTTGGGGGTGTGATAAGTGTCGGCTTTATATACTTATCCGTGATTGATATTGATATATTTCACCCATAATTATCATCTAGTCTACTCGCTTTTATTTTAAATTAATTAGTTTTTAATAATTTTATTTTTATCGATGAAGACGTAAATTTAGCCTTAATCGGATCAATTCCGATTTACTCAAGAAATAACATGTTTATAAAATATTCTCTATATTGAGTTTTTATGTATTCATGTTGTAGAGATTTTCGAGATGAGTTAGGTAGTCTTTCCGATTCAAAATCGTAGTTATATATCAAAAGTTATCATCCGAAGAGGATTTGGGGCGAAAACGCAAGAGCCTAAGAAATTTTAATGAAAATGAAGTCTGAAACTCCATACGGGCGCATAAATATAGTTACGGCCGTAACTCACACAAAGAACTAATGTGCAAAATGCCGAAGCCATGTTTCGCCGTAACATCCAAAGTTACGACCGTAAGTCCTCTATGTTATGGCCGTGAATATCCGAAAGTTACGGCTGTAACTCTTGACAGATGTATGATCATTTTTAAATCTTTTATACTTTTGGTCTATTATTGAGGGGACGGCCGGCCTTGATCCGATCTAATGTAATAATGCCGGAGTTTTGGAGCTATTAGATGACTTTAGGTGTATAAATAGACCCTTAGATCCATCATTTATCATCCTTCATCTTATATTTTTCCTACATTGTAATATTTTTCTTTGTGTGAAGAACACACTTGTGACCTTAACAGCTTGTATTATGTTATTGTTCGACTCGTCTGGCAAGCATTTGGTCATTTTGTAAGGTATAGCCCGGTAGATCCTCTTGAAAAGGGGTCTACGGCGTGTAATATTCCCATATGGTTTGGGGGTGTTACATTTATGGTATCGTGAGCTTAGGTTGCGGAAACCTAGCCGTCGGGTCAAGTCGAGTCGTGATTTGTCGAGTAATGTGTTGTCTCGCCATTCGAATTGTCGGTGACAAGTCGAGTTGTGCGTAGTCACAAAGATGTCGGCTTATGTTGTCTGATGAGATTAGTATCGTGGCGACCGTCATCTCCGTGCGGCCTATAGACATAAGTCTCCTCTTTATGTATAATATCCGTGTTCATGATTTTATTTATGTGTGATATTTGTGGTGCATAATGTTATTTGCACTGTTGTGTAATGGAGTTTGTATTCGATATTTGTGATACAATCGTATGTGTATAGAATCGATGTATTGACGCTTTGACGCTGAACCACCGTGGTGGGGTGGTATAGTGTGAAAGTTTTAATCTTTGATCATTCTCAAAAGATACCGACAAGAGAGTTTGTAGAGAATCGGATAGATGAATTTGTTGGGTGTTTAAACTTGGTGCCACGAGCATTTGATTGAATTGGCAACCATGGTTGTCGCTTGAGCATGTGGTTTTAAGTTCGACTATTTCGATTGTTGTAATTATGCCCACATGGGTAGGTTTGAAAACGTTTCCCGAAAGACTCTACCGGTTTGAGCATTTTTGTGGAAATCAAAAAAAATTTGAAAATATTTTGATGGTGCGGTCAACAATTTTTGTGGATTTTGAAATCGCTGAATTCGACAAGTTGGTCATGTATTTTCAAATAGCACCATCAATCGGTATTTGGGAAATGTGTTTTAAAACAGCTCGACATTGCAAAATACCACCGTCATTTTTATTACGATCGAAAGGATTTTTGGAAAATTTCGCTTTGCAAAACGACTCTAATTTTCGGATTTAAATGTTATGTGTTCGTGTGTTGGGACTATCGCTACGACAAGTTTGTTACGTTGTTATACTTGCCGAGAATGTTATAGTATTTTCTATAGGTCGGAGTACATTGTTAGGAATCGATCCTCAACCATCGAGCCGTGGTCGGCCGCTTAAGACACTCCCGCCCCGCAGCCTAGTGATTACCGTCGTAAGATGTTTCCCATTACGGCCGTAAGCTCATTGATGTTATGGCCGTAAGCTCATGGATGTTACGGCCATAAACAATGTGTTGTTACGACCGTAAGCTTTTGACTATCGCGGTAATAACCTTGTTGTTATAGTTATGTCCGCGCCTTCTACCAATCAATTGATTTCAGAGATATAGTCGTATGGTCCGCCAAAGGACGATCGTGAATTTTAACTATTTTATCAGTAATGTCACACTTGCTAGTCATCCCAGATGGGTATCGCTGACGTGTTGTTGACTATTACCATCCTTGATAGAAAATCTTGCTGTACACTTAACTGTTGTGACTGCATAATATGATTTGATCGTGCTATTTCATGTCATTATACGGATGTGGTAGTTAATCCGTGGAAATGTTGAGTGCGAGTACAAGAGGTTTTCCACCCGGGATTAGTTTGGCAAACCTTTGGGGGTCGATGCCGAGAGGCATGACAGCTGATTATCATGGGTGTTATTCTTTGTGATGGTTGAGTGGTGTCATGTGAATATCTTGTATGTCTTTAACGATGATAATAACATATATCGACAAGGCCATTTTGAGGATATCGCTTATCGAGAAGATTGAAGATTCAATGTGTTGTTTTGTAAATAATTTCAAGCAAAACAGCTTTGATAATGAGTTTATGGTTTTGGTTAGATGACGAGGTATTAAAAATGCATTCAAAAATTTCATTTCAAAGAAAATCTTTCAAACTCTCAAATTTTAAAATATTATCATTTGAACAAATACCTCAAAAAAACTTGTTTTTAAGAATATTATCCATGTCGACCACAATGGTATGTATAATGTTTTAACCGCATTTGCCGAGGTATAGGTCTTACATCTCTGTCGCTGTGAACGTGTGAATTACTTTTAAATTTAAGTTCTATTATTGCAGTGTTAGTTCGTGTATTTGAGTAATGAATTGGTGTGAATATTGTACAGGTTGCCGTTTGTCGGCTTATTTTTAGTATGTGAGGTTCGCTTGTCGTGGTTATTCTCGAATGGTTGTCCGCTCAAGATGGCCGAGGGGTCGAGGTCGAGAGCGTGGTCGTGGTAGAGGCCTAATCGAGCATGAGAGGGCGACTCGCTTGTTGTCGAGCGCCAATGAGATCGGTGACAGTGGTCGAGATGAACAATCGCGTGAGCAGAGGCAATCAACTGGGGAAAATGCCGACATTAGCGCCGCCACCATCCTTCGCTGTGGTTGACCAGCCTGGCACATATGAATCAGCCATACATCAATGAGAACTCGAGATAGGGATAACGGCTAGTAAGTGGTTACTTAGATGTGATGATGTAACGAATTCGATTTTTCTAAGGTATTTTATGAATAAAATATTAATGATGAGAAAATTTGTAGAAATTTCAAGTCGTTACTAAACATACATTTTCTAAAATATTTGCGAAACTCAAAAGGATTTCAAATCTCTAATACGATAGTATAATTTGACAATGAAAAATAATTACTAAAAATAAAGAAATTGTTTCGTAGTAACTTGAGCGGAATTAAAAGAAATAATTATAACATTAATCATATGTCGGCCTCGCTCGAAACTCGCCCTTCCATTCCGAATTAACTCAAAATTTTACATAAAAATGGGGTGAGCTTTCTATCGTCGTGGGAACATCACAAGTCAACAATAATCACAATACATAACGGAGGCATAACATGAATATTTGTTATATCAACTTGAGCATGTAAACATGTGACCGCATGTAAACATATATCGATACTTGGTATGAAAACATGTGATCGCATGTTAATCATAAATCGATACTTGGTACGAAAAACATGTGATCGCATGTTAATCGTAGAATATAACATATCATCTATACGGTCCAAATAAAGCAATTAAAATTGACAAGTAATAAATCCCACCAAAATTGAAATGACTTGAATGCAAATGCTCAATGTTTTTGACTCGCCTTAATTGTGTCCTTGATTCTCGTAGCCTACAATCGGAATATAAATATACGTAAATATTTAATTTGATCGAGAATATAATTTTATGGAAATAAAATAATAAATGCTTGATTTAATTTGAAGGCTAATGTTTATGGGACCAAATCAAAGATTTTAGAATCAATCGGGCCAAAATCGAAGGACTAAAACTTGTGGGCTAAACGGAAATTCGGGATATAAAATCCTTATCCCCAATGAGAAGTCAATCTCATCTCACTTCCTCTCTCATCGCCTCCCATCTCGCCTCAATTCTTTTCGCCCGCCCGCAACTCCAAATTCTTTCACCCGCGACACGCAAATCGGCCGATGAAACCGCCGCTACAACCATCAATCGAGAGGTCGTTGTACTCGCCATAAATCTTGCAATCGGAAAGTCCAAGCCGCGAATTTCCGCCAACTCCCAAAGGGTAGGAATGGTAGAGACGCGGTCTCAAAACCAATTAAACCCAAAGAATGACGGCAGTAAAGGGGACTACGACTAGGATTGGGAATGGCTTTGATGAAAACGAAAGGTTCGCTTCAAAGATTTTGTGTGTGTGATTGTGTGTTTCATGTATCGGGTTTTTTTCTCGATTTCTAATGATTGTAATTTATAGGTTTGAGTTGTTAATCGCTCTCCCACAATGTGTATTCCATCACCCCCACTTTTCTCAACTCCCTTCCATGATGTCCACTCCCCACTAAGGTGGTTGCCAAAACTTCCTTCCCACCTTCCGTCTGCTCTGCTCGATCGTGTGGGTGTGTTCAGAGAAAGATTTGGGCTGAAATTAAAATGATAATCGGGCCGGGTAAATTATGGGAGTTGGGCTTGGGAATTAATAGTAGTTGATTATTAATTTCAATTGTAATATTATAATGGTTGGTTGGCCCAAAAATGAATGTATTAAAATTAATTAAAATGGACTTGTTAATATTAGACTTAATGGACTTATAATATTTGGGCTCGATAATTAATTAACTCGGGTCTATAGATCATTATAAATTCATGAATTGGGCTCACTAAATAATCATAAGCCCAAATTGATAATTTAAATCGATTATTATTTAATATTTACTATAAAAAGATAATTAATAAATTAAGAATAATTTTCTAAATTTAGCGGTGTTACATCCTACCCTGCTTGAAAAATTTCATCTCGAAAATAGTATACTTACCGTGAATAAGAAAATCGATAGCGAGTTCGAATTTCTTCTTCACGCCTCAAGTAGCTTCATCTTTGGTGTGATTTCGCCATCAACCTTGACGAGTACTCTCTTTATTCCCGAATAATCTTTCACAATTATCACAACCGGTTGTTCGACGTAGGTGAGATCTTTGTTCACTTCCACCGTTGAATAGTTGATCACGTGACTAGGATCGTAAACGATTTTCTCAACCGTGAGACGTGAAAACATTATGTATCGCTGAAAATTCTCGGTGGTAATGCCAAACGGTATGCCAAATCTCCAATCCGATCGAGGATCTCAAATGGTCCGACGTATCTTGGTCTCACTTGTTCTCGATCCAAATCGAATGACTCCTTTAGTCGGGCTACCTTTAGAAGACCTTTTCGCCAACATTAAACTCAAGGTCCTTCCTTCGCTTGTCGGCATAAGACTTTTGCGATCTTGTGTCGTCTTAATCCTTTCACGAATCTTTTCTACTACACCCACGGTCCTCTCGATTATCTCGACCCAAAATTTTTCTTTCACCTACTTCATCCCAATAAACCGCGATCCGCACTTTCTCCCATAAAGTGCCTCGTACGGGCCATTCCGATCGTTGCTTGAAAACTATTATCAGATGCGAATTCTACCAAAGGTAGTAACTGCTCCTAACAATTACCCATGTCCAAAGACACAAGCTCTCAACATGTCTTCAAGTATTTGTATCGCCCTTTCGATTAACCGCTACCATGGGTGATAGTCAGACTAAAATTTAATTTAGTTCCCAATGCTTCCTGCAAACATTCCCAAAAACCTTACATGAAGCGAGAATCTATATCCGAAACTATAGACACCGGTACTCCGTGGCACTTTATGATCTCTTTAATATACAATTGCGCATACCGATACATTGTGAAGTTCATATTCACCGGGATGAAATGAGCCGACTTAGTGAGACGATCAACCACAACCCAAATCGCCCGATTTCCTCTTTCCGATCGAGGTAAGCTCACCAAAAAGTCCATAGTGATGTGTTCCCATTTCCACTGAATGTGGAGTGATTTTAACAAACCAAATGGGCGTTGATGTTCGGCTTTCACCGCCGACAAATAATACATCTCCCGACGAAATCACCACGCTTCTCTTCAAACCTTCCCACCAAAATTTGCTTTTCAAATCTTGGTACATCTTTGTACTACCAGATGAGCAAGATATGGTGTGTTGTGTGCTTCTTCCAAAATCGCCTTCTTCAAATCTGCATTGCTCAGCACACAAATCCTTTCCTTGTAGTATATCGTACTCATCTTCCGATATACTAAATCCTTTATCCTCTACAGCTATAACACGCTTCCTTCATTTTGGTCAAGAAATTGTCTCGACCGACCTTCCTTGATCCTCTCTCTCAAGGTCGGCCGAATCGACAACGCCATTAAAATTGCTTCTACGGCCAGAATCTGTAGCCACTTCTAGGTTCATCTTTGAAAATTCACCACCAATTTGTCTTCCTTAGTCAAAATGCAATTCAATTCTCCTCCGACCTTGCGACTTAAAGCATTTGCGACCACATTCGCCTTCCCGGATGATAGTGAATTGTACAATCGTAGTCCTTCACTAACTCCAACCATCTTCTTTGTCTCATATTAAGTTCCTTCCGAGTGAATAGATACTTTAAGCTTTTGTGGTCGGTATAGATCTCACATTTACCTCCGTAGAGGTAATGTCGCCATATCTTCAAGGCGTGAACTACCGCGGCTAGTTCTAAATCATGCGCTGGATAATTTAACTCATGTGGCTTTAATTGCCTTGACGCATAAGTGATGACCTTACCTTGTCGCATTAGAACACATCCTAATCCTTGCTTGATGCGCTACTATAGATCACGAATTCTCTAGACGGATCTCGAATCGCCAAAATCAAGCCGAGGTTAGTCTCCACTTAAGTTCTTGAAAACTTTGTTCGCACTTCTCATTCCACATGAACTTTCTCCTTTCCTCGTTAGTCGAGTCATCTGCGGCCATCTTAGAAAATCCTTCAATAAACCTCCTATAATATCCTCGCTAACCCCAAGAAACTACGAACTTCATTCGCGTTATTTGGTGTTTTCCAATCGTTGATAGCCTCTATCTTAGACGGATCGACTTCAATTCCTTGCGCAGAACAACATGTCCAAGGAATGCCACCTCTTGAGCCAAAATTCGCACTTGCTAAACTTCGCATACAGCTTTTCTTTGCGAAGTATCTCCAAAACCGCTCGTAGATGCTTCTCATGTTCTCGCTTCACCTTTCGAATAAATTAGTATGTCATCTATAAACACGATGACAAACCGATCCAAGTAGGTTGGAAGACTCTATTCATCAAGTCCATAAAGACTCGCTGGGCATTACTTAGCCCAAATGGCATTACTACGAACTCGTAGTGACCATACCTTGTTCGGAGCGCCTTCTAATGTGCTCGCCCTGATCTTTAGTTGATGGTATCCTCGACCTCAAATCTATCTTTGAGAACACTCCAACCTCCAAGTCGGTCAAATAAGTCTTCGATTCGGGAAGTGGATACTTATTCTTTATCGTGAGTCGATTTAACTCACGATAATCGATACACATTCTCATGCTTCCATCCTTCTTCTTCACGAATAACACCGTGCTCCCAAGGTGATACGCTTGGTCGGATATATCCCATATCGAGTAACTCCCGAATCTGCACCTTCGCCTTGTAGTTCTTGCGCCATCCTCGTATGGGGCCTTTGATATGTGGGCCGCTGTGCACCAAGTCAATTGTAAACTCCACTTGTCTATCCGGTGGAACACCCAGAAGTTCTCCTAAAAACATCCGAATAATCTTTAACGATATGAACGCCTTCGATCGTTACTCGACTTCGACTTCCCATGATATTCACTAAATATCCTTGACAATTGCCCTTACGCAATATCTTCTATTTCATGGTCGATATCACCGAGGGACTTTGTTACGCTTAACCCATTGAAATACGCCCTCTACTCCTACCGGATGCAAGACCACGCTCCTCCTCGCGCATTGCAAAACGGCATCATACTTATCCAACCAATCCATACCCAAGACTACGCCGGTTATTCATGTCTAATATGTATAGATCGCTAGATATAAACGCTCATTTATCTCTATGGTTATACCGTTAGCTATATCATCAACAGAATTATTTCTCCGCCGGTATACTAACTTCAAGGCTTTGAGAAGATTTTCTACTTCTAAATTCACCATGCTAAACAACTTCTTAGAGATAAATGAATGGGATGCGCCAAGATCAAATAACACCAAAACAGAATTCCAAATGTATAACATACCCGACATCGCTCCGGTTTCTCCTTGTCAATCTCCGATAGCCAGACATGCGAGCCTTTCCCGTAACCTTGATTCGACCCTTCTATCTCGGGACATTGTTCTTCCGGCACCGAGAGACCATGTGTCCTTCTTCATGGCACCGTAGCATCGATTCCGTCCCAAGATGCAAACTCCTTTGTGCCTCTTCCCACATTTTGAGCAAGGTTGGGTAGTCGTATCGTGTCTTTGACCTGATGGTCCTTCTCTACTACCCTTCTTGTTGCTAGTATTATTATTCGGTCCCCGCGGTTCGCCTCGTGCCACAAAGTGATATGGTGAAACTCCACCATTCGGCAAGAGTGATGATCAAGTGCTCGACTTTTCGACCGGATCTCCTGCCTTCCCGACATGAACCATTTCAATTCTCTCACCACGTAGTACGGGCATTCTCGGGAGTCCTGGATTTCCCAAGAGTCTCTATGTGCTAGGGCGCGAGCCGGATCCCGCCTCGGTCCTCTTACGTGGAGTTACCGTGAAACCGCCATACTAACAGATACACGCATATTTGCGTAAAATTATTAAGTTTTACGATATTAGTCTAAATGTATGATATAAACATGATTTTAATCTTTTTACCTTGGAATGGAGTAGCTAAGTAGCGGCAATAACATATGATATTTCCTTGAAGATGGGGTGAGCTTTCTATCGCTGTGGGAACATCACAAGTCAACAATAATCACAATACATAACGAGGCATAACATGAATATTTGTTATATCAACTTGAGCATGTAAACATGTGATCGCATGTAAACATATATCGATATTTGGTATGAAAACATGTGATCGCATGTTAATCATAAATCGATACTTGGTAAAAACATGTGATCGCATGTTAATCGTAAATATATATCATCTATACGGTCCAAATAAAGCAATTAAAATTGACAAGTAATAAATCCCACCAAAATTGAAATGACTTGAATGCAAATGTCAATGTTTTTGACTCGCCTTAATTGTGTCCTTGATTCTCGTAGCCTACAATCTAATATAAATATACGTAAATATTTAATTTGATCGAGAATATAATTTTATGGAAATAAAATAATAAATGCTTGATTTAATTTGAAGGCTAAAGTTTATGGGACCAAATCAAAGATTTTAGAATCAATCGGGGCCAAAACTGAAGGACTAAATCTTGTGGGCTAAAACGGACATTCTGGGGATATAAAATCATTATCACCCGATGAGAAGTCAATCTCATCTCACTTCCTCTCTCATCGGCTCCCCTCTCGCCTCATTTCTTGCGCCAGCCTGCAACTCCAAATTCTTTCACCCGCGACACGCAAATCGGGCCGATGAAACCGCCGCTACAACCATCAATCGTAGAGGTCGTTGTACTCGCCATAAATCTTGCAATCGGAAAGTCCAAGCCGCGACTTCCGCCAACTCCCAAAGGGTAGGAATGGTAGAGACGCGGTCTCTCAAAACCAATTAAACCCAAAGAATGACGGCAGAAAGGGGACTACGATCAGATTGGGAATGGTTTGATGAAAACGAAAGGTCTGCTTCCGAAAGATTTTGTGTGTGTGATTGTGTGTTTCATGTATCGGGTTTTTTTTTCCGATTTCTAATGATTGTAATTTATAGGTTTGAGTTGTTAATCGCTCTCCCACAATGTGTATTCCATCACCCCCACTTTTCTCAACTCCCTTCCATGATGTCCACTCCCCACTCAAGGTGGTTGCCGAAAACTTCCTTCCCACCTTCTCGCTCGCCTGCTCGATCATGTGGGTGTGTTCGTGGAGAAAGATTTGGGTGAAATTAAAATGATAATCGGGTAAATTATGGGAGATGGGCTTGGGAATTAATAGTAGTTGATTATTAATTTCAATCAATGAATATTATAATGGTTGGTTGGCCCAAAAATGAATGTATTAAAATTAATTAAAATGGACTTGTGAATATTAGACTTAATGGACTTATAATATTTGGGCTCGATAATTAATTAACTTGGGTCTATAGATCATTATAAATTCATGAATTGGGCTCACTAAATAATCATAAGCCCAAATTGATAATTTAAATCGATTATTATTTAATATTTACTATAAAAGATAATTAATAAATTAAGAATAATTTTCTAAATTTAGCGGGTGTTACAGATGAGGATGCAAATGCCCATTTTGTGGGTTCTTCGACTCATTAGGTCGGGAGAACTGCTCTTCCAGCTACACAAAACATTTGATGTTGTAGCTTGTCCGATGAAAGGAGGGTACCCATTGCTCAAGATTTGCTCGACAAAGAAGTCAAGATACTAGTGGCAGTCAGAGTGCTCGCAGATTATACACCTACATGGGCCGAGTTTAAGACCGCCATGGAGGCAGAGTATTGCCCGCCGCCCGTCCGTGAGCGCAGGATCGCTGAGTTTTTCTGCCATGCCTGTGATATATCCTGTGATGTGAGATCTGCTAAGATGTTCTGAATCGGGTTTTTGTTCCTACTGAGGAGGGCCTTGGTGTCCAAAGTGATGTAGTTGTGTGTCGATTTCAGCCGTAATGCGTGTAGAGATTGATATTTGTTGCGTGAACTTTTGGTTTTGTTTGCATTCTACCCGATGTTTTATTTTAAGTTTTGGGACGAAACTAATTTTAATGGGATAGAATGTAATATCCTATTCTCGCTTTCCGTTATCTCAATTGTTTGTGTTTTGACGCTTGGACATTTTCTTGTTGATGATAATCGAGTGATTTCTAGCGTGATACTCTATTTGTTTTTATCGCATAGCCGTCTTAGTCAAAAGTGCACTTATTTATCACGTGTTTCTTTGATTAAATATGTGTATGTGATGTGGTATGCGATGTGTCATTAATTGCTCATTATTGTTTTCAATCATAGCCGTGGCGCCGTGTCGGTTGTCGTGGAGCGTGTTTTCACACCGTATACTCCTTTGCGTTGCTTGTAACGCTTCACCGTCAGCGTAAGTTACGCGCTTGTGTATCTCGTTGAGTTTTTCCCGGGATATTACTTCTCTAGTTGTTTTAAGTTTCGGACGAAACTTCTTTTAAGGAGGGTAGTATGTAATATCCGCAATTTCGATTTCCGATAATATCTTTTTCGGTGGAAGACCATTTTGATGACTCGCTCATGACCGTATCGCCATTCCGAGAATGATTAATTCCGCACTTTTGTCGCATTTGAGTTCGCTTCGCATCGCTTTTGTCGAGTTCCATGTTCTTAAGTGGCTTTTCCGCACTTGAGTTTGATTCTTGCGAATCTCATCCGAAATCGTTGTTTTGAGTTTCGTAAGTTCATTTAATGATATTATTCATGTTGCTAGCTTTGGTTTGGTGATTCGATCGTATCGTATTTTGATGTTTTGGGCCATTTTCGTAATTTCCCAAAGTTTTCGTTGTCGAATTTCGAGCCTTCGTGGTCGGAATCGTGTATTCTCTAGCGCTGATTTGTCTTTGTGAGTACTTCAGAACCGTATTTTCGATTTATATTCGTGTTCGGTTTCGGGTCGTTCGACTGCTTCTGAGTGGCTACACGAGCCACCGCCGCACTTTGTGGAGTAGGTATCGCTCGGCCGAGTTACGGCTGTAAGGTGCCTAAGCATGGCCATAAGTGATCTGGCATGGCCTAATGAATGCTTGTTACGGCCGTAAGGGCCGAGAGTTACTACAGACGGCGCCAGCAGCCTGACGAATGCGCATTACTGTGAGGCTAAGAGTTACGGCCGCATGCATCAGCAGTGCTCCTTGATGAATGCCTTATGTCCGTAAGGCATCGCTGGTTACGCCCGTATCCCCGCTGCATATATAGGCTGTGGACTCGCCGCACCTCATTTTTTTCACTTTTTCTCATTTCTTGCGGCCGGCGATTTGAGGTTCTGAACTCGAGTTCTTGGTCGGTTCTAATCATTTCTAAGGCATTTTGGAACATTCTTGTTGATTATATCATCATCCAATCCGTGTTCTTTGTCGAGTCAAGGTATATTTCTTGATTTTCCTTCAAGTCGACTTTTCGAGAATTTGTTCTGATTTCGATTCTAGTCCGATTTTGATACATCCTCGTTGTAGTATGATGTTATTGTTATTAATCGTGTTTCATGGATCAGATATCCATATATCGAGTTTGTTTAACTCAATTGACGCATTCGAGTGTTCTCGTAATTATTGAACATTTAGTGTTCGATTAAATGCCCCTACGAGTTCCCTTTCGTAGTTTGATGAGATTTCGTTGTTTTCGGTTTTGATTTCGTTGTAATCGTATCTTTGTTGTTTTTCCTGAGGATTGTAGGTGTTCTGGGTTTTCCTGATTGTGCCGTATTCGTAAGAATATTTGGGCGCGACAATCGAGGCAAGTATCTTGGCATACGAATCGCGGTCTTGTGGATAGAGACTTCGCTAGATTTATGATGAATTTTTTCGCTTTCGTGAGCATGCTTCGCGTGATTTTATAAATGTGAACGATCGATGGTAGTGATGATGTTCTCATTTGATTAATATCGTGGAATTATGTTGGTTATGTTAATCATATGGTTCGTGGTCGTATGTGATCGGTCATAGTTGAATTATCGTGATGATTATGATATTTGTGTGTTGATTTGATTACATATTTGAATATGTATTACGGTGTATTGTTGAATGGTTTGACATATCGACAATAATGTGTGTTGCTTGTGGTGATATGTTGAGTTGATTATACGGGTCGTGGTTGTGATGATGTGTGTGTTCCGTAAGGAGGACAAGATATCCGGAGTTCGCACATGATGTGTACGAACAAGGTGTGTTCTGTGTGGTCTCGCGAGGCCTCGGAGTTCAAGACATGATGTGTACGAGCAATATGATGTTCTGTGTGGTCCGACGACACCTCCGGAGTTCGGTACATGATGTGTACGAACAATGCGTGTGGTCCGGTAGTGGTCCTAAGAGTCCTCCTGAGTTCGCACATGAGGTGTACGAACGGTGATTGTATATCGCACGATTAATCAGATAACGCTTTGAAGTTTGGTTCATGGACTCAAAATGGTATCTTATCGAGTGTGTTTTTAAATGAGAATCGGGCCGAGGCCCTAACGCTTTAAAAGGTTTTGTAAATTGGGACTTGAGGTCCAAAAGAGTTTTTATTTTAAAATCCCCGAGCTAATGAGTTCCTTTTCCAAATATTTCTTGTTCATTTCCAAATTCTAAATCTTCTGAACATTTTGATAGTTGATTTCCATAGTAAATTCGTGGTTGCTATTTACTTGTTGCATTTAGTATCGTATTATACTTGCACTAGCAAAATAGTAGAATTTTGCTAACCCCGAGTAATCGGGGTGGATGTCTGCTTTGTGTCCAAAGCTTGGGGCTCAGGGAGCAACACAGGATTGGCACGGAAGTGACGAGCTACGATACTAATCAAGAGTTGAGAGTCGCTTTGATTTTCGTCAGGTTATCGTGAGTTGATTTTAGTCTTCCGCCGTATCAGATTTCGACTCTATGTGGGTAATGTTGTTTTAGTCACTTTGTTGATTGAGTTGCGTGACTCACCTGGCCCGTGTATTCACAGGTAAGTGACCTTAACGGTCGTATTATGTTATTGCTCGACCGGCCGGCAAGCATTTGGTCGCTTTTGTAAGGTATAGCCCGGTAGATCCTCGTGAAAAGGGGTCTACGACGTGTAGTATTCCCATATGGTTTTGGGGGTGTTACATGAAAGACCCGGGAGGACTCGATTCTCGCTTGGGCTTAGAGCTAGAACATCGAGATGATGGTATACTCATTCATCAATATGCCTATGTCCGTAAAATGCTCAAAGCATTTAGTATGGACAAGGCACATCCTCTTGCTACCCCCATGGTTGGTCGAAGTCCTGAAATGAACAAGGATCCATTTCGCCCTAAAGAGGAGGATGAAGAGGTCCTGGAGCGTAAACACCATACCTTAGTGCAATCGGTGCGTTGTTGTATCTCGGCCCAATGTACTCGCCTGCACATCCCATTCTCTATAAATCTGTTAGCTTAGATTTAGCTTCGCCTCCCACGATAAGGCATCGGAATAGAGTAAAACACATCTTTGATACTTGAAAGGCTCCGATCTCGGATTGTTCTTTCCTATGCAAGAGAGCGATATTCGAAAGGAATTGTTTCGTTAAGACGATGCATACCAACCATCGATCTTCCTTCGATATTGCGTAAGCATGGCACTGACTACCGTATGCTAATACAAGCAAGCTTACCCCTATGCAGAGAATTCTAACAATATGTTAGTCGGATTTGCCGATGCTTGCTATCTCTCCGACTCCGCATAAAGGATGTTCCCAACCGTTATGTGTTCACCATCGGGAATACGGCGATATATCGCGATCTACCAAGTGCACTGGTTGCAACTTCCTCGAACCATGCCGAGATAATCAGATTGCACTAGTTCGTAAGGGAGTGCATTCGGCTTGGCCACTATAGACCATATACGAGGAACTTGTGGATTAGAGCTCACTACAACAACCCCTACTTTAATCTTTGAGGACAATGCGCACGCATTGAGCATATGAAGTTAAGTTTCATTAAGGGTGACAATACCAAACATATTGCGCCAAGTTCTTTTACAATCAAGCACAATAAATTGTTGAATATCAAAGTGAAACAAGTGAGTTCCAATGAGAATATCGCAGACTTGTTTACTAAGTCTCTACCAAAGTCTACATTTGAGAAACATGTGAGAAGCATCGGCATGTGCCGATTATCCGAGCTCAACTAATGATAGCTTGTCGAATGAGTCACATGTATAGTTCAGGGGAGTATACTTCACATGATTCTCGGCATTTGTAGTTGGTGCGTTGTGCTCATTTTCCTCACCAAGTCTTTGTTTTTCCATCGGGTTTTTTTGACTTGAAAAGGTTTTTTATCGAGGCAACATCTTATGTACCATGATAGTATTAGTGCTCGACACAGGGGGAGGTTCCGGATATCCTTCCCTTATTGGTGTCTTACCTAATACCGGTTGTAGGGGGTACATAGATGGAAGGTTCTAGATCCTTCTAGAGGTAGTAGGATCCTATTAGATATCTTACCTTATCTAATCATATGCATGGATGGACTCTCATCAGAATGCCTATATAAAGGCCCTCTATCGCTGTTATGAATACAATTGATCGACTCGTATTTACGCCTTTTACTTTCTCCTAAAAGATTTGTATTATAATAGTAATTATAATTATACTTGTTTTTATTATGATAATAATGTTAATTAAGTTTAATAGATCTAAAATAGGCAAAGAGTAAAAAATACCATACTTTGTAGGGAAAATAGTTTCTTTACCCTCTCTTTAAATTACTCGATCGCTTTTTTAAATGATCGACTAATACAAGAGAAATAGGGATGGGGAAGTCGAACCCGGGTGTAATCCATAATGGAGAGAACTCGTGGTCACTGGGCTATCCCTATTGTTTATGTGATCGTCCTTTCTTCTTCTAAAAGTATATTTTACTTCCAAATAACATTTTTTTACTTATTTTTTATTACTTCATTTTTATTTCTTGTTTGTTTTTTCCTTTTAATGGGAATATAATTATTTTCTTATTGTTTCACAATTGCTTCGTATTTGATTCTAGGTGAGGATGTGCAGAAACCACAAAGAAAAAAAAAAGCAAAAGCGCTTAAAAATCACGATTAAAAATTCCCCGCCCTTTTTTTTTTTTTTCCTTTGGTTTTTTTTTTTTTTATATCCTATGTCCCACGGTTTTTTTACTTTTTTTTTTTTTTTTTTATATATTCTCTCAAAATTCCCCTTTTTTTTTTTTTCTTTGGTTTTTTTCTTTCTTTATATTCTATGCACCTCCTATTGCTTTTTTACTTTTTTCTTTTTTTTTTATATATTCTCTCTATATAGAAAATGATCATATAATTAAATATTGTGATGCTACTGTACGGTGGGAGAAGCCATAGGTATTGCTCGACTAAATAAACGTAATAGAGGAATAATAATATATAAAGGAGTAAATAGAGTAACTTTTGTTACATTAAAAATAACAACTTTTACACGTGTTGTGTGTTACTATTTTGACTAATAATATTTTACTTACAAACAAGAACTGATATATAAATAAGAAAAAACTACTTTAATAGGAAACATTAAAATTTAAATTACTTTGCAAAGACATCGTTCTATTTCGAGTAGAAAATATTTCTCTCTATTAAAAGTAACACTCTGAAACACTTCCAAAATTTAACATGTCAGAATCAACTGCAACTATTATATGTACGTGTATATTAAGTAGAAAATCAAAAAATATCTATTTTGTCAGCTTATTCTCTCTAAATAATATAGGAGGGGAAATATGTTTCATGACAGATAAAAATTCATTTCGACATTAAATATAGTTTATCATTTAAAAAAAGGATGACCAGAGAAATAATGCACTCTAATAAAAGTTAAGTTCTATGAATTAAAAACGAAAAAGGGTTGCACAGATAAATACCTAAATTTCACCTAATAAGAGCCAATATTAAAAAAATATTAAAAATAAATAAATAAATAAAATAAACAGATAAATAAATAAGAAATTACAAACAATCATCAACCTTTTAATATTTAAGATTTTTTTATATAACAAACTTTATTTCCCAAATATATAATAAATACCTAATAAGAGCCCATATATAAAAAAAATACTAAGAAAAAGGTCTTTCGATAACGAACAAAATGTGCTCAATTGAGTATTGGCTTGACGCACGATAATTTCATAAAAAGTACAAATTAACCCCGCCGCTATACAATGGTGCCACCAAATACGATAACTCATAAATATAAACACACAATATTTATCGCAAACAAATACAACACGTGCCGTTAAAAACATACTACGATCTCACAACGGAAATTCTTTCCAAACATTATTCATAAACGACATCGCAAAAATTTCGAAAATTCTCGCTACAACGCAAATGCGCCTTCATACTTGTTTGATTCTAAAACCTAAGTACTAAATAGTCAAGTACAAACATCGAAGGATTTTTTTAATGCTTTCTCTAGACTATTTTCTCTCGCTTCTCTCTACTCTCTTCACCGCTTCCTCTCTCTTTTTCTAGATGTTACTGGGCTGTTCTAACCCTAACGTCTCTTTTTTCCTTTGTCCGCCGCCTCAGTGCGGCGGGCCTTTGTTCCGTTTTGATTCTTCTTCCTTTTTCCCTATGGCATCACTCGATTCTTTTGTAGAAGGGATTTCGCTTCCATCTAAACTTAATCTCCAGAAGAATATCACTTCAAACTTTCAATTTCAGATTCCAGTGGCTAATACTGGAAGATTTAACAAAAATTCAGCCAGCGGCGGTATACTATCCTCTGGGCTGTCGAATCCAGTTAGGTTCTTGGTGACGATGTTGACCCATCAAAATCGAAGGACTATGAGCCATCTATGGCAGATCCGACAGGGTTGATAAAATCTAAGGCGGTTTCCGCGAATAGGTCGACATCGATCTTTCCAGAAGTCTTTGGGAAGATTCATCTGAAGTGACAGATTGCAATCGAAATTCGGGCACCGAGAGGTATCAGAAACGCTCATCAGACCCAGCCCTTGGAGATCAATCGGTTTTGATTCCTGCAAAATGCTGACATAAGAGTTGAGGAGCAGATCTCGGTGAAGGTCCAGGAAGGTCGGCCTCGGTCTTTTGCTGATGAAGTTTCAAAGACCAGCCTTCGAAAACTCCTCTTGGCACAGCGGATTTCTCAGGTGACATTCCGACCGTTGTATTCTAAAAGGATTGTGACATCGTCTCAGGGCTTTTTCCAACACCCTTATCGGTAAATTTTCTTATGGCAAACCTGCTCTTGATGCTATTGTCAAGAACTTGCAAAATTCAGGTTTTATCTGCAAAGTTCAATATTTGAATTTCAAACACGTCCTTATTTCTTTGCAAAATGCTGATTATTATGCTAAACTTTGGCTTAAAAGAGAGTTTAATGTTTTAGGATTTTCAATGCGGTTATTCAAATGGGATCCTTTCTTCAATTTTAAACAGGAACTGCCATTGTTCCCATTTGGGTTAAAATCCACGATCTGCCAATTCAGTGGTTTGATATCCGGATTTACAAAAATGTTGGGTCCTTAATTGGATCATTTGTTAAACCTGATTTATATACTACTAATAGAACTCGCCTCAGTTATGTGGAGAATTTGTGTTGAAGTGGATTTAAAAGGTGTTGCACAAGTCGTAGGTATCAAATGTGATGGTGTTTTCATTGAACTGCAAGTTGAATACGAAAAACTACTGGCTTTTATTGTCAACATTGTAATCATGTGGGACACGACTTAGATGCGTGTTATGTTAAAAATCCTGAATTAAAACCTACAACTTTTATTAACAAATTTTAAAAATGAATATTGAAAATGAAAGGACAAGGAATGGATTCCAGTGGTAAAATGAATGTTGCCTCAACTTCAAAAATATTGTTCTTTATAATTCTAAATCTAGTGATGATAATGATGGTAATATTGGATCTTCTGATTTGATGAAAGAAATTATTATTGTTGATTCCAATGATAATAACCCTCTACTACTGATGCTGTTTGCTTGAAAGTTTTGTTAGTAAATGATAACAGCAAATGGTGGAAAAGAGACAGGGGTCCATAAGCAAAAATATGTTCCTCATTGCCTCAGAATTTAGAGGAGCCTGAAACTACACAACTTGGGAATGGAAAGAATTGTACACTCATGGCGACTTCAGAATTTCCTACTTCTGATCTGAAGGAAAATGAGGGTGATCAAAGGGAGGAAAAGATAATCAAGAACATTGAAGGTAAGGTGTGATAATACTTAGTAGTTTGAGGTCCCCAATCTCTCACCGCTACCTCGGGTAGCAAGGTATGGGTATTTATCAAGACTTCTTCAATTAAACCCGACCAGATTACAACATCCTTGGAGGGATGAATCTGAAAACCGGGAAATTAGGGCTGATCTTGATGAAGGTGGATCTGTGTCCATCTTTTGACTCCAAAGGAAGAGCTTTTTGATCATTCCGCTCCGATGGTGATGATCAGATAAAATCTAAAAACAAACAGTGCTTTTACTTCTAATGAAGGGGAAATGCTACGTAAGGTTGTTGCTAAATAACAAAAAAAACATCTAAAGAGAGCGCTAGCTCAAATTTTTCGAAAATGGCTACCCTGGGCGGTCCCGTATTAATGGTTAATATTTTAATTTGGGAATTTGAGGCCAGGCATTGCATGACTCATTCAAAATTGTAAAATTATTTAAAAAAGACCACCACCTGAATATTTTAGCTCCGATTGAGCCTAAAGTTGGATTTTTGCATGTGCTTCCTATTTTGTAGACTCTTTGGTTTTGATAAAGTGGGATTGCGAACTTGAATAACTATATCCTCCAGATTTTTTCTTGATAGCTTACACTAAAGTTGATGTGTTATTTAGTAAGAACTAACAAAGCCGCACACTTGGTGCAAAAGACATAATATCTTAACTCATTATTTTTTTGTTTACCGCTGTTTATGCAAAAATACTAAAAATTGAAAGACGCGGACTTATGGGAAGATTTAATTTCGGTTCGTTAGTAATAAGGTTCCTTGACAGGCTGTGATTTCAATATCGCCTCCATCCAAACGAGAAAAAGGAGACACCCCTCCTAGTCCCGCTGGGCAATGGAAGAATTTAGGGATGCGATCCTTTGATTGCGACTCTTTCCGATGGGGGGGCCAGTGGGGCCTCCCTACATTTGCATATGAGCAATGCTATTTGCCAAAGATCGATCGTATCTTTTTCTCTTCCGCTTGGTTTAATACCTTTTCAAACTTCTGTCCGTGCACTCACCGAGACACACGCTGACCATCACGCCTCCTTTTGTGGGAATTTAATATTCCTACCAAAAAAGCATTGTTACTCTTTTCGCTTTCAAAACATGTGGACTAAACATCATGATTTCTTGAATATTGTTGACCTCTGTTTATCCCCACTTCCTACCACAAAAAAGCCTCTTTACAATTTATCTGTAATAAACTTGCTCGGCCCAAGCTACTCTTTTAGATTGGAATATAAATGTTTTTGGTAATATTTTTGAAAAAGTGTCCCGACGCCCAAAAACCAAAGTTGCCATGGCGGGAAAAGAAATTCTTGATTATGATCCTTCCGATGTTAATAAGGTACACCTCAAGAAATACAAATGAGAAACTTAATTTTACTCTCTCTTTAGAGGGAAATAAGAGTTTGGAAACAGAAAATGAAAAATGAGACGGATTTTGTAGGTGAAAGAAGTACTTAAATTTTTCATGATCTTGTTACATAAGAAAAGGAAAAGAATTTTATTCATAAAGTATTGTTAGATGTGATGGCACCACTCTTTCTTCGGATCTGGATGATATTTCTAAATCGCTTATTAATTTCTTTAAAAATTGCTTCTCCAAAGATAATGCTTGAGAGTGATAGTGTTAGCAGACGGACTCATCCTGAAAAGTCATTAGGTGATGCTGGGAGTAATATTCTCCTTTGTAGTCTTCCTCTTCTTTTAAAGAAATTAACAGAGGTGTATTTTTGATACGGATAGTGAAAGTGTCGCTGCCTCGAATGGTTTTAATGCTAAATTTTTCCAAGTATGTCGGGATATTATTAAGATTGATGTTTTTGCTGGCAAAGTAAGATTGATTTTTAAGGGCATTTCGAATTAACCAAAGCATATTCCTCCAATTACTTTATCAGCACCTTAAAATTCATTCCCAACTCCCCGGAAAACATAGCCTATTACCTTTGTAATACTTCTTACAAAATTTTCAAAAGACTTAGCACCATTCTTCCGTGGATTATTAGCCCTTCTCAATCGATTTATTAAAGATCGCCTTATTACCGATAACATCCTCGCGGCCTTAGAAGTTACGCATGACATTTCTCGGTTCTAAATTAAATATTATTATCAAAACTTGACATGAAAAGGCATATGATAGAACTAGTCGATTTTGTTTAATGCATGGATACTCTCGTTTTGTTATTTCTCTTTAAACAATGTGTGTGTTCTCCTTGGTTTTCAATTTATAAATGGCTTTTTCAAGGGGGTATTTCAAGAGTGAAAGCAATTTCTAAGGTGACCCTATTTC
Organism: Orobanche coerulescens; assembly: GCA_033398695.1. Taxonomy (NCBI): domain Eukaryota; kingdom Viridiplantae; phylum Streptophyta; class Magnoliopsida; order Lamiales; family Orobanchaceae; genus Orobanche; species Orobanche coerulescens. Next base: position 45,164,252 of record CM065805.1, on the reverse strand, counting down.
TCCTCTTCTTTTGTCTCATACGGATTATTTTTCTAAATCGGGATTGAAGATACATCCAAGTAAAAACCCGAACATGTCTTCTATGCTATTCATGAAATGTTAGAATTTCGCATTTAGCTTATGCGGATGATACTCTTATTTTAAAGGCTACAAATCTAATCTTCGTTCTTAATCATTGTCTTCACCATTATATGGGTGTTTCGGGCCAAAAGCATACGCGAAGAGTATTTTCTTATTATGCATTCTTTCGTTGCCGTCCGAGGACCACCTAAGGGTCCATGCGACACAGTGTTTTGAGCGCCTCCGCTCCCGATTCAATATCTCGAGCTCCACTTTTGGAAAGGTAACCCTTACTTTTGTTATATGTTCCATGATTTAATTCTTAAAACTAATAAATCCTTACTTGGAATCATCACCTCTTCTCTTAGAGGTAGAATTGAGCTTATTAAATCTGCTTTTAATTGACATCCTCTCTATTGTCTTCAAGTTATTAAACCCCGGGAACGTTATTACTTTATTGAAAGACTTTTTAATAAATTTCTTTAAATTTAGGACAAATACTAAAATCTCATTGGGCCTTGTGGAAAAGATTGTGTTACCCTACGTATGAAGGGGCACGTGCCTGATCTTAACGACATTATACTCGGCCGAGCTTAAATGTGGTATGCTACACTAATAATAATATTCAAGCCAATTTTCAAAGATAAATATTGTAAGAGACTTCATCCCATGATTGTGAAAGCTTAACCCATACGACCCGATTTGAAAAGATTGTAATATCCTGGCCTGCTTATAGTAACATATGTGGAGTAGTGGCAATAATATGCTCTTTCGCATGATTCTGGGTGTGATTATAGTCCGCTCAATATTTTCCTCCCCAACCAAATCTAAAGCATTCATTAGGCCATTTTTGGAACAATGGATCAGATAAACCTAAACTTTACTCCGCTTTACCGTCAATTTTGCATCATTTGCCTTCCCGATTAATATTTCTAATGCCAAACTTACAAACTTTCTTTCCTCCTCATGGTGATTTTTCATTCAAAAGGCCAGAGAGCATTCACAAAGAAAGAGTCCGCACACTTCTTTAAAAATTGTTGAAACCCGTTGATTGCTACACCCACTCATATCGGTTTTCAAGGATGCGGGTGTTTTACAAATGGATTCCTACATCTGATTGCCTCGCCCGTAGAGGGATGATTGTGACTATACTCTTTGCTTTTGTTGTGATAACTTGGAAACCTTTTACTCTATCTACTTCTAATGGTCAGTTGCTACTTAAAGTTTGGAAAGTGTTCTACAAATGTACAATTTTTAATGGGCCTAACTCTAATGA
>CM065805.1:44864000-45162416 GCA_033398695.1 Orobanche coerulescens | reverse complement strand
CACAATCACACACACAAAATCTTCTAAACGAACCTTTCGCTTTCATCTCAAGCCATTCCCAATCCTAGTCGTAGTCCCCTTCCTCGCTGCCGCCGGGTTTAATTGGTTTCAGACCGCGTCTCTACCATTCCTACCACTGGAGGTTCAGCAAATTCGTACTGACTTTCCGATTGCAAGATTTATGGCGAGTACAACGACCTCTCCGATTGATGGTTGTAGCGGCGCTTCATCACTCGATTTGGCGTGTCGCGGTGAAAGAATTTGGAGTTGCAAAGGGCGAAAGAATTGAGGCGAGATGGGAGACGATGAGAGAGGAAGTGAGATGAGATTGACTTCATCGGGGGATAAGGATTTTATATCCCTGCACTTCCGCTTTAGCCCACAAGTTTTAGTCCTTCCAGCTTTCCACCGATTCTAAAATCTTTCGATTTGGTCCCATAAACATTAGCCTTCAAATTAAATCAAGCATTTATTATTTTATTTCCATAAAATTATATTCTCCAATCAAATTAAATATTTACGTATATTTATATTCCGATTGTAGCTACGAGAATCAAGGACACAATTAAGACGAGTCAAAAACATTCAAGCATTTGCATTCAAGTCATTTCAATTTCAAAGTGGATTTATTACTTGTCAATTTTAATTGCTTTATTTGGACCGTATAGATGATATGTTATATTTACGATTAACATGCAACACATGTTTTTCGTACTAAGTATCGCTTTATGATTAACATGCCACATGTTTTTCATACCAAGTATCGATATGTTTACATGCAACACATGTTTACATGCTCAAGTTGATATAACAAATATTCATGTTATGCCTCCGTTATGTATTGTGATTATTGTTGACTTGTGATGTTCCTAATGAGCGATAGAAAGCTCACCCCATTTTTATGTAAAATTTTCAAAGTTAATTCGAATGGAGAGGACGAGTTTTCGAGCAGCCACATATGATTAATGTTATAATTATTTCTTTTAATTCCGCTCAAGTTACTCAAACAATTTCTTTATTTTTAGTAATTATTTTTCCATTGCCAAATTATACTATCGTATTAGAGATTTGAAATCCTTTGAGTTTCGCAAATATTTTAGAAAATGTATGTTTAGTAACGACTTGAAATTTCTACAAATTTTCTCATCATTAATATTTTATTCATAAAATACCTTAGAAAATCTGGTCGTTACATCATCACATCTCGTAACCACTTACTAGCCTCGTTATCCCTATCTCGCCTCATTCCCGATGTACACTGATTCATATGTGCAATCGTCAACCACTCCGACGAAGGATGGTGGCGGCGCTAATGCCGATTTTCCCTTGATCGCCTCGCCACGCGATTGTTCATCTCGACCACCCGCACTGATCTCATTGGCGCCGACAACAAGCGAGTCGCCTCTCATGCTCCAGATTCCGACCTCTACCACGACCACGCTCTCGACCTCGACTCCTCAAAGATACCGAATCTGACAACCATTCGTAATAACACGACAAACGAACCTCACATACTAAAAATAAGCCGACAAACAGAACACAATACAATATTCACACCAATTCATTACTCAAATACACGAACTAACACCGCAATAATAGAACTTAAATTTAAAAGTAATTCACACGCTCACAAATGACAGAGATGTAAGACCTATACCTCAAAGAAATGCAAGTAAAACATTATGCATACCATTGTGGTCCAACATGGATAATATTCTTAAAAACAAGTTTTTTTTTCGAGGTATTTGTTCAAATGATAATATTTTAAAATTTGAGAGTTTGAAAGATTTTATTGAAATGAAATTTTTGAATGCATTTTTAATACCTCGTCATCTAACCAAAACCATAAACTCATTATCAAAACTGCTTTGCTTGAAATTATTTACAAAACAACACATTGAATCTTCAATCTTCTCGATAAACGATATCCTCAAACGGCCTTGTCAATATATGTTATTATCATCGTTAAAGACATACAAGATATTCACATGACACCACTCCAACCATCACAAAGAATAACACCCATGATAATCCACCGTCATGCCTCGCATCGACTCCCAAAGGTTTGCCAAACTAATCCCGGTGGAAAACCTCTTGTACTGCACTCAACATTTCCACTGATTAACTACTACATCCGTATAATGACATGAAATAAAGACGATCAAATCATATTATGCGCTCACAACACTTAAGTGTACAACCAAGATTTTCTATCAAGGATGGTAATAGTCAACAACACGCCAACGATACCCATACCGGATGACTAACCGAGTGTGACATTACCGATAAAATAGTTAAAATTCACACACATCAAGGCGGACTATACGACTATATCTACCGAAATCAATTGATTGGTAGAAGGCGCGACATAACTATAACAACAAGGTTATTACCGCGATACTAAAGCTTACTGCCGTAATAACACATTGTTTATGGCCAGAATATCCATGAGCTTACGGCCATAACATCAATGAGCTTACTACCGTAATGGGAAACATCTTACGACGGTAATCACTAGTCCGCAGGATGCCAGGACTGTCTTAGCAGCCCCGACACGGCTCCAATGGTTAAGGATCGATTCCTAACAATGTACTCCGACCTATAGAAAATACTATAACATTCTCCGGCAAGTATAACAACGTAACAAACTTGTCGTAACGACTTAGTCCCAACACACAAACACATAACATTTAAATCCCAAAATTAGAGTCGCTTTTGCAAAACAGAAATTTTCCAAAAATCCTTTCGATCGTAATAAAAATGACGGTGGTATTTGCAATGTCCGAACTGTTTTAAAACACATTTCCCAAAGACCGATTGATGGTGCTATTTGAAAATACATGACCAACTTGTCAGAATTCAACCGATTTCAAAATCCACAAAAACCGTTGTTCAACCGCACCATCAAAATATTTTCAAATTTTTTTTTTTGATTTCCACAAAAATGCTCAAACCAAGAGAGTCTTCAGAAAAAACGCTAAACCTACCCGCAATGGGCATAATTACAACAATCCAAAATAGTCGAACTTAAAACCACATGCTCAACGACAACCATGGTTGCCAATTCAATCAAATGCTCTCGTGGCACCAAGTTTAAACACACAACAAATTCATCTATCCGATTCTCTCGCAAACTCTACATGCCGGTATCTTTTTCGTAATGATCAAAGATTAAAACTTTCACACTATACCACCCCACACGGTGGTTCAACGTCAAAGCGCCAATACATCGCTTCTATACACATACAAAGTATCACAAATATCGAATACAAACTCCATTACACAACACCGTGCAAATAACATTATGCACCACAAATATCACACATAAATAAAATCATGAACACAGATATTATACATAAAAGAGGAGACTTATGTCTATAGGCCGTGACGGAGATGACGGCCGCCACGATACTAATCTCATCCGACAACATAATCGACATGCCGTGACTACGCACAACTCAACTTGTCACCCGACACCAATGACGAGACAACACATTACTCGACAAATCACGACTGATTTGACCCGACACCAGGTTTCCGCAACCTAAGCTCGATACCATAAATGTAACACCCCAAAACCATATGGGAATATTACACGCCGTAGACCCCTTTTCAAGAGGATCTACTGTGCTATACCTTACAAATGACCAAATGCTTGACTGACAGTCAAACAATAACATAATACATACTGTTAAGGTCACAAGTGTGTTCTTCACACAAAGAAAATATTACAATGTAGGAAAATATAAGATGAAGGATGATAAATGATGGATCTAAGGGTCTATTTATACACCTAAAGTCATCTAATAGCTCCAAAACTCCAAAGATTATTACATTAGATCGGATCAAGGCCACCATCCCCTCAATAATAGACCAAAAGTATAAAAGATTTAAAAATGATCATACATCTCACAAGAGTTACTACCAGAACTTTCGATGTTACGCCATAACATAGAGGACTTACGGCCGTAATTTCAGATGTTACGGTCAAACATGGCTTCGGCATTTGCACATTAGTTGTCAGGTGAGTTACGGCCGTAACTATATTTGTACGCCCGTATGGAGTTTCAGACTTCATTTTCAGCCCAAAATTTCTTAGGCTCTTGCTGCCCCAAATCCTCTTCTGATGATAACTTTGATATATAACTCGATTTTGAATCCTAAAGACTACCTAACTCATCTCGAAAATCTCTACAACATGAATACATAAAAACTCAATATAGAGAATATTTTATAAACATGTTATTTCTGAGTAAATCAGGAATTCAATCCGATTAAGGCTAAATTTACGTCTTCATCCAATAAAAATAAAATTATTAAAAACTAATTAATTTAAAATAAAAACGAGTAGACTAGATGATAATTATGGGTGAAATATATCAATATCAATCACGGATAAGTATATAAAACTGACACTTATCACACCCCCAACTTGAATTCTTGCTAGTCCCGAGCAAGACTCTTTATTATTCACGCTCAAAATAAAAATAAAAAATAAGACACAAAACAAGAAAATAATACACACACAATTTAAGAAAATAATTATATATAAAGGGAAAAAGAGATCAAATGCCATTAATGCACAACAACTAGCTTTATACAGAGATAGAAATGAATCAAGATTCATAATAAATCTACTAATGATTTGAAGTTAAAACACGATTTTATTTTTGTAATTCCAAAATGCAAGGTTTCCCAAAAGGATGATTGTTTCTTTCCCACTCGTGATACACGACTCCCTTTAATGGTTGCTCTCGATCACTGCTTATTTTTCGACTCAATATGAAAAAGAATTTCATCTGCACATCGAATATTGTGATTGTTTACTTAAATTGAGTGTATTGAAATTCAGCACCAATTAATTCAAATCGCCATAATCTACATCCCTTTTAGTGATAGCTTTTACACCGCTATTTGCTAACATGTAGCTCTTTTCCCCAACACATTTTCCATCTTTTTAGGTGATAACTTCCACATCAAGTATTTGCTAACGTAGCTCTTTTCACCAACACATTTTCCACCTTTTTAAGTGGTAGTTTTCACACCGTTATTTGCTAATGTGTAGCTCTTTTCACCAATAATTTTTTTAGGGAATAGAATTTTGCAAAAATCGCTTATTAGCTAAGCATGAAAAATCAAAACTCCTCAAATTAAGTAAATTTCGCTTCTATTTTTCATCAACCGACCGATTCTTCTTTTCTCAAGGTAACGATTGTCTCGATTTTAAATGATAATTACAAGGCTTGGAAAGAGAGATTAAGGCTCACAAAATTTTGGAATATACAAATTTTATTAACCTGTTAAAATGATTTTAGAAACTTGTATATAGCTAACTTATTGGTGTTATGGCGATCTAGAAATCTCACAAATCAAAATAAACAAAATAAATAAATATATATATATATATATATACACACACACACACTAAAAAAATCAAAGCCAAATAACAAAAATAATCAAAACACAAAGATAATAATCAAAGCTAAACACACCAAAATAATCAAAACACACCACAATAATCAAAACACACCACACATTTCACACAAATTATTCAATCACACGATTCAAAACAAAATAGACACAAATGTTCAAAAACACCCCCAAACTTAAAAATAAAACTGTCCTCGCTTTTAGAAATGAAAAGCCATGAGAAAAGCAGATAACTCCCCGAAATTTTACTTTATGATCCTACCGGTGTGTCGTCAGATGCTTAGAAAATGAAGAAGCTTTCAAGCACTTCTCCATTTTTATTTGTCGCCGATTATTTCGCTCGCTTCTCACTATTTCTGCTTGGGACGTCTCTAATCCCCGAACCCTTTCAAGCAAATCTATCTCAAAAGGCATCAAGTCATCCCTGGCATCATCCTCGGGCTCAAAGTCCTCCTCATGGCTACTCTCCGCTTCCGGTTCCACTCGTGCCCGCTTGCTCCTCAACTGAGTACTGCGAAAAATACTACTTAGGACGTTGAGTCGATCCTCGCAAGGCCAATATATCGCCCCGCCGAAATTTTCACCCTTTGGCTTCGCAAATACCGTGATAAGGCAGGGGTACGACATCTTTGCCTAGTAGGAACTGCAGGCATAGTGACAAATAGTATTATAGATGTGAGTACCCAAATCTATTTTCACCCCTCGGCGGATAGCAAATATGCCTCTCAGATGGCTGATGGAAATAGTAGTCAGAGTCGAAGTCGGGTAAATACTCCCACACTTCACATCCATAAGAACCAAATATCATCAATGAGGTCCGATCAAGTTGTATCGGGGTTTGATGATCCCGACATCGGCCATGAAGCTCGCCACTAGTGCCCATCGTAACACCCTATCATCGTGCACATCCACATTCGATAAAATGGAAATGTGTACCGCATTAGTGCAAGCAACCCCAAGTAATTGTTGATCACATCCGGTTAAAAATTAATCACTTTTCCATTCACCATCGCTTGATGATATGTAGACGACCCCACCGCCCAATTGATTTGTTGAAAGTTCTGTAAAAATTGAGGGTTAAGGTGGGGTTATCATTCGAAGCTCGGATACGAATTTCTCCCACCCGCTTTCTATGAATTTTTGAATGAAAGGTGACGTGGTAGTGTTGGTGTCCTGATCCCCAATGAAATCATCAAGTTTGAATAGCCTCTCCTTTATGCACCGTGTTTTGAACTCTTTGTGGTGCCGGTTCTGAGATGAAGAACCAACCTTTTCTTTCCCTTCATGGATTTCTTAGGTGCCATCCCCGAAACTAAACAAAAATAATTCCCTTTTCATCACATGACTATAATCATCAAGTAAAACCATCGAAAACATCAAAAATTTCAAAGATTTTCATTGTGGCATTTCATCTGACAAGAGTTCATAGTTTTTTAACAAGTTTTTCAATCACAATCAAACTCAAATCCACCAATTCATCACAAATCATTGAAACAACTATATATAACCACTATAATATGAACATTACTAACTAATATACATGTACTAAGCGAAGAATCGTATTTAAATTTGAAATCTAAAACAAATATAAACTAAGAAACTAAAACAAAAAAACGAAATTAAAACAAGAATTTAAAGAAAAATCTGATGATAAGATGTGAAGATTGAAAGGGGAACGAATAGTAATGATGAAATTGAGTTTTTAAAAGTAGCGTTCGAGATGGGGAAATTTTTTTCCTCTCCTAGTGTTGCCGAAGGGGTTATGAGGATCTGATTCTCAAACCCCGTGTTTTTTTTATATATAGCAGGCGAGTTACGGTTGTAATGTACCGGTTATGGCCGTTTGGTGCTTTTGGATTTCAAACAAAAATTCTAGTTACGACAGTAACATACCGAAGCTACGGCCGTAAAAGGCTTTCGTAAAAAAATCTCATAGGAATAGCTTACGGCCGTATTAATAAAAAATTACGGCCGTAACAAAGTTTCGTAAAAAAATGTATTTTTTTAACAAATGGGATACGGCCGTAACATATAGATGTACGGCCGTATGAAATGCGAGGTGTACGGCCGTAAGATTGTGCTTAATTTTTTTTTTTTTGGTTTTTTAGAAATTTATATTTATTATGTGTGAAAATAATGCAAGAAAGACTCCCTTGAATGATATGATCCTTGCTCCGGTTGTTGAGTCTTTCTGTGTTACCCCCAAACTTATTTTGCGAAAATAAAAGAAACTGGGTTGCCTCCCAATAAGCGCTTTGTTTAACGTCCTTAGCTTGACTTCTCGTCTGATCAATTTGGCATTTCCAGTGCTATGATTGATTTGCTGTCGAGAATTCTCCTCTCAAATATGGCTTTAACTGCTGGCCATATACTTTAAAACTCCTGCTCACCGTATTGTAAATCTCCATAGCTCCATGAGAAAACACCTCTTTGATTGTGTATGGGCCCGCCCACCGTGACCGCAGCTTACCCGTGAGACGCAGCCTTGCATTAAAAAGGAAAACTTGGTCTCGTGCTTTAAAATATCTTCTCGTAATTCGGTTGTCATGCCATCTTTTTGTCTTCTCTTTTTAGATTTCGCATGTTCATATGAGTCGAGTCTGATTTCATCCAACTCATTTAGTTGCAGCAACCTTTTCTTCCAACCAACTGCTCACAAAGTTTAATTTTTTAATAGCCTGTAAGGCTCGATGTTCAAGTTCTACCGAAAGTGACAGCTTTTCCAAAAATCAAACGAAATGGAGACATGCCTATCGGTGTCTTATAAGTCGCTGTAAGCCCGTGAGCGCATCATCTAGATTTTTCGACCAATCTTTCCGAGATGAGTCGACTGTCATCTCTAGTATGCTTTGCTTCACGATTAGAGACCTCTACTTGTCAACCGGTTTTGCATGATAAGAGGTAGCAACACGGTTTTTACTCCGAATTTGGTCAAGAGAGCCTTAACTTGGTGATTGTAGAAAAGAGATCCGCCATCGCTGATAATAACTCTTGAGTTCAAGCGAGTGAATATATTTTTCTTTAGAAAATTTACCATGGCTCTAGCTTCATTTGTTGGTAATGCAACACTTCTCCACCCATTTAGATACGTAGTCCACAAATACAAGGATGTTTTCATTAGAGAACGATGATGGAAAGGGTCCCATGAAATCAATTCCCAAACATCGAAGATTTCAACTTCTAAGATGAAATTCATTGAATTTCATTTCTTTTTACTTGTTTCCATGTCTTTGGCACCAATACACTTACAAACAAGTGTATGTGCATCTTTAAGAGTGGCCAATAGAATCCTACTTCAAGAATTTTTGTCATTGCTTTTGAAGTACCAAAATGTCCTCCATAGTGAAAGGAATGACATCATTCCAATACCTTCTCCATTTATTCTTCCTATGCATCTCGGATAATTTGATCAGTCCTCGTCTCGAACAATAGAGGATCTTCCCAAAGAATAGTATTTCAACTCTGAGAAGAATTTTTCTTTTGATGGTGGGAAAAATTTGGGTGAATTATTCCACTTGCAAGGAAATTGATGATGTGCATACCATGGTGCATTTTGTTTTTCCCGCACATTAGAGATTTGGAATGCTTGTTCATCCGGAAATACTTCATTTATTTCCTTCTCTTGAGCATTGTTTTGGTCCACCGTGAGAGATGATCCGCCACTTGGTTCTCTGCTCCCTTCTGCCTCGGATTTCTATGTTGAACTCTCGCATAAGTAGACCCATCGGATTAGCCTTGACTTAGCATCTTGCGTTGTCATCAAATATTTCAAAGCCGAATGATCGGGTAGACGATGACTTTTGATCCCAATAAGTAGGATCGAAATTTATCAAATGCATAAACCACCGCTAGATCTCTTTTTCGGCTTGTTGTGTAGTTCACCTGCATCTTTCATAGTCCGGCTAGCGTAATGGATCACTTGCATCATTTTGTCCTTCTCCTCGCCCAAAGACGACCCTCACAAAGATAATCACTTGCATCTCACATCAAAATGAATGGGATAGTCCAATCAGGAGAAATGATGATCGAGTTGATGTAAGCTTATCCTTCAACGTTGTAAAGGCCACGTGGCATTCATTTGTGAAAAAAATGGTGTATCTTTCTCAAGCAAAGAACAGAGAGGTTTTTCTATTTTTGAGAAATCTTTTATGAACCTCCGATAGATACCTGCATGCCCGAGAAAACTCCTTACTCCCTTCACCGAAATTGGTGGAGGAAGTTTTGCAATCACTTGGATCTTTGCCTTATCGACTTCAATTCCATTTTGTGAGATTCTATGGCCAAGTACGATTCCGTCCTAGACCATGAAGTGACATTTCTCCCAATTGAGAACTAGATTTGTGTATTCGCATCTTTCCAAGACCATGCCTAAGTGATTTAGGCATTTATCAAATGTATCTCCGAAAACTGAGAAATCGTCCATGAAAACTTCAATGAATTTTTCAACCATGTCTGAGAAAATTGACATCATGCATCTCTGAAATGTGGCCGAGTATCGCACAATCCGAATGGGATTTTTCTATAAGCAAACGCCTGTAAGGGCATGTGAATGTTGTTTTCTATTGGTCTTCTGGGGCTATGACGATTTGGTTCTACCCTAAATAGCGGTCAAGAAACAGTAGTAAGAATGTCCCGCCAATCTATCGAGCATTTGATCAATAAATGGGAGTGGAAAATAATCTTTTCTGGTCGTCTTGTTAAGCTTCCTGTAATCAATGCACATTCTCCATCCGGCTATAGATCGTGTCGATATAAGTTCATTATGCTCGTTCTCTATGATTGTGATTCCACTCTTTTTGGACACCATATGTACGGGCTCACCCATGGACTATCCGAAATCGATAGATGATTCCCGCCAAGTAATTTAAGAATTTCTACTTTCACAACTTCCTTCATGTTCGATTCAAACGCCGTTGATGCTCAATCAAGGTTTGCAGTCATCTTCCATCGAATTTTGTGTGTGTGCATATAGAGGGGCTTATTCCTCTAATGTCCGCAATAGTCCATCTAATTGCTCTTTGTGATTCCTCAATACCCTTAGTAATTTCCTTCTTCAAGTTTGGTCAATATGTTTGATATGATGACCTAAGTGTAGAGGAAATGCCCAAGTAAGCATATCTCAAATGTGTGGGTAGAAGTTTGAGATCAAGTATTGGAGCTTCTTGTAAAGAATGGAGGGGTTTAGCGGAGCTTGTCCCCAACTCTTCAAAATGTGAATGTCTTCTTAAGGGTGGTAGTGCTTCTAGATAGTTAACTGCTTGGCCCAAGTGATATTCTTCTTCCATGTCGGTTAGAGAATTTGCTATACATGTCTCAAGAGGATCTTTAGATAGAATCTTCTCCAAAGACTTGTTTACCATGGCTTCAATTATGCCTTCATCCGTGGAGGGATGATTCAAAGTTTTAAGACATCGAAGATGACATGTTCTGCCTTCCACTCGAGAATGGTCGTCCGGTTGATAAGAGCTTTCCTTCATAGACGTTAATAAGAGCACGTCCGGTTGCAAGAAATGGTCGCCCCAAAATAATGGGAATATCCCGATCTTCTTCCATGTCTAGGATGATAAAATCCGCTAGAAATATGAATTTATCAACATCGACTAGCACATCTTCTATTATCCCACATGGATATTTGATTGACCGATCACCTAATTGTAGTGAAACCGTTGTTGCTTTTCCTTCTCCCAAGTTCACTTTGTTGAAAATCGACAGGCATCAAATTGATACTTTCCCTAAATCACAAAGAGCTTTGCCAAAATTCACTTCACCAATTGTACACGGTATTGTAAAAGTTCCCTGATCTTTTAGCTTGGGTGGCAACTTCTTTTGTAGTATCGCGCTACATCCTCTATTAGCATGATAGTTTCATATTCTTCAAGCCTTCGCTTGTTGGAAAGAATATCTTTCATAAATTTGGCATAGCTTGGCATTTGTGCCGGAGCATCTGTAAAAGGTATGTTGATGTGTAGCTTTTGAAAATTTCCAAGAATTTACCAATTGAGCATCGAGCTTGTGATTCTTCAACCGCTTTAGGAAATGGGATAGGTGGAACATAAGATTTTAGGCAATCGGACCTTTTTAGATGAAGGTCCCGATCTGCATTCTTTTTCTGTTTCTTGATTTTGTTTATTTTTTTGTTTTTCTAGATGATTTTCCACAAAAATTTGGGGCAACCGCACTCCACTTCTTGTTGTGATAGCCTGGATATTCTCCCTCGATTTACCTCGTATTGCTAGGTAACATGCCGTGGGATCTTTCTGAAAGTATTTTGGCTATTTGGCCAACTTGTGTCTCCAGATTTTTAATTGAAGCATCATTGCATTGTTGATACTTCAGTTGTTGTTCGGCGAGCTTCGTGATTGCTTCTTCCCACCCGGGCTTCTTTTCTTGATGTGTTGGATTCAACACATTGTTGTTGTTTGCATAAGAAAAATTTGGATGATTTTTATATCCTGGATTGTATGTTGGCCCGTAAGGATTGTATGCTTGCCTTTGGAAATTCTGAGCATAGGCCACTTGTTCTGGTGGTGCGAATGACTGCTCCTGTTGCACTAAGGGACACATAGTGCTATTGTGAGTTGCTCCACAAATTTCACATGAAAGAGCTAAAACTTGTGGAGTTTGCACCGTCTTTACAGATTGAGGAGTTGAAAATGACATGTCTCGACTTTCTTTGATAAAGCTTCAATTTTTGCGAATCCACTTCAAAAACACCATTTGGTTTATTTTGTATATTTCTGTCTGGCCATCTTGCACTTTGTTCACGTATAACCTTAAAAAGATTATAAGCCTCTCTCATATTTTTGTTGCCAAGTGAGCCATTTGATGATGAATCAACATTAGCTCGGCATGTAGGTAAGAGTCCAGAATAGAAGTAATTGACTTGTGCTCCCAAATTGAAACCATGGTTAGGACATTTTCGTAGCATATCTTTGTATCTCTCCCATGCTTCGTGAAATGACTCCGAATCTTGTTGACGAAATGTAGAGATTTCGTATTTGAGTTTCGCCACTTTTATTGGTGGAAAGTATTTAGTGGTGAATTTTTGAACAAATTTGGGCCAATTTGTTATGCTTCGTGGTGGCAAAGTATCTAGCCACTCTCTTGCTCATTCTTCAAAGTGTGCACGAAAAGTCTCATTTTTATCGCCTGTCATTTACATTCGATATTTGAAATTTCCACAAATCTCCACAAAACGGTTAATATGGAGATACGGATTCTCGCTCGCTCTTCCATAGAATGAGTTGTTGTTGGAGAATAGAATAATGACATCTCGGTCGAATTTGAAAATTGTCCACTCCAAATGGTGGATAGATCACACTTGTTTGCATGCTCAAAGATGGGGGTTCATGAATTCCCAAAGAGCATGTTGTCTTCATCTTTTACTAAGACAATAAGATGTTCTTGATGTTGAATGTTTTGAGCATTAGGTATTCCTCTACCGGAGGAATTCTTTCGTTATCATTTCCTAGAGGAGACGTGGGTTTGGTTCGCCCTCCATTGATGGTGAAGAAATAATGCTTGTTTTTGTTCTCTCTTCGCCTTCTTCCGAATGTGGCTTCAATATCGGATCTAGTGAAACTAAATCGCGATTGTACGCCCTTCGCATAGACAAGAGAATCTACAACAAAGACAAAGTTGTATTTATAACAATAGTTAATAATGTAATATTTCAAAATAACTCTTATACTTCTAAGAACGGCGCCAAAACTTGACACGTCTTTTGTGTAACTATCGCAAGTGCACGATATCGTATCAAGTAGTAAGTGGACTTTTGAGTCCGGTTTATCGATCCCACGAAGAAGTTAGGTTATATTTTGAATTTTACACTATTTTTCTATTTGTTATAGAGTTTTAGATGAGTGAAACATACAATTTAAGAGTTTGGTTTGACAATTGCAAGGAAAATGCAATAATAGTTCTAAAATGTAAGGAAATGAAAGATCGCACTAATAATAAATTAATAAAAGGTAAAATGAAATAGTTGGGATTACAAACTTAGTTCATCATTAGTTATCGAAGATGTATAGGAGATCATCGATGTATTTACTTATTATGTTGTGTAGATTCGATTTTTCTTAAAAAGACGCTTTCCTCTTTCGAATGTCAAAACGCTTTCTTATGTATCAATCAATCCACTATATTTCTATGTTGATCGCTTCAATACATAGCACTTGGTTTTATGAAAATAACTCAAAGAACTATCTAAGGTCTAGAGGTATATTTCTATGCCCTAGAATAACTTAGAGTGAAGATCATTAGATCTAATCAACATATTTTCTTTCAAAAAATATGAAGACCATAAATATCATCATTTATTGGCCAAATAAATAAAGATTGGTAAAACAATGAAAATCACACACAATAATATGTAATCCATAATGATCTTTATACAAACTTAAATAACATGACAAACCTTGTTTATAATCCCAACTAATGATAACTTAGCCCATGAAGGGTTTATTCAACATATTACAAGCTTGAGTGGCCATTATTAGTTGAAAAAGGGAAAGAATTGATCCTAACTCCTTAGTAGATAAAGAAGAAAGAGGCAACAAACTCCCTCAATAACATAAGTTAAACCACTATTACATACACTCTCAAGAACACAAGTGTGTCCTTCACACAAAGAAAAATATTACAAAGTAGGAAAAATATAAGATGAAGGATGATAAATAATGGATCTAAGGGGTCTATTTATACACCTAAAGTCATCTAATAGCTCCAAAACTCCAAGATATTACATTAGATCGGATCAAGGCCATCCATCCCCTCAATAATAGACCAAAAGTATAAAAGATTTAAAAATGATCATACATCTCACAAGAGTTACTGGCCAGAACTTTCAAATGTTACTACTGTAACATAGAGTACTTATGGCCAGAACTTTCTGATATTACGGCGTAACATGGCTTCGCATTTTGCACATTAATTGTCAGGTGAGTTACGGCCGTAACTTTATTTGTACGCCCGTATGGAGTTTCAGACTTTATTTTCAGCCCAAAATTTCATAGGCTCTTGCGCCCAAATCTTCTTCTGATGATAACTTTTGATATATAACTTTGATTTTGAATCCGAAAAGACCGCCGAACTCATCTCGAAAATCTCTACAACATGAATACATAAAAACTCAATATAGAGAATATTTTATAAACATGTTATTTCTTGAGTAAATCAGTAATTTAATCCGATTAAGGCTAAATTTACATCTTCATCCTATAAAAATAAAATTATTAAAAACTAATTATTTTAAAACAAAAACGAGTAGACTAGCTCATAATTATGGATGAAATATATCAATAACAATCACGGATAAGTGTATAAAACTAACACTTATCATTGTACCACATCCTTCAGGATTGTTTCAATCCATACTGTGAACGACGCAGTTTCACAGCGTAAGCGCTCCGTGGCTTAGAGCTACTTGATTTGGGCAACGAAATCCCTTCGTGGACTTCCATATAAATATCTATATCTTGATCCCCATAAAGGTATGTCAGAACCACATCCATAAGTTGTATATTCAATTTTTCTGACACTACCAAACCGACTAAGTAGGGAAAGTGATGATGTTCATAATCGGAGACTATGTCTCCTCGTAATCAATGCCGTGGCTACTGAAGAAGCCTCGACAACTAGTCTCGCTTTATAATGCATGACCTCATTCTTATAATTGCGTTTACAAATAAAGATCCACTTATGTCCAACTAGTTTAACGCCTACTGCATCGGCTCGATATGGACAAATACCTCACTTTTAGCCATCGAAGTCTAGTTCACCAGACAGATCTTTCCATTTCGCCAATCGGCTCATCATCGACATTCAGCAACCAAGCTGCTCAAGATCGCCTTCAATAACTTCTTGAGCGACGGAGTAGGCAAAAGCATCATCGACTAGCGTGGATGACCTGTCCAATAGTACGTATTCACTCATACATTGCATCGAGATTTCTTTATTCTCTGACATCAACAAAGTTTCTGACGCGTCCGTCTATTGTTCCATTGTTGATTTGAGGACATATCCGTAATCATAGATAATCTCGTGTGATGGAGTCGCTGTGTCGATAATGAGAGGATTTTGTGCCTCCATTCCTCTTCTCTTTCGAGGTTCGGTATCCTTTCTACCCACTGGCCTCCCCCTCTTTCGAGCAGGGATAAGAGCAGCCGAAGCAGCCATCCCACCACTAAGGTCGATGCCGGGGGCATCATTCCTTTGGGAGGCTGAACCTTGCCTTATAACTGGGACGTCTAACCTTGCAGGAATATTCGTTGTAGCATGCGCTAATCTTGCATCATTGCATGCATCATGTATCCCTTTATACTTTTTGACTTTGCATCAGATTCTTCCGAACAGATTGATTGACTTCATTCAAACTTGATATTTAGCGCGCGCTAAATATCACTTGTTGCGTGCGCTAAGCTTACTTCACTGCATATGTCATTCTGTGTTTGAATCTCTTCACAACGATAATATTGGCTCGATAGTGTGCGTTAATTCTTTATGTGTAGCGTGCGCTATCCTCATCAGGTGACTTCACTTCAGGTTACTTCGAACTCGTCCGATCTGCAGCCGGGATCCGTTAGCATGCGCTAACCTGTATATCTAGCATGCTCTATCTTTGTATTTTGTCCAGCTTTTTGCGTCTTCGTCTGCTTCGATGCTTTGCTTCGTCTCTTTGTTGTTTTGTTTTGTTTAGCAACTTAATCATCAAAACACTATTTATGAATATGTGGAATAAATATTCCAAAAATATCCCCCTTTTTGATGATTACAAAACAACCCTTGAATCGATAAAACCCAAAATAAAATTATATATATATGTACGTTTCAAAGTTTTCGATGTTGATCGTTTCGTTAGTTTCTCCAATCCTTTTTCTTTTTCGGTCATTTTTGACTTCTTCGTTTTTGCATTTTTCAACTCCTTCCTTTCTCCCCCTTTTTGTATGCTTTCTTCTCCTTTTCGACTTTTTATTTTTCTCATCATATCTTTCATGACGCTTTTATCCGATTCAACTTCTTCTCCCCCTTTTTGTAATACCCGTTGTAATTCATTCATTTTCATTCAAGATTAATCACCAAGAATTATCACTCAAGATTTTCACTCATTTTTAATCACTCATCATTCGTGATTCATTCATTTGCGCTTCATCGTTGGCATGTTGTAAATCAGATATCGCTTACCGATCGTCATTTCATCTCCGTTTATGGATCGAGACGGAGTATTATCATTTTCATCGTGATTAGTAGTCTTGTATCGAAGTATCATCTTTGGCTTGTGTTGGACTTGTTCACTTTCACATTCGTATGGTATGTCGGATCATTCATCAATCGTAGCGAGAAATCGGAGTTATCGGATTTTTCAGCATGTCCATTAACGAGTTACGGCCGTAAGATTGTCGGATACGGATGTAACAGGCATTCGTTGATTTCAGGCCATTTTGGACGAACGGGACTTATGGCCGTAAGGTTGCGGCATACGACCGTAAGTTGAGCAGGTACGGCGGTAAGGCTTGGCCGGATACGGCCGTACGTGTCGAGCAGGGTGCCCAGGCGTTTTTGGCCGAAGGCGAGTTACGGCCGTAAGATGAGCAGGATACGGCCGTAAGGAGTGTTCGTGTCTTTCCGGTTGTGCCGGACGAGAGGGACTTACGGCCATAAGGGTTACAGCATACGGCCGTAATACGAGGAAGGTACGGCCGTAAGGCTTGGCCAGATACGGCTGTACGTTACAGGCAGGGTGCCTGGTCATTTTCGACGAAGGGGGCTTACGCCCTTAAGTTTGGCCGGTTACGGCCGTATCGGTCGAGTTACGCCCATAAGGTGTGCGGGTACGGCTGTATGGATGTCGGCATGTGTTTTAGATGAGGGCGAGTTACGCCCGTAAGTCAGGTGCGGGTACGGCCGTAAGGTCGCGGCAGTGTTCGACGGCCGAGTTACGATCAGAGTTATCGTTACGGCCGTAAGGCCGTTGACCTGGGATGTTACGGCCGTAAGAAGGCCGAGTTATGGCCGTAACTTCCGGCAGTTTATAAGGACTTGGCCGGGACTTTTTCATCATTTTCACCATTTCTTTCATCTTGTTCCGAGAGAGAGAGCTTGAGGGAGGGATTTTCCATCATCAATCACTTGAGTGTTAGATTTTCATCATCCTCATTCGTTTGGGAAGCTTGGATACTCGATTTAACTCGTGTTCATCGGATCGAAGTGGTTGGATCTTCAAGAGGTAATTTCTTCAACATCTTGGATTTCAATTTTGTATTGACATATGATGTTTTGGACGTTAAAATCATGTTGTATGAAGTGAAGTATGCATGATTATGGATATGTATGATTATTCAATGGATTATTGAAGGATTATTCAAGAACACTTTGAATATTGAGTTGGATTTGGGGATTTTTGATTAATTGTTGTTGTAATCACGAATTTGGATATTCATTTTGGATTATTGATCATATTGAAGATGTTTTGTTTGTTTGAAACACTTCTTGGGGTTTTGTTATTGGTATAATTGAGGTTTGGTTGTTAACAATCGAAGTTTGGCCACAACGTATTCGATATAATGCCCCAATGAACTTGGTTTAGTCGTATTGACGTTTTGAGTTCATTATAATCGTGTTTGATTTGTATATTGGGCGGATTGTTGGTAATTGTGTTATTCAAGGTTGTTCGAGCGACCGACTTTTCATTTAGGACGTTTGTTTGTGGAAGGACATTCTTCAGCGGTGTTGAGTAAGTTAATTCTTACACGGTTAAAAGGATATTCATTCATTTTGTTGTTGTTTATTAATAATCATAACTCATTCATCATTGTATTAACCGTATTGAGACTTCTAATTGTCGAATAATCAATTCATTAACGAGGAACGGTGGTTCCAATCATTTCATTGAACTATCATTCACTTCACTATTATTTTCATCTCGGTGAGTCATTCATAACTAAGGATATTTCATAACTAAAGATATATCATGATTGTGTATTTTCAACCCTTGAGGATTGTTGTTCTGTGTAACTGACCCCGTTGGGGGATTTTGTTTTCAGGTCACGGCAAGGCAAAGGCACGGGAAGAGCATGTTGAAGGCGAGGAGTCCCAGTGATACTAGTAGGGCCCCACGATCCTTTTCAGTCATTCATGTTGTCATTTATTATTTTTCCGCTGCAGATTTTCATTTGGATACTCCGTTTCATTCAGTTTGGATACTAGTATTCGGTACCGTCCTGGTGTTTTGTATTTAAACTCCTCATCGGAGTATTTGGTAATATAATGTGGTTCGGTACTACAATTATATTATTTAATTCATCGCCATTCGCCCGGTGGGTCCTGGGATCCACCAAGACCGTAATATCCGCCTAATTTGGGGTGTTACGAGTTGGTATCGAGCGTGGTTTTGAATACTACCTTCCGAGTCATGTCTCATTTGAAATCATCGTCATCGGACTTGTATCATCGACTTTCGCCCACATGTGACTGCGGTAAATGCCGAGCCAATCGTATCAAGAATCGCACGATTTCTAACGCCATGGTATAATTTCCGCAATAAGAATCATTCATTCATCATTCATTAGTCAACAATCCTCATCATCATTCATTTTGATCAGGACGATCATGTTAACTCATTAATCACGCAGTTCATTTCACAGTTCAGTTGTTGATCTGGAAGGATCATATCATTAATCTTGTTAACTCGTTCAAGATAATCATTTCAAGGATTTCATCAGATAATCATGTCACCCCAGTTAATCATTCATGTAATCACTGTGTTAGAGCGCGTATGCTCATTTTCATCATTTCATGACGTAATCATAATGTGATATTCATGCGAGAGATATAATCATCATGTGACTTTCCTACTTCAGTATGGAGAGAGAAGGCAGAAGACGCGGAGGACAAGGCCGTGGTGCGGGCCGAGTCTCGAGAGCTCGCATTAATACACGTGCGAACGCGAGGAATAATGCTAACTCATCTAGCAGCGACGCTGCCACTCATTCACCTGGACGTGATCATTCACTATCAGGGAGTCGTACTGAGACACACTCACCAAGGTGTTCGGATTGATCCACTCGCCTTTATGCAGGGCATGATGGCCCAAATGACTCAAATGACACAACTGATGGAGACGATGCATAACTCAGCTAATCAAAATCAACAGGCTCCTCTTCCGCCACCTCATAGGCAAGAGAGGAGTATGGGCAGTATCATCGGCGACATCTCTCGCCAAAGGCCACCCACATTTGATGGCTCATCTGAGCCGGCGGATATTGTTCATTGGCTCGAGCATTTCGAGAAGTTATTTGCTATGGTAGAGTGTCCCGAAGGACATAAAGTTTCAGTTGCGGCTTACTATCTGGGTAAAAGCGCTCATTATTGGTGGTTGTCGCTGAAGCCTCGACGGATCATGTACTTGGGATCAATTCAAGACTCTAATGATGGAGAGGTATTATCCGGCCCCACTCAGGAGGCCAAGCTATCGAATTACTCACTCCCGACCCTCACGACGAGGATGTTCTCGCCATTGCCGAGAAATTTCAGAACTCCTTCCGTCGCCTCATCTATCATTCACTCCGAGGCGTATAAGATCAAGTATTTCAAGAAGAGGTCAAACCCTGATGCGGATGCGCATTTAATCATAATTGCACCACTGGCCGAATTCATTAAGAAGGCTCTTACTTATGAGCTCACTGCTAAGGAGATTGCTAAGCAGCAACCTTCATCTGCTAGCAAGAAATCGAAGAATCATAATCAGTCTGAAGGTGGTCAGACAACCTTCGAGAAGCCTCGTGCGGGCACCACTTTCTCTGAGCGACCTCCTGTGGCGCCCAGACCGGCGGAATCGCAGTCCATAGCGGCCAATTCGGCCATCACCTGTTTTAACTGTGGGGATCTTGGTCATGTCAGCACCAAGTGCCCGAGGCAGACTGTCACGTGTCATAACTGTGGGATTGCTGGGCATAAGGCCCGTTTTTGCCGAAGGGATTCCAAACCTACTCCTGGCCATCTCGTGCCCGTAAGGCCACTATTCATAATCAGGCCACTCAGTATGCATCGTTCAAGATGACAGGAGCGAATAAAGGTGAAGCCTTTAGTCATCAGACGGGAGCGTCCGGTGCCGGGACTAGCAAGACCCGAGTTTATGAGATGAAGAATACCGACGATCCAGAGGCCCGGATGATCTCAGGTGCACTCGATATTCTATCTCAACCTGTGTGTACCCTTTTTGATACTGGTGCATCACATTCATTTATTTCCGAGTCATGTTTGATTAGACTACGTCTGGGTAGTGCTACTAGTTGTGAGCCTTATGTCATTGGTCTACCTGATGGTAGAAGAATTATCGGGAATCGTGAGATTCAGAATTGTCCGATTCAGCTTCATGGCCGTGAATGGCTAGCAGACCTTATTGTGGTAGATTTGCCGAGAGACGACGTCATCTTGGGTATTGATTGGATGGATCGTCATGATGCCATCATTAGTGTCCGTAAGCGCATGGTCACTATCATTTCAGACGATGGGGTCGAATGTGTTTTTCAGGGAGGTAATCCCGACTGTTCTGGTAAGGTCATTAACTTGATGAAAGCCGTGAAATTACTCAATCAGGGGTTGTTGTGAGGAAATCCCTCACACTATGCCGCAAGTGCACGGTGTCAACAAGTAATAAAGTGATGAGTAAGATATCGTTCCCTCGAGGACTGATTTCACTAAGTACCAAAATATAGTCGACTCGAAATTTTATTTGAAGAACAATTATATAGAATTTATTTCTAAACTAATTACAGAAAAATAAATAGAAAATAATAATAGGAATAATAAAAATAATAATAATAAGGGCGTAGGATTATGATTTTCACCTCAAACAATCAGGAATGATTTTTATTTAACTCCATTCACTTTTATTCAATCGATTGTAAGCCAGGAATTCTTAAACTATTCTAAAGCCTTTCCCAAGGTCGATAGAAAATATTAAGAATTATTAACTCGATATATCCCTATTCAAATTAGATAATTAATAGCTAAAACAGTTCATGAATTCCCACAATAAACAGGCTTCACAATTCCCATGAGTATATCCCTATGTCACGAAAATCATGATTTTTCTCACAAGAACTATGCCTAAATTTCATCTCCCGAATCCATAAAGACATTCAAATCAATTCAACCATCGGCCAGACAATTGAAAGCATTGAGAACAGTGAAAAGAATCCAATTCAATACGAATAACGAGTGAATTGAAATAAAAATAAATAAATCAAACCGTCATGTAATCGGCTACAATCACAATCCTACTCAAACAGATCTAGAAAATAAGATGCGGAAAAACTAAGGAAAACCGTAAGGGATCCGTGGTCTTGTCGTCGCCCACAAATCTCCTCCAATAATTCCTTGATGGTCGATCATCTGATTTTTCGATGATGATGTCTTCAGCCCTTAAACCCCTATTTATAACTATCCTCAGCCTCCAAAACGCGTCCGCGAATTAGGTTGGGAACAGGCTCAAAAAACGGCCCAGAACCGCGGCCAAAACATCAAAAACCGCCCCGTGGGCCGCGGCTCACTTAATCTGTGCCGCGACTTATCGCCGCCGCCACACACTGGGCACATTTTTCTTTATGGGCCGGCTCGCCTTCAACATGCCGCGCCTCAGACAGCTTGGTTCAACGCCTCAGGTGCCGCGGCTCGCTTCCTTGTGCCGCGCCCTGTGCGAAAAATCATTGCTTTCGCCCGTTTTTCATCGTTTAGGCTTCCGGACTCCAATTTCCTACAAAACACATAAAGATAGTGCATTAAAAGCTCATTTATGCAGATTTAGGCTCAAAATGAATATAAAATAATGATAAATAAGCGCATAAAAATACGCCTAACAAATACCCCCAAACTTGAGCCTTTGCTTGTCCTCAAGCAAAATTCAATTTTCAAATAAAAAGTCTCGTGAATGATTGTGAAAATCCATAGTGCTCAACTTAATCAATACTACCCTGAAAATCCAAAAAGTAGTCATTTTCAGTCCTAACCAATCGTTTATGAGGAAAATCAAGCTCAAATATTAACAAGCGTGAATTTAACCGACCGCCAATATGAAGGGTTAGAGTAAACAAGCTAACTCACCCAAATTTCACGCCTAATGACATAAATTCAAGAGTTTCATCACAAAATTAAACCTCTGACATCATTCCCTTATGTATGATCAATAATATGATTCGAAAGTTAACCACTAGGTTTCGATCTCGGATGTTTCATCGGATAACCCTAGCGTGGATTTCCATTCTCATGTATCGGGAACCGCTTGACGTAAAAGACACTCATGGGGCACATGGATGCTTCTAGTTACTAAGTCCCCTCTACAATGGAGAAAAACTCGAATAGCTATTCCCGCACGTCCGATTCAAGGTTGCTGTTTTACGCGAAAGTAAACAACGGGTCGCGTGAATACCCCCGGTTACTAAACTTCCCATCATAGAACATGTATAATATCTCGACTTTTTGGGAAAGACTGTCCGACTCTAAACTGACTTTAAGTGCCCACAAGACTCATGTTACTGGACGACTAGCTACGCGAAAAGTATAACCAAACGTATAGACGACGATTTGAAAACACGTATGTCTCCTTTCTTATACGCTAAGATTTCTACAAAAACAAAATCCCTCAGACCTAAATAAATACTTAACGGAAACAGATATCGCTGACTGCAACTCGACCAAAAGTCAACTGTTTCTTCAAAAAGAAATCAGTATCGTAACATCGCTTTACACACTAAGCACGAAAAATACACAAAAAATTCACGTTTTTGGCAAAAACCATCAACAGCATGCAAGGGCAATAAAGCAATGATGAAATCGCAATTTATAACCAAGAAAAATTAAGAAAATATCGCATGCTTCAATTTATTCCACTAAACATAAAATCATCAACAATAAAACTCATGTGAAAATAAAAGAGATAAGGAAAAGTGAATCTTATTCCAAATGTCTTCTTGAACGCCAAAGACATGTCCGAGTTGAATCGTCACAATCCATACTTCAAATAATGCCTAACATCACCAGTGGGACCCCACCAAACTTAGTCTCTAGTCATGAAATAACAATATTCATTAATTCAATAAAGACTAGAATATGAAGGATAATAACTCATTGGGGTTATATAAAAAATATTAGAGAAATAAGGGCCAACAAGAATACACGAATCCCAACGAAATAACAAAACAAAGAAAGAAAATTATTAACGAAAAATCAAATAAAAACAACTAACTAGAAAGCAAGTAAAAATGATGGGTTACCTCCCATCAAGCGCTCTATTTTACGCCTTGAGCACGACGTGGCAAAAATTTTAACATGTCTTCTTTCTAGGAGATTACCAAATACACCCTTCTTGCAATCTATAAGCCTCTTATTCCACAAGGGAGGCTTTGTTCATGCCTCGGTTGCCAAAAATAATGAGTAAGAATAATTATGCGACAACCAAAAAATAATGGAAGAATATAATAATTACAAGGTATGAAAAAATAAGCAGAGTTCGAATGGGTAAATAATAAAGACATATCATGAACAACCTCATTAGAACTCAAAGAATCAGCCCCAACAAAATCACAAGTAATGGGGTCAATCTCTCCCATTATGGATTTAGGAAAAATTATGCGTGGCACCGTTAATAAAATTTTAGGCACATAAGTGTTCACCTTATTATTCAAAGTTTGATGACAATTTAATGAAATTTCTTTGGAAACATCATCAATGGTAACTTCTTCTACAAGCTCATCACACTTTATGTAATTATCAAATGTCAGATCGACCCTAAAACTCAGCATGTTTTTCTTTTCAACCTCCCCCTCAACTTCACTACTAAATCTATGAGCTGGAAAATAACCATAGTGAATCTCAAGACCACGACTTGCACATTCTCGCTCAAGAGGGGTACTATCAGGATTTTTGAGAGCATCTACACATTGTTCAATCATGGTCTTTTGTTTCGGGGGAGGGGGCTGACTAACCCTATTAGGCAAATTATTAAGATCATCGAAATTTATGAAATGCCAAGGGTCACGATAATCAAAGGAAAACATAATGAAAAAAATAAAAATATAGAGACTAAAGAAAAAAACTTCAAATTAAAATTAGAGTCGCTTGGTAATGATATTAGCAAAAATCACCACGGCAACGGCGCCAAAAACTTGTCGTGAGGAAAGCCCTCACACTATGCCGCAAGTGCACGGTGTCAACAAGTAATAAAGTGATGAGTAAGATATCGCTCCTCGAGGACCGATTTCACTAAGTACCAAAATATAGTCGACTCAAATTTTATTTGAAGAACAATTATATAGAATTTATTTCCAAACTAATTGCGTAAAAATAAATAGAAAATAATAATAGAATAATAAAAATAATAATAATAAGGGCGTAGGATTATGATTTTCACCTCAAACAATCAGGAATGATTTTTATTTAATTCCATTCACTTTTATTCAATCGATTGTAAGCCAGGAATTCCTAAATTATTCTAAAGCCTTTCCCAAGGTCGATAGAAAATACTAAGAATTATTAACTCGATATATCCCTATTCAAATTAGATAATTAATAGCTAAAATAGCTTCATGAATTCCCACAATAAACAAATGTGCTTCACAATTCCCATGAGTATATCCCTATCTCACGAAAATCATGATTTTTCTCACAAGAACTATGCCTAAATTTCATCTCCCGAATCCATAAAGACATTCAAATCAATTCAACCATTGGCCAGACAATTGAAAGCATTGAGAACAGTGAAAAGAATCCAATTCAATACGAATAACGAGTGAATTGAAATAAAAATAAATAAATCAAATCGTTATGTAATCGGCTACAATCACAATCCTACTCGAACAGATCTAGAAAATAAGATGCGAAAAACTAAGGAAAACCGTAAGGGATCCGTGGTCTTGTCGCCGCCCACAAATCTCCTCCAATAATTCCTTGATGTTTGATCCTCCGATTCTTCGATGATGATGTCTTCAGCCCTTAAACCCCTATTTATAACTATCCTCAGCCTCCAAAATGTGTCCGGAATTAGGTTGGGAACAGGCTCCAAAACGGCCCGTAATCGCCAAAACATCAAAACCACCCCGTGGCCGCGGCTCACTTAATCTGTGCCGCGGCCCTTATCGCCGCCACACTGGGGCATTTTTCTTTATGGTCCGCGGCCAGCCTTCAACGCTCCACGGCCCCTGCACAGCTTGGTTCGGCGCCTGTGCCATGCGTGTGCCGCGGCTCGCTTTCCTTGTGCCGCGGCCCCAGGCCAAAAATCATTGCTTTCGCCCGTTTTTATCGTTTTGGCTTCCGGACTCCAATTTCCTACAAAACATATAAATATAGTGCATTAAAAGCTCATTTATGCAAATTTAGGCTCAAAATGGATATAAAATAATGATAAATAAGCGCATAAAATTACGCCTAACATGGGTGTATTGGTTATTAGTGCTATATGACCAAAACTGAGAAATCACCAATAATGTTGACGGATATTCCGATAGTGAGGGAATATGCCGATGTATTTCCAGACGAGTTACCCGGTTTGCCTCCACAGAGAGATGTGGAATTCACGATTGAGTTGGAGCCTGGTACGTCTCCAATATCGAAGGCACCGTATCGGATGGCCCCGACCGAAATGCAGGAGTTGAAGAATCAACTTGAGGAATTGTTCGAGAAAGGTTATATCCGACCGAGTGCGTCCCCGTGGGGAGCATCCGTGTTGTTTGTCAAGAAGAAGGATGGGTCATTTCGCCAGGTATTGTATTGATTATCGGGAGTCAACAGGTGACGATCAAGAATAAGTATCCCCTACCCCGTATTGATGATCTCTTAGATCAACTTCAGGGAGCTTCAATATTTTCCAAGATCGACCTAAGATCCGGATATCATCCGCTGCGAATTAGAGAGCCTGATATCGCAAGGAAAGCGTTTCGTACATGCTATGGTCATTATGAATTTGTGGTAATGTCGCTCGGGTTAACTAATGCACTGCGGTATTCATGGAGTTAATGAATCGGGTTTTCATCGACTTTTCGATCAGCTTTGTTGTTGTCTTCATCGATGACATTTTTATTTATTCTCGTGACTAAGAGGAGCACGAGGTTCACCTTCATCGTGTTCTCGACGTGTTGAGACGAGAACAACTTTATGGGAAGTTTTCCAAATGTGAATTCCGGATGTCCGAAGTGACGCTTCTCGGGCATGTAATTTCATCCGATGGAGTGCGTGTTGATCTCAAGACGGAGGCTATCCAAGATTGGTTACCTCCGAAGAATGTTAAGGAAATCCAAGCTTTCTGGATTAGCCGGTTATTATCGGCGATTTGTGGAAGGATTTTCTAAAATTGCTCAACCTTTGACGAGCCTTTGCGAAAGGATAAGAAATACATGTGGTCCGATGCGTGTCGCTGGAGTTTTGAGGAACTCAAGAGCCGGTTAATTTCAGCACCGGTACTTTCCTTGCCACACGGGATAGAAGGATTTGTGGTTTATAGTGACGCGTCTGGACACGGTCTCGGATGTGTATTAATGCGTAATGGGAAGGTTATCGCCTATGCTTCACGGCAATTGAGACCTTACGAGGTTAATTATCCGACCCACGACTTGGTGTTACCACCGTGGTTTTCGCGTTGAAGATTTGGCGTCATTACCTTTATGGTGTCACCCGCCGATATTCACCGATCACAAGAGTTTGAAGTATATATTTACTCAGAAGGAGTTAAATATGCGACAGAGGCGGTGGTTGGAACTAATCAAAGATTATGACATCGAGATCCTGTACCACCCGGGTAAGGCAAACGTGGTTGCCGATTCCTTGAGTCGTAAGTCCGTTCAGGAGCAAATACTTGCTCGTTTAACAGTTCAGAAGGAGCTTCAACAGGAATTCCTTAGACCCGAGATCGAGGTCTGGCTTCAGCGAGTGCAAGGGCAACTTTGCATGTTAGAGATTTCATCGCCACTTGAGGAGGCAATCAGAGAGAATCAGGGTTCAGACCCATCATTGTTGCGCATACGTGAGGATGTGGCTCAGGGGAGAGCCCCTGGATTCGTGGTCCACGAGGATGGACTCTTAAGATTTAAGAATCGGTTGTGCGTACCGGCGAATGACGAGTTGAAAAACTCGATTTTGAGAGAAGCTCATGCTACCCCTTATTCCGTTCATCCGGGGTCTAGCAAGATGTACAAGGACTTGAAACAAAATTACCGGTGGAGTAATATGAAGCGAGAAGTCGCAGAATTTGTTTCGAGATGCTTAACCTCACAACAAGTCAAGATTGAACATCGCCGATCGGGGATGCTGAAACCTCTCCCTATTCCAGAGTGGAAGTGGGAAGACATTTCGATGGATTTCATCACGAGTTTGCCGACGAGTCGTTGTGGCATGAATACAACTGGGTAATTGTGGACCGCTTGACTAAATCGGCTCATTTCTTTAAGATTAAGGATACGTGGGGTCCCGAGAGACTTACCCAGCTTGTTCATCGAGAGATAGTGAGAATGCACGGTACTCCTAAAAGTATCGCTTCCGATCATGACGGACGATTCGTGTCTCATTTTTGGAAATCACCATCGTGCTATGGGAACTCGCCTTAATCTCGCATCGCTTTTCATCCTCAAGACGACGGGCAATCAGCGAGGACTATTCATACATAGAAGAACATGTTGAGGGCATACGCCCTCGATTGGAAAGACGATCGGGAAGCCCAATTGCCGTTGATCGAGTTCACGACAATAATAGTTGGCATGCTTCGATTAAGATGGCACCTTACGAGGCCTTGTACGGCCGCCGTTGTCGATATCCTTTGTGTTGGGACGACCTATCAGAGTGAATTGGCACCTAGCCCGATATGCTTATAGCTGCCCACGAGAAGGTAGCTTTGATCAGGAGTCGTATGTTGACAGCTCAGAGTCGACAGAAATCATATGCAGATAATCGTCGTCGACCACTAGAGTTCGAGACAGGTGACCACGTGTTGGTCAAGGTATCCCCGAGTCGAGGTATTTTCCGTTTCGGAAAACGGGGGAAGTTGAGTCCGAGATTCATTGGACCGTTTGAGATTTTAGATCGAGTAGGAGAGTTAGCTTATCGATTGGCTTTACCTCCGGCGTTGAGCCGAATTCATATTGTGTTTCATGTCTCTCAATTACGGAAATATGTTGCCGACCCGAGCCATATACTTCAGTTCGACGAAATCGAGATCGCGGATGATCATTCGTATGAGGAGCGTCCTATACGAGTTTTAGAGCGGCGAATCAAACAATTAAGGAATAAGACGATTCCTTTGGTCAAGATTCAGTGGTCTAGACACGAAGTCGAAGAGGCTACTTGGGAAACCGAGGAGAGTATGCGGGAGAATTATCCTGAGTTGCTTGACCCTTAGTTTCGAGGACGAAACTCTTTTTAAGGGGGGAGTATGTAATACCCGGTTGTAATTCATTCATTTTCATTCAGTATTAATCAGTCAGTAATTATCACTCAGTAATTTTCACTCATTTTTAATCACTCATCATTTGTGATTCATTCATTTGCGTTCACTGTTGGCATGTTGTAACCGTATATCAGTTACCGATCGTCATTTCATCTCCGTTTATGGATCGAGATGGGAGTATTATCATTTTCATCGTGATTAGTAGTCTTGTACTGGAAGTATCATCTTTGGCTTGTGTTGGACTTGTTCACCTTCACATTCGTATGGTATGTCGGATCATTCATCAATCGTAGCGAGGAATCGGAGTTATCGGATTTTTCATCATGTCCATTAACGAGTTACGGCTGTAAGATTGTCGGATACGGTCGTAACAGGCATTCGTTGATTTCAGACCATTTTGGACGAACGGGACTTACGGCCGTAAGATTTCGGCATACGGCCGTAAGTTGAGCAGGTACGGCCGTAAGGCTTGGCCGGATACGGCCGTACGTGTCGAGCAGGGTGCCCAGGCGTTTTTGGCCGAAGGTGAGTTACGGCCGTAAGATGAGCAGGATACGGCCGTAAGGAGTGTTCGTGTCTTTCAGGTTGTGACGGACGAGAGGGACTTACGGCCATAAAGGTTGCGGCATACGACCGTAAGACGAGGAAGGTACAACCGTAAGGCTTGGCCGGATACGGCCGTACGTTACAGGCAGGGTGCCTGGTCATTTTCGACGAAGGGGGCTTACGCCTGTAAGTTTGGCCGGTTACGGCCGTATCGGTCGAGTTACGCCCGTAAGGTGTGCGGGTACGGCCGTATGGATGTCGGCAGTGTTTTAGACGAGGGCGAGTTATGCCCGTAAGTCAGGTGCGGGTACAGACGTAAGGCTATCGGCAGGTGTTTGGACGAAGCCGAGTTACGGCCATACGAGTTGGCTGGTTACGGCCGTAAGGCCGTTGACCTGGGATGTTATGGCCGTAAGAAGGCCGAGTTACGGCCGTAACTTCCGGCACTTTATAAGGACTTGGCCGGGACTTTTTCATCATTTTCACCATTTATTTCATCTTGTTCCGAGAGAGAGAGCTTGAGGGAGGAATTTTCCATCATCAATCACTTGAGTGTTAGATTTTCATCATCCTCATTCGTTTGGGAAGCTTGGATACTCGATTTAACTCGTGTTCATCGGATCGAAGTGGTTGGATCTTCAAGAGGTAATTTCTTCAACATCTTGGATTTCGATTTTGTATTGAGATATGATGTTTTGGACGTTAAAATCATGTGGTATGAAGTGAAGTATGCATGATTATGAATATGTATGATTATTCAATGGATTATTGAAGGATTATTCAAGAACACTTTGAATATTGAGTTGGATTTGGGGATTTTCGATTAATTGTTGTTGTAATCACGAATTTGGATATTCATTTTGGATTATTGATCATATTGAAGATGTTTTGTTGGTTTGAAACACTTCTTGGGGTTTTGTTATTGGTATAATTGAGGTTTGGTTGTTAACAATCGAAGTTTGGCCACAACGTATTCGATATAATGCCCCAATGAACTTGGTTTAGTCGTATTGACGTTTTGAGTTCATTATAATCGTGTTTGATTCGTATATTGAGCGGATTGTTGGTAATTGTGTTATTCAAGGTTGTTCGAGCGACCGACTTTTCATTTAGGATGTTTGTTCGTGGAAGGACATTGTTCAGCGGTATTGAGTAAGTTAATTCTTACTCGGTTAAAAGGATATTCATTCCTTTTATTGTTGTTCATTCATAATCATAACTCATTCATCATTGTATTAACCGTATTGAGACTTGTAATTGTCCAATAATCACTTCATTAACGAGGAACGACGGTTCCAATCATTTCATTGAACTATCATTCACTTCACTATTATTTTCATCTTGGTGAGTCATTCTTGACCTTGTCGGATTATTATTCATTGTTATTCATTTTGGTCATTCTCGTTCATATGACCTTCTGGGTTCATATTGCGTGGCCGGGTGCGGATGTGTGGAATTTTTAGTCGAGCAAGCGATGGTCATGTATTGGGATCGATACATTGGACTGTGCACACAGTAACGATTACCTCCGTGAGACTAATTAGGTACAAGGACGGATGTGTCCGGTCATTAGTCTTGTATACTTGCACAGAACATTACGGGCATACTATGATACTCCACTTGAGCGTAATTCATAACTAAGGATATTTCATAACTAAGGATATTTCATAACTAAAGATATATCATGATTGTGTATTTTCAACCCTTGAGGATTGTTGTTCTGTGTAACTGACCCCGTTGGGGGATTTTGTTTTCAGGTCACGGCAAGGCAAAGGCACGGGAAGAGCATGTTGACGGCGAGGAGTCCCAATGATACTAGTAGGGGCCCCCGATCCTTTTCAGTCCTTCATGTTGTTGTCATTTATTATTTTTCCACTGCAGATTTTCATTTGGATACTCCGTTTCATTCAGTTTGGTGTATTTTATCTTCATATAAAATATACTAGTATTCGGTACCGTCCTGGTGTTTTGTATTTAAACTCCTCATCGGAGTATTTGGTAATATAATGTGGTTCGGTACTACAATTATATTATTTAATTCATCAGTTTTCATTCGCCTGGTGGGTCCCAGTCGGGGATCCACGACACTGTAATATCCACCTAATTTGGGGTGTTACACTTTTTGTATTCAGCAAAAAGTGTAAAAAAAAATATAGAGAATACCAATAATCGAAAAAAAATATGCAAGAATAGGAAATATCTCCCCCTGAAAATATTGTCTCCCCCTTTGTAAAATATCAATTAAAAATTAACTTTGGGGGATCCAACCTATAGTCGATTTTTCTTTCGAGATGTAGACGATATTTGAAACAATTGTTCCTTTAGGAACCCAAATTTTCTTAACTTTAATCTTCCGTCTTGGGCTTTTACAGTTTGAAATATGGTGCCCAATTTTCAAATATTTTTCACACTGGGGTATTTTGAAATTTACGGATTCATTTTTAAAATGTGGTTTGAATCCTAACCCCTCTTTATTTAATGTGTATTTTTGAACCGAGAGCATATTTTCAAATTTCTCATTTCCGAGAGAAAATTTCTTGGTTAAATTTTTTAGCTCGGTTTGGATTTTAACAAGATCATTCTTTAAAATATTCTCGTTTTCAACGCAATTTGAATGATCGATCTCAACAAATTTTCCATTCTCAAGAATTTTGGAAATTTCAATTTCCAAAGATTTATATTTAGATTTAAGGGATTTAATCTCATTTAAAGCATTTTGATAATCCGTACGTAATAATTCGAATGCTTCAAAAAGTTCGTCGTAATAATTACTTGCTTGACTTTCGACGTCGCTATCGTCGAATGAACTCCGGGCCATGAGCGCGATATTATTTTGATTCATGAAATCTTCATCAGGATCTTCGCTACCCAAGTTACAACTAAAATCTTCTTGGGTTTAACCCGACTATTCTTAGCAAAGTGGCCTGGTTTACTACATAATCGACAAGTGTTGTCGAAATTTTTAGATTCGCCCTTTTCGATGTCCCGCTTCCTCCGGTTTACTAAGTGTTGGAACTTATTAATATTCTCGGCATAATGTTCCGATTCTTCGTCGCTTTCCTCCACCGGGATTTCTTCCTTTCTAGATCTCGACATCTTAGCCTTCATGGCTATCGATCTTTCCTTCGGTTTCGGTTTGGTATTCCGAGATTTTAGAACAATCTCGTAGTTGATAAAATAACTAACGAGAGCACTAAAATCAAGATTATTTAAATCTTTAGATTTCATTATTGCCGTCACTGCACTGTCCCCATTCTTGAGGTAGTGATCGGAGAATTTTCTTTACTTTCTCACTACTCGAAAGTGGTTTCCCAAAACATGCTAATCCATTTGTGATGACCGTAAATCAGTCGAGCATTATAGTGATGGATTCGTTGTCCTTCATTTGGAATAACTCATAATTGTGAAGGAGCATGTTTATCTTCGTCTCTTTGACTTGAGACGTTCCTTCATATGTTACTTCAAGTATTTTCCAAATTTCTTTGGCATTATCATACGATGATATCCGGTTGTGTTCTTCCGAATTTAAGGCACAATAAAGAAGTTGAGTTGCCTCACAATTGTAGTGGTCATTTTTCCAATCCGAATCGTCATATTCTTTGAAAGTTTTAAGCGTACCATTGGAGTTTGTTGGAATTTTCGGACCAAGACAAATCACCTTCTAAAGCTCGATGTCATATGCTCGGATGAATATTTGTAATACCCGCATTTTTCTTTCCCTTATATTTTCTTTTTCGGTGTATTTCTCGGTCGTAGTGACCCTCGTGTACCTTTCAGTGTATCTTTCCCGTCATCTATTGATCTGATTCTCGTTATTGTTGTACGGAACCGCTGTTTTGGGGTTGCCGTGGATCCATTCTATGTTTTGATGCGTCTTGAGATGTTCCGTTTGACATTTCGTTCATATTCCGGTGTTTTGGACCGTTTATATTTCGTACCTAGCGCACGTTATCTTTTCTGCATAGCGCACGCTAGGGGTCACTTAGTAGCGCACGCTACGACTGCTTCGTAGCGCGCGCTAGAGAGCAAGCCCTGGGAGTGGCAAGGTCGCTTTCCACTGGATCGCGAATTAGCGTACGCTACGTAGTCTAGCGCATGCTAATGTCGGGGGCTAGCGCACGCTGAGATTCCCGGTAACTTGCGCTAGCGTGAGTGTCCAGTACTGGACAGTTTGCTACTGGACTCAATCTGTTGCCCAGGTAGCGCACGTTATTGGTCGATAGCGCGCGCTACCAATACACTTTAGCGCATGCTATGTTTGGTGGATAGCGCGCGCTAACTGGATCAGGTGTGTATCGATGCTTGCTTCTGGACTCGGCTGATGTCCAGGTAGCGCACGCTATTGGTCGATAGCGCGCGCTACCGAGAGATTATTAGCGCACGCTACGTTTCGAGTAGCGCACGCTAACGGCCAGAAATCTGGCTACTGGACTGGGACGCTAACTGTATGGCCTGTAGTTTTATCCCATTAGCGCACGCTAACCTTGAGGATTAGCGCGCTCTAACACTCCCTGGCTATATAAACCAGGGAGTTGACCGAGATGAACACAATTTCTCATTTCTTCCTCCTTTCCGCGGCTAAGGCGATTCCGGGCGATTTTCTGGGCGATTTATTCATCCAATCATCTCATCCAACATCTTCCTTGAGTTCTTCGTGTATTATAACAACATCAACACGAATCTTTCATCCTAATCCAAGGTAAAAATCTCTTAGAACCCTACTTTTAGATAAATTGGGGGTTTTGGGATTTTCGTCCGATTCGTTCCGTTTTGTTGGTGGATTCATGATGAATATGGTAAATCTTGTCGATATCATTAGTTTTCCTATGGATTCATGGTATATTTTCATGGTTTTGCGAAATCGAGAGGATTTGGTTGTGGTCCGCCCTCGTTGTTATTTTTGTACGAATATACATGAATCGTAGGCGGGTTTGCGGGTGCATTCCATTTTCGTATTCGTCTAGAGTTGGTTGTGATTATGTTCTTCGGATCGTTAGGTTCGGTTCCATTGATTCCTAGCGTTCGTCGGTGATTATCCTTTCCGTTCGTTGCGTCATCAATTATTCAAGGCAAGTATTTTTGGAAACCTTTATGCTTAACGTGGAATGGTAATGTATTTTGTGTGTGATTTGCTCACCTCGGGATGGTCCGACGGATCACGAGGGAGTCCAAAGGGTTGAGTCCTGGATTCATGAGTTTGTTTAGCTAGCCACTGGGAGGGTCCTTAGAGGCCTCAAGGGATCAATGGTATTACCCTGTTCCCAAGGCGATGCATGTGTGTGTTTTGTTTGATGATATGGCCACCGGGAGGGTCCTTAGAGGCCTCAAGTGATCAATGGTATTACCCTATTCCCAAGGCAAATTGTTTGACTGTTTGTTTCCGGAAAAGACATGTCTGGTTTTGAATTTTGAAATTGATTTTGGTGCATTGTACTATGAAATGTGTAAGCGATTGGTTTGCCTTGATTACTTGTACTAGCATAATTGCTAACCCCTTTGGGGACCCGTTTTGGGAAAATTCTTGTTATGGATTTCAGGTTATGATTATCCAGACGAGCGAGCACCGGTACAGTACGAGGATGTTGGCCAGAGTCTTTGACATGTGCATTTGGGTCTTCTTATTTCTTTTGTCCATTTCGATATGGTTGTTCCCACAGTTATAAACTTATAGATTGTACTCGCGAGTACTTAGGCTTTTCATTTCAAACTCCGTATTGTATTACTTTAAATTGTTACATTGTCGGTTGATGCTTATTTCGCCGGTTGCTCCGGGCGTATCTTTATATGTCATATTATTTAAATGTGTGTCCTCGCTAACCGAGATGGTTAGTCGAGTGGAGTTTTCTTGTTGTAGCCTGGTGGGTCCCATGTAGGGGTCCACGGCGCTGTAATATACTCCGAATATCTCGGGTGTTACGTAAAATGGTATCGATCTCTAGGTTTATGGATACCTAGGCTTGCCGCTTATTCGGGTCTAGTCGTGTTTTGTTTTGCACATTGTCACACCGCCGGCATCTCAAGATTTCCGGTGTTCGTAAGTTTCCTTACTCGATTCTTTACTTTCTCGCATCGTATTCCGCTTTCTTGAACCGTGGTTATTCTCCTCTTTTGCTTATCATCGTAGTTGCTTTTTCCTCCCTTACTCATCCTCGATATACTTCGTTATCTCTAACACCAGATGGATGCCGAGGAAATCGTGGTCGTGGTCGTGGTCGTGGACGCGCCGAGGACGTGGGGCAAGTGGGGCGGCCACGCCGCATTCTTCGAGCCGGCAGACGGGCGACCGTCACAATCATGCTTCTTCAGAGCGCGCGACCTTGGTATTGCGGCCGTATGCAAAGAAATAGTAAACCAAATGGCGGCGATATCTCAGTGGCAAACCCCGATTAGGCCCATGCTAATCGGGCGAAGGCATCATTGGCTCTAAGATATCATCAAGATGCATCCTCCTCAGTTTTCGGGAGCATCAGACCCGATCGGCTGGGAGGGGTGGATCAAGGAGATATCTAAGGTCTTCGTTTCCACCAACTGTCCCGAGGACCGCAAGGTCCCTATTGCCCAGTACTTTCTCACTGGGGACGCTATGGATTGGTGGGAGGCCGTGGGGCCCAAAGATCATGTTGCTTTGTGGGCCGAATTTCAGGAGCTGATGGAGACTGAATATTGCCCGTGGCCAGTTAGACAGGCTCGAGTCCATGCTTTCTACGATGCTCAACCTCGGGATATCCCTATATCCCAAGCCATTGCCGATTTTAACAAGGAGTTGGGCTATGTGAAGACCCAAGTTGTCGAAGAGAGCGACAAAATTTTCCATTTTTCTAGGAGTATGAAACTGTCCATTCGGGACTATATGTCTGGACTCGTCTGCACTACTTTGAAGGATTAACAGAGTAGGGCCCTCGCTTATGATATGTCGGTGATGGCTAGTGATATGGCTCGTGAGAGCCAGAAGCAGATGTCGGTCGGAAATTTTTCTGGTCCCAAGAGTGGAGGCCAGCAGAAATCTCAGGATGCAAATATTTCTACGGGTGGTTCGGCTCGTTTCTCTGGGAGCCTTCGGTGCCGCTAACCTCCGCTCGTGAACCCACATGCTTTATCTCGTGGTCTCAGGCCATAGGAACCGGCAAAGGTCCTCATCCGAAGTTTACTTGTCATACTTGTGACAGCTGGTCCACAAGGCCCTCTTTGTGATCGATCGCACAACTTCGCGGCTGCTCTTCTTACTCAAAGACCTATGGAGCCGAGTGTGAACCAGGTCTCATTTGCTACGCCGCCTCCACCGAGTGCCGGCCGAGGTAGGGGTCGGGGTCAGCTCGCTAGGGGAGGAGCTTCCAGTGTCGGCTCTGCCCAGCCGCGTATCTATGAGATGAGGAGGGCCGATGACCCAGCAGCTACTGTGGCGACAGGTACCGTTCATATCCATTCCCATCCTGTCAGTGTGCTTTTTGATTCGGGTGCTACGCATTCATTCATTTCTCTAGAGTGTGTATGCCGTTTGAGTCTCGACTGCTTGTCACCTTGCGAGCCTTTCATCATTAAACTTCCTAGCGGTGATAGAATTGTCGGTGATCGAGAGGTCCGGGACTGTTCTGTGTTTATTTGTGAGAGGGTCTGGCCCTCTAATCTTATTGTTGTGGGTATTGAGGGTGAGGATTTGATTCTCGGGGATGATTAGCTCGAGCGGCATGGTGCAATCATGAACTACCGCACGAGGATCATCACTATGTTAGCCGAGGACGGCACCGAGCACTCTTTCGTGGGGCGAAAGAGGGGAAACCAGAAGTTAGTTATTAACGCCTTGAAGGCGATGAGACTCTTGCGAAAGGGGTGTACTTGTTATTGGTGCTACGCCTTGAAGGCGGAGAGTGGTGGAGTCGAGCTTTCATCGATTCCAACCGTTAGTGAGTTTCCTGATGTATTTCCTGACGAGTTACCGGGATTGCCACCGGATCGTGAGGTCGAATTTGCTATAGAGTTAGAGCCGGGCGCGACTCCTCTTTCGAAGGCGCCTTATCGTATGGCACCTTCAGAGATGTCCGAATTGAAGAAGCAGTTGAGCGAGCTCCTTGAGTCAGGGTATGTTCGACCGAGCGCCTCGCCTTGGGGCGCACCGGTCCTGTTTGTGCGAAAGAAGGATGGTTCACTGCGTTTGTATATCGACTATCGCGAACTAAACAAGGTGACCATCAAGAACAAGTATCCTTTTCCGAGAATTGATGACTTGTTCGATCAGTTCCAGGGAGCTGCGGTGTTCTCGAAGATTGATTTGAAATCGGGGTACAATCAGCTCCGGGTGAGGGAGTCCGATGTGCCGAAAAAAGCTTTTCGGATGAGATACGGACATTATGAGTTCGTAGTTATGCCTTTCGGGTTAACTAATGCGCCGGCAGTGTTCATGCAGTTGATGAACAAAGTCTTTATTGAGTATTTGGACAAGTGTGTCATCGTCTTCATTGACGATATTCTTATTTATTCGAGGAACAAGGAGGAGCATGGCCATCATTTGCGAGTAGTGTTAGACATTTTTAGGACCGAGCAACTCTATGCGAAGTTCTCGAAATGTGAGTTCTGGCTGAAGGAAGTGACGTTTTTAGGTCACGTGATTTCAGCCGAGGGGGTTTGTGTGGATCCGTAGAAGATTGAGGCCGTGTTGGATTGGGCACCGCCCAAGAATGTGAAGGAGATCCGTAGTTTCTTGGGCTTGGCCAGTTACTACCGTAGGTTCGTCGAGGGTTTCTCGAAACTAGCTCGACCACTTACACAGTTGCTCCAGAAATCCGAGAAGTTCGTCTGGAATGACGAGAGGCAGTTGAGTTTTGAGGAACTGAAGAAGCGTTTGACCTCAACCCCGGTTTTGGCGTTGCCATGTGGCAACGAGGGTTTTGCCGTTTATAGTGATGCTTTGGGTCAGGGTCTTGGGTGCGTATTGATGTAGCACGGCAAGACCATTGCCTATGCGTCGAGACATTTGAGGCCGTATGAGCTGAACTACCCTACTCATGATTTGGAGTTAGCGGCAGTGGTTTTTGCGCTCAAGATTTGGCGTCACTACCTTTTCGGCTCTGCATGTCAGATTTTACCGATCATAAAAGTCTGAAATACATATTTACTCAGCGGGAATTGAATATGAGGCAGAGGAGGTGGTTAGAGCTGATTAAGGATTATGACCTCGAAATCCTTTATCATCCGGGCAAGGCGAACGTCGTGGCCGACGCCTTGAGTCGGAAACCGATTGCGTTGCGAACGCTTGAGGTCCTTACATCCCAGTCTGAGCTTCGGTGGGCTTTGATCGAGTTAGATGTTGAGGTTTTGTTGCCTGGAGCTGTCGGGCAACTTTGTGCTTTAGAGATTTTGTCGTCTTTGATCGATGAAATTAAGCTGAAGCAGTTAGAGGATCCGATGATTACTCAAATCCGAGAGAACGTTCTTAAGGGAAAGTCTCTTGGGTTTGTGATTCATGAGGATGGTGTTTTGAGATTCCAGAGTCGGCTTTGTGTACCGAACGACTTAGAATTGAGACAGAGTATTCTGCGCGAGGCCCATGCTACACCTTACTCCGTTCATCCTGGTTCGAGTAAGATGTACAAGGACCTGAGGAGGAATTTCTGGTGGAATGATATGAAGGAAGAAGTCGCGCAGTTTGTAGCGAGATGTTTGACTTGTCAGCAGGTCAAAATCGAGCATCGACCATCAAGGTTATTGCAGTCACTTCCCGTTCCGGAATGGAAATGGGAAGATATATTGATGGATTTCGTTACGAGTTTTCCGAGATCGAGGTCGGGCATGAATATGGTATGGGTGATTGTTGATCGTCTGACCAAATCGGCACATTTTCTGGGCATCAAGGACACTTGGGGCCTGGAGAAGTTGGCTCGTGTATTTATCGCGTAGATTGTGAGGCTTCACGGTACTCCGAAGTCTATTGTTTCAGATCGTGATGGCCGATTTGTATCGTACTTTTGGCAGGCGGTGCATAAAGCGTTGGGTACTTGTTTGCGTTTGAGTACCTCTTTTAATCTCCAGTCAGATGGACAGTCGGAACGCACTATCCAGACATTCGAGGATATGTTGCGTGCTTGTGCTCTCGATTGGAGTAGTGACTGGGAGGAGCATTTGCCATTAATCGAATTCATGTACAACAATAGTTTGCACGCGTCGATTCGGATGGCACCATATAAGGCGCTCTACGGGCAGCATTGTCGATCGCCGATTTGTTGGAATGAGGCATCCGATGTGGTCGGGACCGAACCGGATGTCGTTTTAGAGATGAGGCGGAAGATAGAATTAATTCGGGAACGGATGTTGACTGCCCAGAGTCGACAGAAATCATACGCCGATGTCCGTCGTCGAGCTTTAGAATTCGAGGTGGGAGACCATGTTTTGCTGAAGGTGTCGCCGACGAGAGGAGTTTTCTATTTCGGGAAGAAGGGGAAGTTGAGTCCGAGATTTATTGGACCCTTCGAGATTCTCGAGTGAGTCGGTGGGTTAGCATACCGTTTGGCGTTACCTCCGGCCCTGAGTCATGTTCATAGCATTTTTCATGTTTCCCAACTGAGGAAATATGTAACGGATCCTAGTCACGTCATCAATTATGGTGAGATTGATGTCTCCGAGGATATTACTTTTGAGGAGCGTCCTTTGAAGATTTTAGAGCATCGTGAGAAACGACTGAGGCATAAGACCATCCCTTTGGTCAAGGTGCAGTGGTCGAGACACGGTGTCGAGGAGGCAACTTGGGAAACCGAGGATAGCATGCGTGCTAGGTACCCTGAGTTGTTTGTTTCTTAAGTTTCGGGACGAAACTTATTTTTAGAGGGATAGAATGTAATATCCGCATTTTTCTTTCCCTTGTATTTTCTTTTTCGGTGTATATATCAGTCGTAGTGACCCTCGTGTACCTTACAGTGTATCTTTCCCGTCATCTATTGATCTGATTCTCGTTATTGTTGTGCGGAACTGCTGTTTTGGGGTTGCCGTGGATCCATTCTATGTTTTGATGCGTCTTGAGATGTTCCGTTTGACGTTTCGTTCATATTCAGGTGTTTTGGACCATTTATATTTCGTACTAGCGCACGCTATCTTTTCTGCATAGCGCACGCTAGGGGTCACTTAGTAGCGAACGCTACGACTGCTTCGTAGCGCGCGCTAGAGAGCAAGCCCTGGGAGTGGCAGTGCTGTTTCCAGCCCCCTGGACTGGCGAATTAGCGTACGCTATGTAGTCTAGCGCACGCTAATGTCGGGGCTAGCGCACGCTGAGATTCCCAGTAACGTGCGCTAGCGTGAGTGTCCAGTACTGGACAGTTTGCTACTGGACTCAATCTGTTGCCCACGTAGCACATGTTATTGGTCGATAGCGCGCGCTACTGATACACTTTAGCGCACGCTATGTTTGGTGGATAGCGCGCGCTAACTGGATCAGGTGTGTACTGGACAGTTGCTTCTGGACTCGGCTGATGTCCAGGTAGCACACGCTATTGGTCGATAGCGCGCGCTACCGAGAGATTATTAGCGCACACTACGTTTCGAGTAGCGCACGCTAACGGCCATAAATCTGGCTACTGGACTGGGACGCTAACAGTATGGCCTGTAGTTTTATCCCGTTAGCGCATGCTAACCTTGAGGATTAGCGCGCGCTAACACTCCCTGGCTATATAAACCAGGGAGTTGACCGAGATGAATACAATTTCTCATTTCTTCCTCCTCTCCGCGGCTAAGGCGATTCCGGGCGATTTTCTTGGCGATTTCTTCATCCAATCATCTCATCCAACATCTTCCTTGAGTTCTTGGTGTATTATAACAACATCAACACGAATCTTTCATCCTAATCCAAGGTAAAATCTCTTAGAACCCTACTTTTAGATAAATTGGGGTTTTTGGGATTTTTGCCCGATTCGTTCCGTTTTGTTGGTGGATTCATGATGAATATGGTTAATCTTGTCGATATCATTAGTTTTATTACGGATTTATGGTATATTTTCATGGTTTTGCGAAATCGAGAGGGTTTGGTTGTGGTCCGCCCTCGTTGTTATTTTTGTACGAATATACATGAACCGTAGGCGGGTTTGCGGGTGTATTCCATTTCCGTATTCGTCTAGAGTTGGTTGTGATTATGTTCTTCGAATCGTTAGGTTCGGTTCCATTGTTTCCTAGCGTTCGTCGGTGATTATCCTTTCCATTCGTTGCGTCTTCAATTATTCAAGGCAAGTATTTTTGGAAACCTTTATGCTTAACGTGGAATAGTAATGTATTTTGTGTGTGATTTGCTCACCTCGGGATGGTCCAACGGGATCACGGAGGGATTCCAAAGGGTTGAGTCGTGGATTCATGAGTTTGTTTAGCTAGCCAGCTCGGGAGGGTCCTTCGAGGTCTCGGGCGGGATCAATGGTATTACCCTGTTCCCAAGGCGATGCATGTGCGTGTTTTGTTTGATGATATGGCCAGCTCGGGAGGGTCCTTAGAGGCCTCGTGCGGGATCAATGGTATTAC
This sequence comes from Orobanche coerulescens, assembly GCA_033398695.1. Lineage (NCBI taxonomy): Eukaryota > Viridiplantae > Streptophyta > Magnoliopsida > Lamiales > Orobanchaceae > Orobanche > Orobanche coerulescens. The sequence goes on along the minus strand of CM065805.1, from coordinate 45,120,529 downwards.
CCTGTTCCCAAGGCAAATTGTTTGACTGTTTGTTTCCAGAAAAGACATGTCTGGTTTTGACTTTTGAAATTGATTTTGGTGCATTGTACTATGAAATGTGTAAGCGATTGGTTTGCCTTGATTACTTGTACTAGCGTAATTGCTAACCCCTTTGGGGACCCGTTTTGTGGAAATTCTTGTTATGGATTTCAGGTTATGATTATCCGGACGAGCGAGCACCGGGACAGTACGAGGATGTTGGCCAGGGTCTTTGACATGTGCATTTGGGTCTTCTTATTTCTTTTGTCCATTTCGATATGGTTGTTCCCACAGTTATAAACTTATATATTGTACTCGCGAGTACTTAGGCTTTTCATTTCAAACTCCGTATTGTATTACTTTAAATTGTTACATTGTCGGTTGATGCTTATTTCGCCGGTTGCTTCGGGCGTATCTTTATATGTCATATTATTTAAATGTGTGTCCTCGCTAATCGAGATGGTTAGTCGAGTGGAGTTTTCTTGTTGTAGCCTGGTGGGTCCCATGTAGGGGTCCACGGTGCTGTAATATACTCCGAATATCTCGGGGTGTTACAATATTGACATCTTCTTCTTCTACGTCATAAAGTTCGAGCCATCAAAAAATGGTGGTAGGTTGAGAGCAAGGCCTTCGACGGGAGCAAATTGAAATGCCATTTAGATCGACTCCTCGGATGTTAAGCTGTGTATTGGAGTAACTGCTCCGATACTAATTGTTGGAGCAAGATCGGAATATGTGCCGTGTTGCGGAAGCGTAAAATAATTGTGCGGAAAATTAAACGACATACGGATTTATAGAGGTTCGGGCAAACGTGCCTACGTCCTCTCTCGATGTATCTTTTTCTATAGGTTAAAGATCAAAACCTCTGCACCTCTCTTCTATCGGTCGAGGGATAACCGTTACAAGCTCGTCTTTTATCGGTCCGAGTAAAACCATTTTCCTTTTCTATTGGACAAGGAATCAACCACTCTAGCTTTCTATCGGTACTAGATAAACCTCACTAAGATAGCGATTGCGATTCTAACAATGCCGGATCCTTGATCCTAATAACACCGAATCCAATCGTATCTTTTCTTTTTCTCACTCATTTACGATTTTGTGTATAACACTCAATCACTCTAATTTAAGCTCAAGAACAACAACTATGATGTTTACAATGATATCTCAAGTGTATATGAGTTGCTCAATGTTGTTGTGTAGAATGATACCAACTCATTTGGTATTTATAGCCTTTTTCCACAAACTAGTCGTTACTGCCAGTTGTTATTAGCATGCGCTAGGTTTCTTTCCTTAGCATGCGCTATCGCATGTATTTAGCCTTAGCGTACGTTATGTACTGTTACGTACGTTAACATCTTCTAGTTTTAGTCCAGTGGCTTCTGTCCTTCACAGTTAGCATGCGCTAATACTACATTGTAGCGTGCGCTAATCGTGCATCATTACATGCATCATGTATCCGTTTATACTTTTTGACTTTGCACCAGATTCTTCCCAACGAATTGATTGACTTGATTCAAACTTGATATTTAGCGAGCGCTAAATATCACTTGCGTGCGCTAAGCTTACTTCACTGCATACGTCATTCTGTGTTTGAATCTCTTCACAACGGTAATATTGGCTCGATATCGTGCGTTAATGCTTTATGTGTAGTGTGCGATATCCTCATCAGGTGAATTCACTTCAGGTTACTTCGAACTCGTCTGATCTGCAGCCGGGATCCGCTAGCGTGTGCTAACCTGTATATCTAGCATGCGCTAGCTTTGTATTTTGTCCATCTTTTTGCGTCTTCGTCTGCTTTGATGCTTTGCTTCGTCTCTTTGTTGTTTTGTTTTGTTTAGCAACTTAATCATCAAAACACTATTTATGAATATGTGGAATAAATATTCCAATAAACCTTATCAGAGTGTGCGATCTTTAATCTTGGTGATACAGTATCAGACTCACTCACATCAATGCCGATATCGAGTGGTGCTTCCAATCATTTTCTTGATTTGAAAAACGCATGACTGTGTGAGTTTTTCAAAATGCGAATCATCATATCGCGTCCAGGGTGACCTAGTCGGTCATGCCATAGTTGGTATGCTTCGGAATCACAAAGTTCGTGACTCACAGCGTAGGATTCAATAACCCTTATTGTAGTTTGGTATAAACCACTACTTAGACTCATAAGTTTCTCTAGAACGCGGCTGGGCTGGATCGGCAGGCACCGGATGGGATCTGGTCGACACAGGTGAGTTGGCCGCGACTGGGCTGGATCGGCAGGCACCGGACGGGATCAGCATCACAAGCGAGTTGCGGTCGGTACCGGTTAGGATCGATCACGGTCTGGGCGGACTGAAAGTGGTGGCGTGCTGTCTTTGTCCGCAATGGTGAGAGGAGGGATCTCAATATGGTTCACCTCCGTATTCTCATTATCTTCCTCCATGTAATTTGACTCTTGAGTCAAGTATTGTTTATAGTGCTTGTAGTAGGCTTGGATGTTCTTTGGCGCCTTGCAATTGCGGTAAGTATGCTTCTTTGAGCCGTAAGTATAGCAATTCCGGCCTTCTTTTGGAGTGGGTCCAATCCCGGCGGCAGGAGGTGGTCCACATGGTTGGGCTCCACTAGGACCCGTGGCCGAGCCATCTTGTCTCTTCCGCACATTGGAACGACGACCTCATCTTTTCCCTCGCTTGCTCGAGTCATGCACCCGTGGTGCCTGCAAAAACTGAGTAGCATTGCCTTTTCTATTTTGTCGTGGTGCCTTCTGTGGTAGCCCGATTCACTTCGAGAATCGGCTTCGTACACCGGGCGCGCATTCTTTTGAGAATGATCTCATTGTGACTTTCTTTTTTCGCGAAATGGGAGATAAGGTCACTAAAATTTTTAATTCCCCCTTCCTCATAGGCAACGCGCAGCTGATGAGCAATCACACTTGATCCCACGGGAAACATGTTAAGAGTCTTCTCGATCAAGTCTTGATCAAACTTCTTGACACCACAAAAACCAAGATCAGAGAAAAGATCGAGGATGGCTTGGTTATAGGCCTCCACATTCGCATAATCCAAAAACCGGATTTGCTCCCACTGAAATTGCAATTCAGGGAAGCACTGATCAAGCACATTATTAAACCGTTGTTCGAGTGTATCCCATAGTTCTTTGGGAGTTTGAAAATTCATGTAACACTTTTTCAACAACGGATGTATATGTCTACGCAAGTACATCAGTGCATTAGTCTTGGTTTCCTCGCTCGGTTCTTAAGCGGTAGGCCCATTAGAGGGAAATATGGTTGTAGTAAATCTCTTACCGACGAACGCCAAGCGAACGTCTGAGACCCACCTATGGTACTCCTTACCAGCATGGTCAAGGATGTCGAACTCTGGGTGAACATTGGTGCTTTGTGCCATCTACAAGATATAAACAAGAGGAAGTTAGTCTTGTTGGATTTTCAGTGATAATGTAAACGGTCACAATCGATGCTTTTAAAAGTGTGTAACATAACCGTTACTCGATGTACTTCCCTTAGTTGTTTTTTGGTAAAGTCGACAAAAACGGCGATATCAAATCGCACCCAGATACGTGGTGATTGCAACAACCATAAGTATCGACTTTCAACAATTCCGTGACTTCACCCAGGACCGTCACATAGTTTTATTCGACATGCAGAGATACCGACTTCTCTCGCGGTCTCATCCACCACAAAGTAGCATGGGAGATAAAGAACCCAATAACCCATGCCCCCCCCAAAAAGTCCCAAAATAGAGAATTGAATAGGGACAAGTTCGGATAATTACCTCGATTATAAAATTAGGCACGTGATATGGATGAATTTTTGGTGTGCTTCGATCTACCAATTGGTACTCGATGCGATGATGTGAAACCGGGGGCGCAATTTTGGCGGTTTCAGAGAATAAATTAAGTCGATGTTCAGGTCTTTGGTCCGATATTCTGAATCGGGTCGAACTTGCTGGGAATCGAGTTGTGGCTTTCGGCAGCGGACGACTGGGTTGGAGCCGGTCGGATCGCGGTTGGGTTGGATCGGTAGTGTTCGGTCAGCATCGAATGGGATCTGGCACAGGCGAGTTGTGGTCACGGCTGGGTTGGATCGGCAGGCACCGGATGGGATCTGGTCGGCACAGGTGAGTTGGCTGCGACTGGGCTGGATCGGCAGGCACCGGACGTGATCAGCATCACAGGCGAGTTGCGGTCGGTACCGGTTAGGATCGATCACGGTCTGGGCAGACTGAAAGTGGTGTCGTGCGGCAAGATGCGATGGTGGTCTATTTGGGTCGATCGGTGTTCCGGCAGGGGTCCGGCGGTGATCGGATGTGGTCGATATGGGTCGATCGGTGTTTTGGCAGGGGTCCGGCAGTGACCAGCTGTGATCGGTCTGAGCAGATCTGAGGTCCGGTAGGGTTCCAATAATGATCGGCTGTGATCGGTCTGAGTAGATGTGAGGTCCGATAGGGTTCCGGCAGTGATCGGCTTTGATCGGTCTGAGTAGATCTGAGGTCCGGTAGGGTTCCGGCAGGGATCAGCTGTGATTGGCGGTGGTCGGCAGTGCTCCGACAGTGTTCGGCGGCAGTGGTCGACTATGGTTAAGGGCCGATTTTTTCTTGGAATTTGTACGATTTTCTTGAGCTACGTGCTAATAACGTGTTTCAGGAGAAAGTAAAAGACTGTAAATACGAGTCAATCATTTGTATTCATAACACTGATATATGAGCCTTTATATAGGCATTACAATGAGAGTCCTTCCATACATAGGATTCCTACATAAGATAAGACATCTAATAGGATCCTACTACCTCTAGAAGGATCTAGAACCTTCCATCTATGTACTATAATATCCAGAATTTCTACTACTGTTATTTAATATTATTTTATCCAAGTTATGTTGTACAGCATGGAATCTGTACAGTATGGATAAAATAATGAAGGACTGAGATGTCAGTATTGGTATAATTGTCGTATTTGGTAGACAATTACAATTGAGAATATCGTGTATCAGGTTATCGCACTTTTGATATTGGGTATATCGTATGAGAATATTATTGGATTCAGTATTTGTGTTCAATGTGTCGTATGTTCGTTTTTGGTAAGTCGAGACGTTGGACAGAAATTGCGGGAAATGGCTAAGTGTAGCATTATTAGCGCACGCTAATATGCATTCCTAGCGCACGCTATCGTGCAGGTTTAGCGCACGCTAATGGTAAAAGATAGCGTACGCTAGTTCAGAACAGATCAGAGGGAATCTACGTGTGGACCCGGTCATTTTCGGCTCATGTGCCGACGAAGTCAACTGATGTTTGTGGTAAAGGATTAGCACACGCTAATGCCTGTTGTTAGCGCACGCTAATATCAGATCGATCAACAGGGAATCTTATCTTTATTGGTTGCTTTCGGCATGTGGGGTCATGAGCATATTCGGGGTAGGTGCATACTGTAGCCAGTCAACTACGATTAGCGCACGCTAAGATACAAGATTTTGTGTGCGCTAGACAGTGTAGTTTTCGTACGTTACGTAAGCTAATGTGCGGAGCAAGTCAGTAGCCTCTGGACCGCGATAGCGCATGCTAACGAAAGAGAGTTGGCGCATGCTAAGCATGTAACGTACGTTAAATGAGGATGTTAGCGTGCGTTAATAATATACAGTATATATATGTGTAGTTGGGCATTATCCTTCATTTCGTCCATTCCTTCCTTGCAACCGAGAGAGAGAGTTTTTAGAGAGAAGTTGGAGGTTCAAAACACTAAGAGGTGATGATCTTTAACAAAGATTAAGCTGAGGAACATGGATTAAAGTCTTGTTCTTGAAATTATTGATGATTCTTGGAATAAAGTTGATTGTTCTCCTTCATGGTTCGTCTATACAAGGTAATAGTTCTTCACCTTTGGATTTCGTTTTGGATTGGAGATTGATGTTCTTGAGTTGATGATTACCATATAAAAAAGTTAATAAGTATGATTAGGACATGGATTACCGGATTATGATTATGTTGTTATTGATATATGGATATTGATGTGATTCGTATGGTTTGAATCGTGTTGTTCATCCTCTCGAGATAAGTTGGTTAATTCTTCTCCTCAGTTTCAGATGTTGACGTTATTGTTGATAATTACTCACTGTAATGATAGATTATGGAAGTATTGTTACGTTCTTAAGGTTTCATGATGTTGATATTGAGGAAGATGATATATGGATATAGGACTTGGATTATAAGTTGAATAATTGTTTATATGTTAAAGGATATCGGATTTCGTTGTCTTGATAGCTTTGAACATGGTTTCGAATTACTTAGTGTTCTTCATAATCGCCATATGTTGATTGATACTTGTAAAACATGCAAACTGTACAGCAGTAGCGCACGCTAAGCTTACTGGCTAGCGCACGTTATCGGGAGCGACTTAGCGCACGCTACGTTGAGTGATTAACGTGCTCTAAGTAGGCAGACAATGCAGTACATCGTATTATGATTATGAATTCGTGTTGGTTCGAGTTGGATTGTACAGTCTATGTTTAACCGAAATATCGTAGAACCGTTGAGTTTGTGGATTGGTTATATCGATTATTGATTGTTATCGAATGTGTGTTAAATTTATTATTGCAATAGGTTGCGATAATCGATCGGTGATTATAACCATATATTGCGGTCGTGTTCGAGCATGTTCGTGAATTGTGTGGTCAGGGATGAGGAGCTCGTAGACGAAGGCAATGAAATTGGTAGCGGCTTCATCATCGTCGTATCAGTATCGAGGCAAGTTATTACTTGCTCAATTATAATATTTAATGAATGGTTTAGGTTTCATTTCGTTTATAATGCATATAGCGATGATTATTATTGTGAACTCGGGGTATTTAGATTGTATATCGTTCTTCCGATTCTGGGAGTTAAATCATAATATATATGCTTTATCTCGGTTATTGGCATGTTCGGGTATCAAGGTTACGTTGCGATAAAGATGGGGATATGAATATCTATAGTTCATGGTACGTTTGGATCGCCGAGCAGTGAGGATAATCGTCGGTGATGGTTTGACATCGAGATTTCTCCTGAAGGACTCGGGATAAGTATCTTAGTTTGATTCGGTTTAGCATTGATGTTGTTGATGATGCAGGTTGTCATTCATGTTGCTGAACATGAAGTCATCCTAGTTGTGTCATCATAGTGTCGTTCATGTTTTGATTCATGTGTTGTTCATGTTGATGAACATATTGATTTGCATATGTGTATGCATAATTGTATTGTTTATGTTATGTTGATCCGTTGGGATCGTGAGATCTATGCTGAGGGTGCTGGATCAGATGTCCACCTCGTTATGGTCCGACGAGATCATCTTGGGATCTATGCTGAGGGCGCTGGATCATTGGACGGGTTCTTCCACCTCGTTATGGTCCGACGGGATCATCTTGGGATCTATGCTGAGGGCGCTAGATCGTTGGAGTACCCAGTCTTGTGTTGATGTAATCATATGGATTCACATCGTTGGTTTTGCATATGTTGTTGTGTATATGTATATTGTTGGTTATCCACCTCGTGTTGATCTGGTAGGATCATCTTGGGACCTATGCTGAGGGCACTGGGTCATGGGATTTCCATTGAGTATACACTGTTGATATTATTTTGAGCATATTGACGTTGTCATATGAGTATGCATTTGTAGGTCTTGTGTTAGGACCATGTCCGTGTGTGGTATTGATCCGACCTCGGATTTAACTGACATGATTGTCGTGGAATTTCATATCTTGAGGTATGTTCCATATTTTCCTTTGGTATTTGTCTTTTGATGGACAATCGGTTGTCGTCTTGGGATTTGATGATGCTATCCGATGGATTGTATTGGTCAGAACTGGTATATTTCCATATCGTGAGTTGGTGATGATAGTTTGAGAACCTTGAGTATTGTTTGAGGTACAATACAGACATTATGTTCGAATTGATTGGTTAATCGAGTACGAGATGTGAAATGTGATAATGGATGTTCTGTTGAGAATTATTTGAGTAAGTAAAGTTACTACGATAAGATTACATTGGTCGTATTCTTATTTTGTATTCTCATTGGTATGTAATTATTAATGTGATGTGACGGTTATCATTGTTGGATATTATGGCTGACCCCGTCGTGGACTTTCTTTTTAGGTTCTTGAAATATTGAGCTTGTAGCGGTCGTAGAGAGATGAGATTCCGTAGGATCTTGGCTAGGACATGTTTTTGTCTTGAGTTTCTGGTCGATTCTTTGTATTTCCACTGCTAGAGTACTTTTAACTATTGTCTTTTCCGCTGCGTGAGTATTTTGAAATGACCTTTTGTTTCTGGTAATTTGAGTTACTTTGGAAATCTTTTTCTAAACTATTGAGTTTCGACCGTTTGGCCTTGCCCTTTTCGAAATGAGATTTTATGTTTTAAAGATATTACTGTCATTGGCCTCTTGGGCATTTGTAAATGTTTGCGAAGATTTCCTTTAGCCTTGTGGGTTCCATCTCGGGTCCCACGGCGCTGTAATATTCCCGGTTAAATATGGGGGTGTTACAGAATATGGTATCGGAGCTTAGGTTGAGAAAACCTAGGCATTTGGGTCGAGTTGGGTCGTGTTTTGGTCGCGTCATTCGAGTTGTCGATTGACTAATACTAGAGCCGTGAGTTTTTGTTGTTCACTCGGGCTTATGCGTTATGTGATTTATCAGCGTGGTACTGGGACTGTTGTAAACTTTTCCAAATGGTGCTAACGTGATTCTCTTGAAAGAGATGTGTTGTGTTCTCAAGTTGAACTGATTTTGCAAAACGTGTGTTTTGAAAATACCTTTGTCGAGTATTTTCTTGAGTCGAGACATGTGCCAGTATCACGGGGAATCGTCGGCCTCACGATCTGTAAGTATTTGGATTTTTGAATTTCATTGAGATTTACTGCCGTTCTAAATTGATATGCTTTGAGATTCGGAAGAATATTATGTGTTATGATTATGAGATGACAGAACACAATAGTTGGGACAGGATTGATGATCTTGAGACGCTATGATTTTGGAAATCAATATGTCGGTTAGATTTTGGAAATGGAATTGTGTATTCGGGAGAAGGACTGTGAATTGTTGAGAAGAACATGTAGTCATGCTAATTCATTTTGATATATGAACTGCTTTTGAGCATTTGAAAATATACTTTTCAAAATGAACGCGTTTGTGAATGTTTTACGGAAAATGATTTTTGGGCCGAGACCCAATTGAATTTGAAATAGTTTTACAACTCAGGACTTAGGGTCCGAAAGGAGTTTTTTTTTATCGGAGCCTATACGTTGAGATTTTGGATTCGATCATGTAGTTTTCCGACCAAATGTCAGCGGAATTTGTGACGAGCAGGACTGGTATACAGGGGTATAGATTTGGTCAATCATTTGCATAGTTTTCATTTTTAAACTTCAAAATCGTGTGGATTCGGAGGACACTGTTATTGAATACTTGGCATTAGCGAGCCAGTTAATTTTTCGAAAATTGATTTCGTGATCTTACGAAAATTTATGTTTTGAGTTTTGGAATTTTTGAAAAGAACTTTCGAAAATTGTCTTCGTGACAAGATTATATGATTTCAAACTGGTTTTGAAAATGGGATTGATGTACATACGCATTTAGTGCATAATGTATATCGTGGTGAAGTTCTTAGTGATATTCACAAACTGGAAAACACACTAATGGTACGAGGAAAAGAGATCCGAACTCTAATATGATAGTTTGGTTATCCAGGGATGATCGGTTAATTGATCGGATAAAAGAAATATGTTGCGTGTTGTAGGTTCGGATACAGAATGTAATTTTGGAACTATGGGTTTTATGAAACCGGGATGTATGTGCTATGTGATTCCATTGGTATGGTAGTAGTATGATTCTACCATAGTGATTTTGAATGATTTCTTTGTAAGTGTAGATTTGGGGATGGTGACCCCATGCTGATTGATTGAATATCGATTGGTCGTTCCCACTCCATGTATAATTTGGATATGTTCGACGGGTTGTGATTGGTTGTTTATACGCCGAGGGGTATGTTCACCAGTCGGGTATGTTTATTGAGATACACTGTATGTGATTGGTGTGTCGTTTTGAGAACTTTATTCGTTTGTATACCGGTTTCTGTGGTTCTGTGTTGATCGTGTTGGAGCTTACCGTGTGAAGGTATTCTCGATTATCGTTGATCGTTCGTTGGTCGTATTGGAGTTTATCAAGTTGATGATATTCTCGATTGTGTTTTGACCTCTGGTTGGTCATATTGGAATTTATCATGTTGATGATATTCTCAATTGTGTTTTGACCTCTGGTTGGTCATATTGGAATTTATCATGTCGATGATAAATTCTGTTGATTGTTGATCATTGTTGGTGATCATCTGAGCGTTCGGATTTTATGTCAACGTTTCGGGATTCGTATCGTTGTTTTGGGCAGTTGTTTCGCAGATGTATTGTATATTATTCATCTTATCAGAATTGAGACCTGATTATGTAATCAGGCAGACAGAATTTGATTCGGGCAGATTATTTCATCCGAAGATGATATATTTTGTTGAGACTCAAGTAATTGTGATTGTAAAGTGTATTTAGACTTTACAGTGAGGTCACTAGCTAGTATATCAGGAGATCGTCGACTTTGCGCATTGGTAAGTATGCTGTTGTGGTTATTCTATAGTGATGATGATTGATCATTGTCGTGATGGTTTTGGGATATTTTGGGTTGAACGGTATGTTTGTTTGTTTTTATGACGGCTTGCAAGTTTCGAGGCCGAAACTTATTTTAAGTGGTGTAGAATGTAATATCCGAAATTTCTACTACTGTTGTTTAATATTATTTTATCCAAGTTATGTTGTACAACGTGGAATCTGTACAGTATGGATAAAATAATGAAGGACTGAGATGTCAGTATTGGTATAATTGTCGTATTTGGTAGACAATTACAATTGAGAATATCGTGTATCAGGTTATCGCACTTTTGATATTGGGTATGTCGTATGAGAATATTATTGGATTCAGTATTTGTGTTCAGTGTGTCGTATGTTCATTTTTGGTATGTCGAGACGTTAGACAGAAATTGCGGGAAATGGCTAAGTGTAGCATTATTAGCGCACGCTATCGTGCAGGTTTAGCGCACGCTAATGGTAAAAGATAGCGCACGCTAGTTCAGAACAGATCAGAGGGAATCTACGTGTGGACCAGGTCACTTTTGGCGCATGTGCCGACAAATTCAACTGATGCTTGTCGTAAAACATTAGCGCACGCTAATGCCTGTTGTTAGCGAACGCTAATATCAGATCGGTCAACAGGGAATCTTGGCTTTATTGGTTGCTTTCGGCATGTGGGTCCAATCCCGGCGGCAGGAGGTGGTCCACATGGTTGGGCTCCACTAGGACCCGTGGCCGAGCCATCTTGTCTCTTCCGCACATTGGAACGACGACCTCATCTTTTCCCTCGCTTGCTCGAGTCATGCACCCGTGGTGCCTGCAAAAACTGAGTAGCATTGCCTTTTCTATTTTGTCGTGGTGCCTTCCTGTGGGTAGCCTGATTCACTTCCATAATCGGCTTCGTACCAGCTGGGCGCGCATTGCTGTTGAGAATGATCTCATAGTGCCTTTCTTTTTTCGCGAAATGGGAGATAAGGTCACTAAAATTTTTAATTCCCCCTTCCTCATAGGCAACGCGCAGCTGATGAGCAATCACACTTGATCCCACGGGAAACATGTTAAGAGTCTTCTCGATCAAGTCTTGATCAAACTTCTTGACACCACAAAAACCAAGATCAGAGAAAAGATCGAGGATGGCTTGGTTATAGGCCTCCACATTCGCATAATCCAAAAACCGGATTTGCTCCCACTGAAATTGCAATTCAGGGAAGCACTGATCAAGCACATTATTAAACCGTTGTTCGAGTGTATCCCATAGTTCTTTGGGAGTTTGAAAATTCATGTAACACTTTTTCAACAACGGATGTATATGTCTACGCAAGTACATCAGTGCATTAGTCTTGGTTTCCTCGCTCGGTTCTTAAGCGGTAGGCCCATTAGAGGGAAATATGGTTGTAGTAAATCTCTTACCGACGAACGCCAAGCGAACGTCTGAGACCCACCTATGGTACTCCTTACCAGCATGGTCAAGGATGTCGAACTCTGGGTGAACATTGGTGCTTTGTGCCATCTACAAGATATAAACAAGAGGAAGTTAGTCTTGTTGGATTTTCAGTGATAATGTAAACGGTCACAATCGATGCTTTTAAAAGTGTGTAACATAACCGTTACTCGATGTACTTCCCTTAGTTGTTTTTTGGTAAAGTCGACAAAAACGGCGATATCAAATCGCACCCAGATACGTGGTGATTGCAACAACCATAAGTATCGACTTTCAACAATTCCGTGACTTCACCCAGGACCGTCACATAGTTTTATTCGACATGCAGAGATACCGACTTCTCTCGCGGTCTCATCCACCACAAAGTAGCATGGGAGATAAAGAACCCAATAACCCATGCCCCCCCCCCCAAAAAAGTCCCAAAATAGAGAATTGAATAGGGACAAGTTCGGATAATTACCTCGATTATAAAATTAGGCACGTGATATGGATGAATTTTTGGTGTGCTTCGATCTACCAATTGGTACTCGATGCGATGATGTGAAACCGGGGGCGCAATTTTGGCGGTTTCAGAGAATAAATTAAGTCGATGTTCAGGTCTTTGGTCCGATATTCTGAATCGGGTCGAACTTGCTGGGAATCGAGTTGTGGCTTTCGGCAGCGGACGACTGGGTTGGAGCCGGTCGGATCGCGGTTGGGTTGGATCGGTAGTGTTCGGTCAGCATCGAATGGGATCTGGCACAGGCGAGTTGTGGTCACGGCTGGGTTGGATCGGCAGGCACCGGATGGGATCCGGTCGCACAGTGAGTTAGGCCGCGATCGGGCCGATCGGCAGCACCGGACGTGATCGCATCACAAAGTAGCCGCGGCTTGCATCGGTTAGGATCGATCACGGTGCAGGCATCGAAAGTGGTGTCGTGCGGCAAGATGCGATGGTGGTCTATTTGGGTCGATCGGTGTTCCGGCAGGGGTCCGGCGGTGATCGGATGTGGTCGATATGGGTCGATCGGTGTTTTGGCAGGGGTCCGGCGGTGACCACTGTGATCGGTCCGAGCAGATCCGAGGTCGGTAGGGTTCCAATAATGATCGGTGTGATCGGTGCGAGTAGATGTGAGGTCCGATAGGGTTCCGGCAGTGATCGGCTTTGATCGGTCGAGTAGATCCGAGGTCCTAGAGGGTTCGGCAGGATCACCGTGATTGTGGTCGGCGGTGGTCGGCAAAGGTTCGGCGTTGTTCGCGGGTCGACTATGGTTAAGGGCCGATTTTTTCTTGGAATTTGTACGATTTTCTTGAGCTACGTGCTAATAACGTGTTTCAGGAGAAAGTAAAAGACGTAAATACGAGTCAATCATTTGTATTCATAACAACGATATATGAGCCTTTATATAGGCATTACAATGAGAGTCCTTCCATACATAGGATTCCTACATAAGATAAGACATCTAATAGGATCCTACTACCTCTAGAAGGATCTAGAACCTTCCATCTATGTACTATAATATCCAGAATTTCTACTATCTTATTTAATATTATTTTATCCAGTTATGTTGTACAAAGATGGAATGCATGCAGTATGGATAAAATAATGAAGGACTGAGATGTCAGTATTGGTATAATTGTCGTATTTGGTAGACAATTACAATTGAGAATATCGTGTATCAGGTTATCGCACTTTTGATATTGGGTATATCGTATGAGAATATTATCGATTCAGTATTTGTGTTCAATGTGTCGTATGTTCGTTTTTGGTAAGTCGAGACGTTGGACAGAAATTGCGGGAAATGGCTAAGTGTAGCATTATTAGCGCACGCTAATATGCATTCCTAGCGCACGCTATCGTGCAGGTTTAGCGCACGCTAATGGTAAAAGATAGCGTACGCTAGTTCAGAACAGATCAGAGGGAATCTACGTGTGGACCCGGTCATTTTCGGCTCATGTGCCGACGAAGTCAACTGATGTTTGTGGTAAAGGATTAGCACACGCTAATGCCTGTTGTTAGCGCACGCTAATATCAGATCGATCAACAGGGAATCTTATCTTTATTGGTTGCTTTCGGCATGTGGGGTCATGAGCATATTCGGGGTAGGTGCATACTGTAGCCAGTCAACTACGATTAGCGCACGCTAAGATACAAGATTTTGTGTGCGCTTGACAGTTTAGTTTTCGTGCGTTACGTAAGCTAATGTGCGGAGCAAGTCGCAGCTACGGACCGCGATAGCGCATGCTAACGAAAGAGAGTTGGCGCATGCTAAGCATGTAACGACGTTAAATGAGGATGTTAGCGTGCGTTAATAATATACTGATATATATGTGTAGTTGGGCATTATCCTTCATTTCGTCCATTCCTTCCTTGCAACCGAGAGAGAGTTTTTAGAGAGAAGTTGGAGGTTCAAAACACTAAGAGGTGATGATCTTTAACAAAGATTAAGCTGAGGAACATGGATTAAAGTCTTGTTCTTGAAATTATTGATGATTCTTGGAATAAAGTTGATTGTTCTCCTTCATGGTTCGTCTATACAAGGTAATAGTTCTTCACCTTTGGATTTCGTTTTGGATTGGAGATTGATGTTCTTGAGTTGATGATTACCATATAAAAAAGTTAATAAGTATGATTAGGACATGGATTACCGGATTATGATTATGTTGTTATTGATATATGGATATTGATGTGATTCGTATGGTTTGAATCGTGTTGTTCATCCTCTCGAGATAAGTTGGTTAATTCTTCTCCTCAGTTTCAGATGTTGACGTTATTGTTGATAATTACTCACTGTAATGATAGATTATGGAAGTATTGTTACGTTCTTAAGGTTTCATGATGTTGATATTGAGGAAGATGATATATGGATATAGGACTTGGATTATAAGTTGAATAATTGTTTATATGTTAAAGGATATCGGATTTCGTTGTCTTGATAGCTTTGAACATGGTTTCGAATTACTTAGTGTTCTTCATAATCGCCATATGTTGATTGATACTTGTAAAACATGCAAACTGTACAGCAGTAGCGCACGCTAAGCTTACTGGCTAGCGCACGTTATCGGGAGCGACTTAGCGCACGCTACGTTGAGTGATTAACGTGCTCTAAGTAGGCAGACAATGCAGTACATCGTATTATGATTATGAATTCGTGTTGGTTCGAGTTGGATTGTACAGTCTATGTTTAACCGAAATATCGTAGAACCGTTGAGTTTGTGGATTGGTTATATCGATTATTGATTGTTATCGAATGTGTGTTAAATTTATTATTGCAATAGGTTGCGATAATCGATCGGTGATTATAACCATATATTGCGGTCGTGTTCGAGCATGTTCGTGAATTGTGTGGTCAGGGATGAGGAGCTCGTAGACGAAGGCAATGAAATTGGTAGCGGCTTCATCATCGTCGTATCAGTATCGAGGCAAGTTATTACTTGCTCAATTATAATATTTAATGAATGGTTTAGGTTTCATTTCGTTTATAATGCATATAGCGATGATTATTATTGTGAACTCGGGGTATTTAGATTGTATATCGTTCTTCCGATTCTGGGAGTTAAATCATAATATATATGCTTTATCTCGGTTATTGGCATGTTCGGGTATCAAGGTTACGTTGCGATAAAGATGGGGATATGAATATCTATAGTTCATGGTACGTTTGGATCGCCGAGCAGTGAGGATAATCGTCGGTGATGGTTTGACATCGAGATTTCTCCTGAAGGACTCGGGATAAGTATCTTAGTTTGATTCGGTTTAGCATTGATGTTGTTGATGAGGCCGGTTGTCATTCATGTTGCTGAACATGAAGTCATCCTAGTTGTGTCATCATAGTGTCGTTCATGTTTTGATTCATGTGTTGTTCATGTTGATGAACATATTGATTTGCATATGTGTATGCATAATTGTATTGTTTATGTTATGTTGATCCGTTGGGATCGTGAGATCTATGCTGAGGGTGCTGGATCAGATGTCCACCTCGTTATGGTCCGACGAGATCATCTTGGGATCTATGCTGAGGGCGCTGGATCATTGGACGGGTTCTTCCACCTCGTTATGGTCCGACGGGATCATCTTGGGATCTATGCTGAGGGCGCTAGATCGTTGGAGTACCCAGTCTTGTGTTGATGTAATCATATGGATTCACATCGTTGGTTTTGCATATGTTGTTGTGTATATGTATATTGTTGGTTATCCACCTCGTGTTGATCTGGTAGGATCATCTTGGGACCTATGCTGAGGGAACTGGGTCATGGGATTTCCATTGAGTATACACTGTTGATATTGTTTTGAGCATATTGACGTTGTCATATGAGTATGCATTTGTAGGTCTTGTGTTAGGACCATGTCCGTGTGTGGTATTGATCCGACCTCGGATTTAACTGACATGATTGTCGTGGAATTTCATATCTTGAGGTATGTTCCATATTTTCCTTTGGTATTTGTCTTTTGATGGATAATCGGTTGTCGTCTTGGGATTTGATGATGCTATCCGATGGATCGTATTGGTCAGAACTGGTATATTTCCATATCGTGAGTTGGTGATGATAGTTTGAGAACCTTGAGTATTGTTTGAGGTACAATACAGACATTATGTTCGAATTGATTGGTTAATCGAGTACGAGATGTGAAATGTGATAATGGATGTTCTGTTGAGAATTATTTGAGTAAGTAAAGTTACTACGATAAGATTACATTGGTCGTATTCTTATTTTGTATTCTCATTGGTATGTAATTATTAATGTGATGTGACGGTTATCATTGTTGGATATTATGGCTGACCCCGTCGTGGACTTTCTTTTTAGGTTCTTGAAATATTGAGCTTGTAGCGGTCGTAGAGAGATGAGATTCCCGTAGGATACTGGCTAGGACATGTTTTTGTACTGAGTTTCCTGGTCGATTCTTTGTATTTCCACTGCTAGAGTACTTTTAACTATTGTCTTTTCCGCTGCGTGAGTA
Organism: Orobanche coerulescens; assembly: GCA_033398695.1. Classification (NCBI taxonomy): domain Eukaryota; kingdom Viridiplantae; phylum Streptophyta; class Magnoliopsida; order Lamiales; family Orobanchaceae; genus Orobanche; species Orobanche coerulescens. The sequence continues at coordinate 45,103,493 of CM065805.1, read as the reverse complement.
TTTTGAAATGACCTTTTGTTTCTGGTAATTTGAGTTACTTTGGAAATCTTTTTCTAAACTATTGAGTTTCGACCGTTTGGCCTTGCCCTTTTCGAAATGAGATTTTATGTTTTAAAGATATTACTGTCATTGGCCTCTTGGGCATTTGTAAATGTTTGCGAAGATTTCCTTTAGCCTTGTGGGTTCCATCTCGGGTCCCACGGCGCTGTAATATTCCCGGTTAAATATGGGGGTGTTACAGAATATGGTATCGGAGCTTAGGTTGAGAAAACCTAGGCATTTGGGTCGAGTTGGGTCGTGTTTTGGTCGCGTCATTCGAGTTGTCGATTGACTAATACTAGAGCCGTGAGTTTTTGTTGTTCACTCGGGCTTATGCGTTATGTGATTTATCAGCGTGGTACTGGGACTGTTGTAAACTTTTCCAAATGGTGCTAACGTGATTCTCTTGAAAGAGATGTGTTGTGTTCTCAAGTTGAACTGATTTTGCAAAACGTGTGTTTTGAAAATACTTTTGTCGAGTATTTTCTTGAGTCGAGACATGTGCCAGTATCACGGGGAATCGTCGGCCTCACTATCTGTAAGTATTTGGATTTTTGAATTTCATTGAGATTTACTGCCGTTCTAAATTGATATGCTTTGAGATTCGGAAGAATATTATGTGTTATGATTATGAGATGACAGAACACAATAGTTGGGACAGGATTGATGATCTTGAGACGCTATGATTTTGGAAATCAATATGTCGGTTAGATTTTGGAAATGGAATTGTGTATTCGGGAGAAGGACTGTGAATTGTTGAGAAGAACATGTAGTCATGCTAATTCATTTTGATATATGAACTGCTTTTGAGCATTTGAAAATATACTTTTCAAAATGAACGTTTCAGGAATGTTTTACGGAAAATGATTTTTGGGCCGAGACCCAATTGAATTTGAAATAGTTTTACAACTCAGGACTTAGGGTCCGAAAGGAGTTTTTTTTTATCGGAGCCTATACGTTGAGATTTTGGATTCTATCATGTAGTTTTCCGACCAAATGTCAGCGGAATTTGTGACGAGCAGGACTGGTATACAGGGGTATAGATTTGGTCAATCATTTGCATAGTTTTCATTTTTAAACTTCAAAATCGTGTGGATTCGGAGGACACTGTTATTGAATACTTGGCATTAGCGAGCCAGTTAATTTTTCGAAAATTGATTTCGTGATCTTACGAAAATTTATGTTTTGAGTTTTGGAATTTTTGAAAAGAACTTTCGAAAATTGTCTTCGTGACAAGATTATATGATTTCAAACTGGTTTTGAAAATGGGATTGATGTACATACGCATTTAGTGCATAATGTATATCGTGGTGAAGTTCTTAGTGATATTCACAAACTGGAAAACACACTAATGGTACGAGGAAAAGAGATCCGAACTCTAATATGATAGTTTGGTTATCCAGGGATGATCGGTTAATTGATCGGATAAAAGAAATATGTTGCGTGTTGTAGGTTCGGATACAGAATGTAATTTTGGAACTATGGGTTTTATGAAACCGGGATGTATGTGCTATGTGATTCCATTGGTATGGTAGTAGTATGATTCTACCATAGTGATTTTGAATGATTTCTTTGTAAGTGTAGATTTGGGGATGGTGACCCCATGCTGATTGATTGAATATCGATTGGTCGTTCCCACTCCATGTATAATTTGGATATGTTCGACGGGTTGTGATTGGTTGTTTATACGCCGAGGGGTATGTTCACCAGTCGGGTATGTTTATTGAGATACACTGTATGTGATTGGTGTGTCGTTTTGAGAACTTTATTCGTTTGTATACCGGTTTCTGTGGTTCTGTGTTGATCGTGTTGGAGCTTACCGTGTGAAGGTATTCTCGATTATCGTTGATCGTTCGTTGGTCGTATTGGAGTTTATCAAGTTGATGATATTCTCGATTGTGTTTTGACCTCTGGTTGGTCATATTGGAATTTATCATGTTGATGATATTCTCAATTGTGTTTTGACCTCTGGTTGGTCATATTGGAATTTATCATGTCGATGATAAATTCTGTTGATTGTTGATCATTGTTGGTGATCATCTGAGCGTTCGGATTTTGTGTCAACGTTTCGGGATTCGTATCGTTGTTTTGGGCAGTTGTTTTGCAGATGTATTGTATATTATTCGTCTTTCGGAATTGAGACCTGATTATGTAATCAGGCAGATAGAATTTGATTCGGGCAGATTGTTTCATCCGAAGATGATATATTTTGTTGAGACTCAAGGAATTGTGATTGTAAAGTGTATTGAGACTTTATAGTGAGGTCACTAGCTAGTATATCAGGAGATCGTCGACTTTGCGCATTGGTAAGTATGCTGTTGTGGTTATTCTATAGTGATCATGATTGATCATTGTCGTGATGGTTTTGGGATATTTTGGGTTGAACGGTATGTTTGTTTGTTTTTATGACGGCTTGCAAGTTTCGAGGCCGAAACTTATTTTAAGTGGTGTAGAATGTAATATCCGAAATTTCTACTACTGTTGTTTAATATTATTTTATCCAAGTTATGTTGTACAACGTGGAATCTGTACAGTATGGATAAAATAATGAAGGACTGAGATGTCAGTATTGGTATAATTGTCGTATTTGGTAGACAATTACAATTGAGAATATCGTGTATCAGGTTATCGCACTTTTGATATTGGGTATGTCGTATGAGAATATTATTGGATTCAGTATTTGTGTTCAGTGTGTCGTATGTTCATTTTTGGTATGTCGAGACGTTAGACAGAAATTGCGGGAAATGGCTAAGTGTAGCATTATTAGCGCACGCTATCGTGCAGGTTTAGCGCACGCTAATGGTAAAAGATAGCGCACGCTAGTTCAGAACAGATCAGAGGGAATCTACGTGTGGACCAGGTCACTTTTGGCGCATGTGCCGACAAATTCAACTGATGCTTGTCGTAAAACATTAGCGCACGCTAATGCCTGTTGTTAGCGAACGCTAATATCAGATCGGTCAACAGGGAATCTTGGCTTTATTGGTTGCTTTCGGCATGTGGGGTCACGAGCATATTCGGGGTAGGTGCAGACTGTAGCAAGTCAACTACGATTAGCGCACGCTAAGATACAAGATTTTGCGTGCGCTAGACAATGTCATTTACGTACGTTATTGCATGGGCATTACGTACGTAAGCTGATGTGCGGAGCAAGTCAGTAGCCTCTGGACTGCGATAGCGCACGCTAATGAAAGAGAGTTAGCGTATGCTAAGCATGTAACGTACGTTAAATGGGGATGTTACGTACGTTAATAATATACAGTATATATATGTGTAGCTGGGCATTATCCTTCATTTCATCCATTCCTTCCTTGCAACCGAGAGAGAGTTTTTAGAGAGAAGTTGGAGATTCCAAACACTGAGAGATGATGATCTTTAACAAAGATTAAGCTGAGGAACATGGACTAAAGTCTTGTTCTTGAAATTATTGATGATTCTTGGAATAAAGTTGATTGTTCTCCTTCATGGTTCGTCTATACAAGGTAATAGTTCTTCACCTTTGGATTTCGTTTTGGATTGGAGATTGATGTTCTTGAGTTGATGATTATCATATAAAAAAGTTAATAAGTATGATTAGGACATGGATTACCGGATTATGATTATGTTGTTATTGATATATGGATATTGATGTGATTCGTATGGTTTGAATCGTGTTGTTCATCCTCTCGAGATAAGTTGGTTAATTCTTCTCCTCAGTTTCGGATGTTGACGTTATTGTTGATAATTACTCACTGTAATGATAGATTATGGAAGTATTGTTACGTTCTTAAGGTTTCATGATGTTGATATTGAGGAAGATGATATATGGATATAGGACTTGGATTATAAGTTGAATAATTGTTTATATGTTAAAGGATATCGGATTTCGTTGTCTTGATAGCTTTGAACATGGTTTCGAATTACTTAGTGTTCTTCATAATCGCCATATGTTGATCGATACTTGTAAAACATGCAAACTGTACAGCAGTAGCGCACGCTAAGCTTACTGGCTAGCGCACGTTATCGGGAGCGACTTAGCGCACGCTACGTTGAGTGATTAACGTGCACTAAGTAGGCAGCCAATGCAGTACATCGTATTATGATTATGAATTCGTGATGGTTAGAGTTGGATTGTACAGTCTATGTTTAACCAAGATATCGTAGAACTATTGAGTTTGTGGATTGGTTATATCGATTATTGATTGTTATCGAATGTGTGTTAAATTTATTATTGCGATAGGTTACGATAATCGATCAGTGATTATAACCATATATTGCGGTCGTGTTCGAGCATGTTCGTGAATTGCGTGGTCAGGGCTGAGGAGATCGTAGACGAAGGCAATGAAATTGGTAGCGGCTTCATCATCGCTGTATCAGTATCGAGGCAAGTTATTACTTGCTCAGTTATAATATTTAATGAATGGTTTCAGTTTCATTTCGTTTATAATGCATATAGCGATGATTATTATTGTGAACTTGTGGTATTTAGATTGTATATCGTTCTTCCGATTCTGGGAGTTAAAATCATAATATATATGCTTTATCTCGGTTATTGGCATGTTCGGGTATCAAGGTTACCTTGCGATAAAGATGGGGATATGAATATCTATAGTTTATGGTACGTTTGGATATCCGAGCAGTGAGGATAATCATCGGTGATGGTTTGACATCGAGATTTCTCCTGAAGGACTCGGGATAAGTATCTTAGTTTGATTCGGTTTAGTGTTGATGTTGTTGATGATGCAGGTTGTCATTCATGTTGCTGAACATGAAGTCGTCCTAGTTGTGTCATCATAGTGTCGTTCATGTTTTGATTCATGTGTTGTTCATGTTGATGAACATATTGATTTGCATATGTGTATGCATAATTGTATTGTTTATGTTGTGTTGATCCGTTGGGATCGTGTGATCTATGCTGAGGGTGCTGGATCAGATGTCCACCTCATTATGGTCCGACGGGATCATCTTGAGATCTATGCTGAGGGCGCTGGATCATTGGACGGGTTCTTCCACCTCGTTATGGTCCGATGGGATAATCTTGGGATCTATGCTGAGGGCGCTGGATCGTTGGAGTACCCAGTGTTGTGTTGATGGAATCATATGGATTCACATCGTTGGTTTTGCATATGTTGTTGTGTATATGTATATTGTTGGTTATCCACCTCGTGTTGATCTGGTAGGATCATCTTGGGACCTATCTTTGGGCGCTGGGTCATGGGATTTCCATTGAGTATACACTGTTGATATTGTTTTGAGCATATTGGCGTTGTCATATGAGTATGCATTTGTAGGTCTTGTGTTAGGACCATGTCCGTGTGTGGTATTGATCCGACCTCGATTTAGCCGACATGATTGTCGTGGCATTTCATATCTTGAGGTATGTTCCGTATTTTCCTTTGGAATTTGTCTTTTGATGGGCAATCGGTTGTCTTCTTGGGATTTGATGATGCTATCTGATGGATCGTATTGGTCAGAACTGGTATATTTCCGTATCGTGAGTTGGTGATGATAATTTGAGAACCTTGAGTATTGTTTGAGGTACAATACAGACATTATGTTCGAATTGATTGGTTAATCGAGTACGAGATGTGAAATGTGATAATGGTTGTTCTGTTGAGAATTATTTGAGTAAGTAAAGTTACTACGATAAGATTACATTGGTCGTATTCTTATTTTGTATTCTCATTGGTATGTAATTATTAATGTGATGTGACGGTTATCATTGTTGGATATTATGGCTGACCCCGTCGTGGACTTTCTTTTTAGGTTCTTGAAATATCGAGCTTGTCCCGGTCGTGGAGAGATGAGCTTCCCGGAGGATACTGGCTAGGACATGTTTTTGTATTGAGTTTCCTGATCGATTCTTGTATTTCATTTGCTAGAGTACTTTTAACTATTGTCTTTTCCATTGCGTGAGTATTTTGAAATGACCTTTTGTTTCTGGTAATTTGAGTTACTTTGGAAATCTTTTTCTAAACTATTGAGTTTCGGCCGTTTGGCCTTGCCCTTTTCGAAATGAGATTTTACGACGGTTTTGATAAACAGATTTTATATAGTCTTCAAATGTTTTAAAGATAGTACCGTCGTTGGCCTCTTGGGTATTTGTAAATATTTGTGAAGATTTCCTTTAGCCTTGTGGGTTCCATCTCGGGGCCCACGGCGCTGTAATATTCCCGGTTAAATCTGGGGGTGTTACAGAATATGGTATCAGAGTTTGGGTTGAGAAAACCTAGGCATTTGGGTCGAGTTGGGTCATGTTTTGGTCGCGTCATTCGAGTTGTCGATTGACTAATACTAGAGCCGTGAATTTTTGTTGTTCACTCAGGCTTATGGGTTATGTGATTTATCAGCGTGGTACTGGGATTGTTGTAAACTTTTCCAAATGAAGCTAACGTGATTCTCTTGAAAGAGATGTGTTGTGTTCTCAAGTTGAACTGATTTTGCAAAACGTGTGTTTTGAAAATACATGTGGCGAGTATTTTCTTAAGTCGAGACATGTTCCAGTATCACGGGGAATCGTCGGCTTCACGATCTGTAAGTATTTGGATTTTCGAATTTCATTGAGATTTACTGCCATTCTAAATTGATATGCTTTGAGATTCGGAAGAATATTATGTGTTATGATTATGAGATAACAGAACACACTAATTGGGACAGGATTGATGACCTTAAGACGCTATGATTTTGGAAATCAATATGTCAGTTAGATTTTGGAAACGAAATTGTGTATTCTGGAGAAGGACTTTGAATTGTTGAGAAGAACATGTAGTCATGCTAATTCATTTTGATATATGAACTGCTTTTGAGCATTTGAAAATATACTTTTCAAAATGAACGTTTCACGAATGTTTTACGGAAAATGATTTTTGGGCCGAGACCCAATTGAATTTGAAATAGTTTTACAACTCAGGACTTAGGGTCCGAAAGAAGTTTTTTTTATCGGAGCCTATACATTGAGATTTTGGATTCTATCGTGTTGTTTTCCGACCAAATGTCAGCAGAATTTGTGACGAGCCGGACTGGTATACAGGGGTATAGATGTGGTTAATCATTTGCATAGTTTTCATTTTTAAACTTCGAAATCGTGTGGATTTAGAGGACACTGTTATTGAATACTTGGCATTAGCGAGCCAGTTAATGTTTCGAAAATTGATTTCGTGATCTTACGAAAATTTATGTTTTGAGTTTTGGAATTTTTGAAAAGAACTTTCGGAAATTGTCTTCGTGACAAGATTATATGATTTCAAACTAGTTTTGAGAATGGGCTTGATGTACATACGCATTTAGTGCATAATGCATATCGTGGTGAAGTTCTGAGTGAGATTCACAAACTGGAAAACACACTAACGGTACGAGGAAAAGATATCCGAACTCTAATATGATAGTTTGGTTATCCAGGGATGATCAGTTAATTGATCGGATAAGAGAAATATGCTACATGTTGTAGGTTCGGATACAGAATGTAATTTTGGAACTATGGGTTTTATGAAACCGGGATGTATATGCTATGTGATTCCATTGGTATGGTAGTAGTATGATTCTACCATAGTGACTTTGAATGATTTCTTTGTAAGTGTAGATTTGGGGATGGTGACCCCATGCTGATTGCTTGAATATCGATTGGTCGTTCCCACTCCATGTATAATTTGGATATATTCGACGGGTTGTGATTGGTTGTTCGTACGCCGAGGGGTATGTTCACCAGTCGGGTATGTTTATTGAGATACACTGTACGTGATTGGTGTGTCGTTTTGAGAACTTTATTCGTTTGTATATCGGTTTCTGTGGTTCTGTGTTGACCGTGTTGGAGGTTACCGTGTGAAGGTATTCTCGATTATCGTTGATCGTTCATTGGTCGTATTGGAGTTTATCACGTTGATGATATTCTCGATTGTGTTTTGACCTCTGGTTGGTCATATTGGAATTCATCATGTTGATGATATTCTCGATTGTGTTTTGACCTCTGGTTGGTCATATTGGAATTTATCATGTCGATGATAAATTCGGTTGATTGTTGATCATCTGAGCGTTCGGATTTTGTGTCAACGTTTCGGGATTCGTATCGTTGTTTTGGGCAGTTGTTTTGCAGATGTATTGTATATTATTCGTCTTTCGGAATTGAGACCTGATTATGTAATCAGGCAGATAGAATTTGATTCGGGCAGATTGTTTCATCCGAAGATGATATATTTTGTTGAGACTCAAGGAATTGTGATTGTAAAGTGTATTGAGACTTTATAGTGAGGTCACTAGCTAGTATATCAGGAGATCGTCGACTTTGCGCATTGGTAAGTATGCTGTTGTGGTTATTCTATAGTGATCATGATTGATCATTGTCGTGATGGTTTTGGGATATTTTGGGTTGAACGGTATGTTTGTTTGTTTTTATGACGGCTTGCAAGTTTCGAGGCCGAAACTTATTTTAAGTGGTGTAGAATGTAATATCCGGAACTTCTACTACTGTTGTTTAATATTATTTTATTCAAGTTATGTTATACAGCGTGGAATCTGTACAGTATGGATAAAATAATGAAGGACTGAGATGTTAGTATTGGTATAATTGTCGTATCTGGTAGACAATTACAATTGAGAATATCGTGTATCAGGTTATCGCACTTTTGCTATTGGGTACATCGTATGAGAATATTATTGGATTCAGTATTTGTGTTCAGTGTGTCGTATGTTCGTTTTTGGTATGTCGAGACGTTGGACAGAAATTGCAGGAAATGGCTAAGTGTAGCATTATTAGCGCACGTTAATATGCATTCCTAGCGCACGCTATCGTGCAGGTTTAACGCACGCTAATGGTAAAAGATAGCGCATGCTAGTTCAGAACAGATCAGAGGGAATCTACGTGTGGACCCGGTCACTTTCGGCGCATGTGCCGATGAAGTCAACTGATGTTTGTCGTAAAGCATTAGCGCACGCTAATGCCTGTTGTTAGCGCACGCTAATATCAGATTGGTCAACAGGGAATATTGGATTTATTGGTTGCTTTTGGCATGTCGGGTCACGAGCATATTCGGGGTAGGTTCAGACTGTAGCAAGTCAACTACGATTATCGCACGCTAAGATACAATATTTTGCGTGCGCTAGACAGTGTAGTTTACGTACGTTATTGCATGGGCATTACGTACGTAAGCTGATGTGCGGAGCAAGTCAGTAGCCTCTGGACTGCGATAGCGCACACTAACGAAAGAGAGTTAGCGCATGCTAAGCATGTAACGTACGTTAAATGAGGATGTTACGTACGTTAATAATATACAGTATATATATGTATAGTTGGGCATAATCCTTCATTTCGTCCATTCCTTCCTTGCAACCGAGAGAGAGAGAGTTTTTAGAGAGAAGTTGGAGGTTCCAAATACTGAGAGATGATGATCTTTAACAAAGTTTAAGCTGAGGAACATGGATTAAAGTCTTGTTCTTGAAATTATTGATGATTCTTGGAATAAAGTTGATTGTTCTCCTTCATGGTTCGTCTATACAAGGTAATAGTTCTTCACCTTTGGATTTCGTTTTGGATTGGAGATTGATGTTCTTGAGTTGATGATTATCATATAAACAAGTCAATAAGTATGATTAGGACATGGATTACCGGATTATGATGATGATGTTATTGATATATGGATATTGGTGTGATTCGTATGGTTTGAATCGTGTTGTTCGTCCTCTCGAGATAAGTTGGTTAATTCTTCTCATCACTTTCGGATGTTGACGTTATTGTTGATAATTACTCACTGTAATGATAGATTATGGAAGTATTGTTACGTTCTTAAGGTTTCATGATGTTGATATTGAGGAAGATGATATATGGATATAGGACTTGGATTATAAGTTGAATAATTATTTATATGTTAAAGGATATCGGATTTCGTTGTCTTGATAGCTTTGAACATGGTTTCGAATTACTTAGTGTTCTTGATAATTGCCATATGTTGATCGATACTTGTAAAACATGCAAACTGTACAGCAGTAGCGCATGCTAAGCTTACTGGCTAGCGCACGTTATCGGGAGCGACTTAGCGCACGCTACGTTGAGTGATTAACGTGCGCTAAGTAGGCAGACAATGCAGTACATCGTATTATAGTTATGAATTCGTGCTGGTTCGAGTTGGATTGTACAGTCTATGTTTAACCGAGATATCGTAGAACCGTTGAGTTTGTGGATTGGTTATATCGATTATTGATTGTTATCGAATCTGTGTTAAATTTATTATTGCGATAGGTTGCGATAATCGATCGGTGATTACAACCGTATATTGCGGTCGTGTTCGAGCATGTTCGTGAATTATGTGGTCAGGGCTGAGGAGCTCGTAGACGAAGGCAATGAAATTGGTAGCGGCTTCATCATCGTCGTATCAGTATCGAGGCAAGTTATTACTTGCTCAGTTATAATATTTAATAAATGGTTTCGGTTTCATTTCGTTTATAATGCATATAGCGATGATTATTATTGTGAACTCGGGGTATTTAGATTGTATATCGTTCTTCTGATTCTGGGAGTTAAATCATAATGTATATGCTTTACCTCGGTTATTAGCATGTTCGGGTATCAACGTTACGTTGCAATAAAAATGGGGATATGAATATCTATAGTTCATGGTACGTTCGGATCGCCGAGCAGTGAGGATAATCGTCGGTGATGGTTTGACATCGAGATTTCTCCTGAAGGACTCGAGATAAGTATCTTAGTTTGATTCGGTTTAGCGTTGATGTTGTTGATCATACAAGTTGTCATTCATGTTGCTGAACATGAAGTCGTCCTAGTTGTGTCATCATAGTGTCGTTCATGTTTTGATTCATGTGTTGTTCATGTTGATGAACATATTGATTTGCATATGTGTATGCATAATTGTATTGTTTATGTTGTGTTGATCCGTTGGGATCGTGTGATCTATGCTGAGGGTGCTGGATCAGATGTCCACCTCGTTATGGTCCGACGGGATCATCTTGAGATCTATGCTGAGGGCGCTGGATCATTGGACGGGTTCTTCCACCTCATTATGGTCCGAGGGGATCATCTTGGGATCTATGCTGAGGGCGCTGGATCGTTAGAGTACCCAGTGTTGTGTTGATGGAATCATATGGATTCACATCGTTGGTTTTGCATATGTTGTTGTGTATATGTATATTGTTGGTTATCCACCTCGTGTTGATCTAGTAGGATCATCTTGGGACCTATGCTGAGGGCGCTGGGTAATGGGATTTTCATTGAGTATACAATGTTGATATTTTTTTGAGCATATTGACATTGTCATATGAGTATGCATTTGTATGTCTTATGTTAGGACCATGTCCGTGTGTGGTATTGATCCGAACTCGGATTTGACTGACATAATTGTTGTGGCATTTCATATCTTGAGGCATGTTCCGTATTTTCCTTTGGTATTTGTCTTTTGATGGACAATCGGTTGTCATCTTGGGATTTGATGATGCTATCCGATAGATCATATTGGTCAGAACTGGCATATTTCCGTATCGTGAGTTGGTGATGATAGTTTGAGAACCTTGAGTATTGTTTGAGGTACAATACAGACATTATGTTCGAATTGATTGGTTAATCGAGTACGAGATGTGAAATGTGATAATGGTTGTTCTGTTGAGAATTATTTGAGTAAGTAAAGTTACTACGATAAGATTACATTGGTCGTATTCTTATTTTGTATTCTCATTGGTATGTAATTATTAATGTGATATGACGGTTATCATTGTTGGATATTATGGCTGACCCCGTCGTGGACTTTCTTTTTAGGTTCTTGAAATATCAAGCTTGTAGCGGTCGTGGAGAGATGAGCTTCTCGGAGGATACTGGCTAGGACATATTTTTGTATTGAGTTTCCTGATCAGTTGCTGTATTTCCGCTGCTAGAGTACTTTTAACTATTGTCTTTTCCGCCTCGTGAGCATTTTGAAATGACCTTTTGTTTCTGGTAATTTGAGTTACTTTGGAAATCTTTTTCTAAACTATTGAGTTTCGGCCGTTTGGCCTTGCCCTTTTCGAAATGAGATTTTACGACGGTTTTGAAAAATAGATTTTATATAGTCTTCAAATGTTTTAAAGATAGTATCGTCGTTGGTCTCTTGGGCATTTGTAAATGTTTGCGAAGATTTCCTTTAGCCTTGTGGGTTCCATCTCGGGGCCCACGGTGCTGTAATATTCCCGGTTAAATCTGGGGGTCTTACATGTACCCCCTACAACTAGTATTAGGTAAGACACCAATAAGGGAAGGATATTCCAAAATAAATCTCAAATTATTCATATTTGTTTGAGGAGAAAAGTAAAGACAGCAATCAATTGTATTGATAACAATGAATAGAGGGGCCTTTATATAGGCATTACAAAGAGAGTCTTTCCATACATAGGATTCCTAGTTAAGGTAAGACATCTAACGAGATCGACTACTTATGGAAGAGTCTAGAACCTACCATAACTCTTATCCCCCTACAACTAGTATTAGGTAAGACACCAATACGGGAAGGATTTCCCGGAACACTCCCCCTGTGTCGAACGCTAATACTAACATGGTGCACAATGTGTTGACTCGGTAAAAAACCTTTCCAAGTCAAATAAAACCCCGTGGGAAAAACAAAGACTTTGGTGAGGAAAAAGAGCGCAACGCACCAACTACAAATGTCAGAATCATGTGAAGTATACTCCCCCTGAGGTATACATGACAGCTCATTCCATCGAGCCATCTTTAGTTGAGCTCGGATAATCGACACATGCCGATACTTCTCACATGTTTCTCAAATGTAGATTTCGGCAGAGACTTAGTGAACAAGTCTGCGATATTCTCATCGGAACTCACTTGTTTCACCTCGATATTCAGCAATTTCTGCTGCTGCTGATTATAGAAGAACTTCAGCGCAATATGCTTGGTATTGTCACCCTTTATGAAACCTAACTTCATCTGCTCAATGCATGCCGCATTGTCCTCAAAGATGCAAGTAGGGGTTGCTGTAGTGGGATCTAATCCACACGTTCCTCGTATATGGTCTATGGTGGCCGGAGCCAATGCACTCCCTTACAGTTCGTGCAATGCAATTATCTCTGCATGGTTCGAGGAAGTAGCAACTAAGTGCCTTGGTAGATCGCCAAGATATCGCCGTATTCCCAATGGTGAACACATAACCACTTTGGGAACGTCCATTATGCGGGTCTGAGAGATACCCGGCGTCAGCAAATCCAACTCACGTGTTGATAGGAGTCTCTGCATAAGGGTAAGCTTGCTTGCATTAGCATACGGTAGTCAAGCTACCATGCTTAGGCTGTGATATCGAGAGGAAGATCGGCGTCGGTATGCGTTGTCTTTACCTCAACAATTCCTTTCGAATATCACTCTCTTTTGCGTAGGAAAGAACAATCCAAGTCACTTTGGATCCTTTCAAGTATCGAAAGATGTGTTTTACTCCATTCCAATGCCTTATCGTGGGAGCGGAGCTAAATCTCGCTATGATTCACGAGAGAATGCGATGTATGGGCGAGTACATTGAGCCGAGATACAACAACGCACCGATTGCGCTAAGGTACGGTGTTTACGCTCCAAGGACCTCTTCATCCTCCTCTTTAGGATGAAACGGATCCTTGTTCATTTCAGACTTCGACCAATCATGGGGGTAGCAAGAGGATGTGCCTTGTCCATGCTAAATCGCTTTGAGCATTTTGTGGACATAGGCGGTGATGAATGAGTATACCATCATCTCGATGTTCTAGCTCTAATCCCAAGCAGAATCGAGTCCTCCCAGATCTTTCATCTCGAATTCGGATTTAAGGTAGCGGGCCGTTTCATTGACCTCATCTATGGTACCGATGACATTCATGTCATCTACATAAACGACTACAATCACGAATCCTGCATCTGTTCTTTTCACGAATATGCATGGACATATGTCACTATTCTTGTATCCCTTCCCAACCAAGTATTCACTTAGGCGGTTGTACCACATCCTTAGGATTGTTTCAAGCCATACGGTGAGCAGCGCAATTTCACGGCGTACGCGCTCCGTAGTTTAGAGCTACTTGATTTGGGCCATGAAATCCCTTCGGGGACTTTCATATAGATATCCGTATCTAGATCCCCATAAAGATCTGTTGTAACCACATCCATAAGTGCATGTTCGGATTTTGGACACTACCAAGCCGACTAAGTAGCGGAAAGTGATGATGTCCATAACGGGAGAATACGTCTCCTCGTAGTCAATGCCGAGTATTGCGAGAAGCCTTGGGCAACTAGTCTCGCTTTGTAGCATGACCTCATCCTTATCATTGCGTTTACGAACAAAGACCCATTTATGTCCAGTGGTTTAACGCCCACGGGTATTGGCTCGATACGGCCAAATACCTCACGTTTAGCCATTGAGTCTAGTTCGGCTGTATTGAATCTTTCCATTTCGGCCAATCGGCTCGTTGTTGACACTCGGCAACCGAGCGCGGCTCGGCGTCGTCGTCTTCAATAATTTCTTGAGCGACGGAGTAGGCAAAAGCATCGTCGACTAGCGTGGGCGACTGTCGATAAATGCGTATTCACTCGTACATTGCATCGATATTTCTTTATTTTCGACATCAACAAAGTTTCCGACGCGTCCGTCGATTGTTCCATTGTTGATTCGAGGACATATCCGTAGTCGAGATAATCTCGTGTGACGGAGTCAGCTGTGTCGATGATGAGAGGATTTTGTGCCTCCGTTCCTCTTCTCTTTCGAGTTCGGTATCCTTTCTACCCACTTTGGCCTCCCCCTCTTTCGGCGGGGATAAGAGCGGCCGGCGGCCGTCCCACCACTAAGGTTGGCCTTGGTGGCATCATTCCTTTGGGCGGCTGAACCTTGCCCTATAATTGGGACTTCCAACCTTGCGGGAACATTCGCGGCGGGAATGGTAGATCTTGTCACTTTCGCGATATCGGTAAAGGCGTCGGGCATCGAATCCGCAACTTTCGAAGGCGAGAATACGTTGCACTTCTAGCTCGGATTGAGGCATGCGGGGATCTTGATGAGGCAAGGAGGAGCACACTAGACAATTTCTGGCGTTCATTGGAATCATTCGATTCCTCTCTCCCCTAACGACGGGAAGTTTGTCTCATCAAAGTGACAATCTGCAAATCTTGCGGTGAGCAGATCTCTGTCAAAGGTTCCCGAATAGCGGATAATTTTAGGCGATTCATAGCCAACATATATACCTAATCATCTTTGCGGACCCATTTTAGTACCTTTGTGGAGCGTAATTGGCACATATACCGCACAACCAAAAATGTGTAAGTGTGAAATATCGGGCTCATATCCGATTTACCAAGCTGATACGCACTAAACGGTTGATTGGCGGTGGGTGGCGAATAAGTATAGCCGCATGCAAAATTGCATAACCCCATGCGAGAAATCGGCAAGTTGGTGCGCAATACCAATGCTCGGGCGATAAGTCATGGCAGCTTAATCATAGCCTCGGCAAGGCCATTCTGCGAATGAGCGTGGGGGCGGGATGTTCAACATCAATCCCGATCGACATGCGATAGTCGTCAAAAGACTTTGGCGTAAACTGCATGACATTGTCGATCTTAATGGCGAGATTGGGAAGTCGGGGTGGTTAGCCCGTAACACGATGATTTGTGCTAGGAGTTTAGCAAATGCGGCGTTTCTTGTGGATAGCGGAGCGGCGTGTGACCATCGCGTCGATGCATCAACGAGAACCATAAAATATCCGAATGGTCCGCACTCTGGTTGAATAGGTCCACATATGTCCCCTTGAATTCTTTGTAAGAAGCGAATATTTTGTGTTGAGTCTTTAGCAAAGGACGGAGAGGGTATCAACTTTGCTAGTGAACAGGCTTTACAAAGCGATTTATGGGCATTAGAAATTGCCACGGAAGCCTCGGGATTTACGAGAGATGCACCGTCAACCTTATTAGGGCGTGCGATCTTTAGTCGGTGATACGGTATCAAGCTCACTCACATCAATGCCGATATCGAGTGGTGCTTCCAATCGTTTTACGGACTTGAAAAACGGATGACCATGTGAGTTTTTCAAAATGCGAATCATCATGTCGCGTCCAGGGTGACCGAGTCGATCATGCCATAGTTGGTATGCTTCGGAATCACACAGTTCGTGACTCACAGCATAGGATTCAATAACCCTTATTGTAGTCTGGTATAAACCACTACTTAGACTCATAAGTTTCTCGAGAACGCGGCGTCTTCCGCATTACGCGAGTAACACACAAAAATTCTGTCCCATTCTCACAATGTGTATCAAGGTGATAACCGTTGGCACGGATGTCCCTAAAACTTAGCAAGGTTCGGTTTGCTCTTGGGGCATAGAGAGCATTTGTGACATTAATATGCATACCGTTAGGTAGCAAGAAATGAGCAGGTCCCCTCCCTTGAATTACTTGGGAGAAACCAATCATTGTTGTCACTGAGGATATGTATGGCACAATATCCTTGAATAATTGCCTATTCCGAAGAATAGTGTGGGTTGTTCCACTATCAACAAGGCACTCAATTTCGCCACGAGACATTTACAATAAGACATGAAACTCGATTAGTCTTATGTTCATAGACATAGCGAAAACTCATTTACATCGAGTTTGGGGAAATTCGACCAAGTTGGTTAGGATCAAAGTTAGCACAATCGCTGGAAATAATTTCCGCGCAGCTTGACCTTTGTTCACTAAAACAGCAATAACTTCTTCGTTAAGAAGGCTATGGACGAACGGTCAGTTGTTCTGAAAACTAGACTTCCGTATCTTTCTATCCATAGGTCGTGCACTTTCTGGATCATTACACTCAGATCTAAGTGCTCGTTTTAATTTGCTATTTTGGTATTTCCCTATTGTTGAGTGAAAGAGCAAGGTTTAAGCCTTTTTCAAAGGCATTATTTTTGATACAATACTATGGAAATATGGCCATAGGAGCGTTTAGATACTTTAAAACGCATCTTGGTTTACGATTTATATCTCTACTAATGATCCTTTCGGTAACTCCAACTTGGTAGACTTGCAGAGAAAGTATGAATGTCGAGTCTGACTAAAATTGTTTAAAAACCACTGATTCCGTTTGAACTCTCAAAGCATAAACAAATACCAAGGAGGATGCGCCTAGTCTTGATCAAAAGTTTTGATGAAATCTTACCAATGTATCAAATTTTTAACCAAGCAATTCGTTGCTAGCAATTATTTTGTGATAAACCAAATATGCTTTCGAAGGGAAAAAATAAAATTCATCTTTGCACAATCACAGCAATTAAAAGAATTTTATTCATCATAGCCAACTTTATTACATTCATGAAAATCCAAAGTAGTTCTCGGAAACTAGAAACAAGACAAAACATAACCAAAGCGTAAAACTAGTCAAAGTCGGCAACATCCATATGTTGGTCTTTGTCCGCAATGGTGAGAGGAGGGATCTCAGTCTGGATCTCAATATGGTTCACCTCCGTATTCTCATTATCTACTTCCATGTAATTCGACTCTTGAGTCAAATATTGTTTATAGTGCTTGTAGTAAGCTTGGATGTTCTTTGGCGCTTTGCAATTGCGGTAAGTATGCTTCTTCGATCCGCAAGTATAGCAATTCCGGCCTTCCTTTGGAGTGGTTCCATTCCGTGGCGGGAGGCGGCCCACGTGGTTGGGTTCCACTAGGTCCCTTGGCGAGCCACCTTACCTCTTCCACACGTTGGAGCAGCGACCTCGTCTTTTCCCTTGCTTGCTCGAGTCATGCATCCGTGGTGCTTGCAAAAGCGAGTAGAGTTGCCTTTTCTATTTTGTCGTGGTGCTTTCTGTGGGTAGCTGATTCACTTAGGGATCGGCTTCGTACCAGATGGGCGCGCATTGCTATTGAGAATAATCTCATGGTGCCTTTCTTTTTTCGCGAGGTGGGAGATAAGGTCACTAAAGTTCTTAATTCTCCCTTCCTCATAGGCAACACGCAGCTGATGAGCAATTACACTTGCTCCCACGGGAAACGTGTTAAGAGTCTTCTCGATCAAATCTTGATCAGACTTCTTGACACCACAAAAACCAAGATCAGCGCGAAGATCGAGGACAGCTTGATTATAGGCTTCCACATTCGCATAATCCAAAAATCGGATTTGCTCCCACTGAAGTTGCAATTCGGGGAAGCGCTGATCATGCACATTATTAAATCGTTGTTCGAGTGTGTCCCATAGTTCTTTAGGGGTTTGTAAGTTCATATAACACTTTTTCAACAACGGATGTATATGTCTACGCAAGTACATCAGTGCATTAGCCTTGGTTTCCTCGCTCGGTTCTTGAGCGGTAGGCTCGTTAGAGGGAAAGATGGTGGTAGTAAATCTCTTACCGACGAATGCCAAGCGAACGTCTGAGACCCACCTATGGTACTCCTTACCAGCATGGTCAAGGATGTCGAACTCCGGATGAACATTGGAGCTTTGTGCCATCTACAAGATATAAACAAGAGGAAGTTAGTCTTGTTGGATTTTCAGTGACAATGTAAACGGTCACAATCGATGCTTTTAAAAGCGTGTAACATAACCGTTACTCGATTTACTTCCCTTAATTGTTGTTTAGTAAAGTCGACAAAAAACGGCGATATCGGATCGCACCCGGATACGTGGTGTATGCAACAACCACAAGTATCGACTTTTCAACAATTCCGTGACTCCCCGGGACCGTCACCGCAGTTTTCTTCGACACGCGAGAGATACCGACTTCTCTCGCGGTCTCATCCATAAAGTAGCGTGGGAGATAAAGAACCCAAAACCGTGTCCCCAAAAGAAAAATTCCCAAAAAGGAGAGAATTGAAAAGGGACAAGTCGGATAGTTACCTCGATTATAAAATTAGGCACGTCTTTGAATCGTGTTGTGCTTGATCTACGGTTGGTACTCGATGCGAGACGTGAAACCGGAGGCGCAATTTTGACGGCTTAGAAGATAAGTTGATGTTCGGGTTTTGCTCAGAGTCGGGCCCAGGTCGGACTAATTTGGCTGGAGTGATGGTCGGCGGTCCTTGGCCAGCGGTCAGCGGTGGTCAGCGGAGGAGGCGGCAGTCTTGGGCAGCGTCAGGCATTTATCTTTGGCGCGGTTGGTGGCGCGGTCCGGTGGCTGCAGGTGGCGGAGAGTCGGCGGAGGCGGTCCGTGGCGGTGGTCCGATTGCGGGCGCAGACGTCCGGCAGCGCAGCGTAGGGCAGCGCGTTCAGCGGCAGCGGTGGCGGCCCAGGCGGTTCTGTGGCGTGAGGCGCGAGGCTAGCGCTGGCAGCGGCTGTGACGTGAGGCGGCGGGAGGCCCAGCAGTGGCGGCTTGTGGCCAGTCCATTGTGATGGCTAAAGCTAGCAGCGGCAATTTGGTTAGTCCAGTGGTGGCTGGAGGCGATTACAGCGCGGTGTCGGCGGCGGTGCAGCGGAGCTTCGGCGGTAGCCTTTTGGCGATTTTTTTTTCGTTCGAGCTACGTCGTTGATAACGTGTTTGAGGAGAAAAGTAAAGGCAATGATCAATTGTATTGATAACAATGAATAGAGGGGCCTTTATATAGGCATTACAAAGAGAGTCTTTCCATACATAGGATTCCTAGTTAAGGTAAGACATCTAACAGGATCCAACTACTTATGGAAGAGTCTAGAACCTACCATAACTCTTATCCCCCTACAACTAGTATTAGGTAAGACACCAATACGGGAAGGATTTCCCGGAACAATATTAACATTATCTGGAGTCCATCTCATTTGCCATTTTTACTAATTAAGACCCTCCACACTCAGTTTCCATTTAAAAAGTTTATGAAATCTTAAACCCCTCTTTGCCTCTCTCCCACCTGCTCTATGCTTCGCAATGTTGATATCCTCTATGTTTTCTCAATCAACCGGTAACCTTTGTTCTCGTCTCTCACTCGATGTGATTCGGCTATGCCTTATATATACCATATTTATTAAGTGAAAAAGGTGCGGGTGAGAAAGAGCTGAGCAGATTCAAGTTTCTTCGTGAGATTGATAGCTATGGTTTTGGGTTTCTTAAGGCTGCCCGTGGTGGTTATTTGCTAGATTTGTGCGATTGGATTCACAAATATTATAACTTCGTGCTACTGGATCCTAGGCAGTGGTTGAGCTACGGGATCGAGGCAACCAGAGTCAGAGGATTGTGTCCTGTGGGCTTGTGGGTCTTTTATGATTCTCAGTGTTCCATATATGGGGTAGGTTTGATCTAGGTGGTCCGATTTGATATGATTTATATTCAATATTTTCATCTCTTTTTTACTATGAGATTGTTTTTTACAATTTCATTTTTACAATTACTATTTTCATCTCTTATTGCCAATCTCTTGTGGTGTGAAGTTGGTGCTTATATATATTAGGAGTGGTCATTTCTTTGAAGAATTTTGGTAGTTGAATCGGTTTATATGTTTGTTAATCTATTTAGTGTCTTGGAAATATGTAATTCCTTACAAGTTAAGTGCTATTTGAAATATCTTACACAGAGTTGTAATTGGATGAATCCCACAACTTTTTCCAAGAAACGACCCAAATTCGCAAACGACGCTCCAATCATGCTACCATCAGAACACGAAGAGCAGCCTGTGGAGATCCCAGATTCACCAGTTTCATATGTTGGCAAACTCTGTAAAATTCGATCCAACTAACAAAGCAACAACAATAGAACGCACACAAATCAAGGTGCTACCCCCATCAGAAGCTATACCATTCAAAATAATCGAAATTGAAGAATTACAAACTCTCGTGCATGATCAATGGAAAAACACCATCATAATCAGGTGGTTTGGAAACCCATGGTACTACCCAACATTATGTAACAGACTAGATTCTCTATGGGGACTACATTGCAAATTCGAACTAATAGACCTAGGTTCTGGATGCTACTGCATGAAAGGTGTTTCTGGAATCAGACGAGAGATAATCTTAACAGAGGGTTCCTGGCAATTGGCAGAAAGCTTTCTATCTATCAGACAATGGAAACCGGACTTCAATGTAGAAAATGACCCGATTGATAGTCCCATAACATGGGTTCGGGTATTGAACTTACCAATGGAGATGTTTTGGGAATCGATTATACGAGACAATTGCTTCCTGTATTGGGGATCCTATCAAAATAGATAGAAACACATTTAATGCAAAGAGAGAATGGTTTGCAAGGTTTTGTGTCCAAGTTCAAACAAGTAAACCTTTAGAACTGAGAATTTATATTGGTGGCAAGATCTATCAAGTGGTTTACGAAAACTTACCTGACTTTATGTCATTCATGTAGCAAAGTGGGACATTTAAGCAATAAATGCCCAAGGAACGACAAAAAACCACTCCAACACAAATAAATCTGCTGGAAATCAAGAAAGTACACGATTGATTAGACGCGCCGATTGGATTGTTCTTCTTCTGGTGAAACCTTCTCAAAATGATTGGATTGTTGCTGCTGCCAGTTCGAGTGTAATTATTATTTTTAATAAAAAATATCATATAATTATTATTTTTAATAAAAAAAACATACCACGTCAGTTTTTAACCTGAAAAACCTCTTATTCCCGGTTAGGGTGGTTTTTTTAAAAATAAAAACGAATTTTCAGTCGTTAACATAGAAAATAATTATTTCAATGATTAATCCGAAAAAAATGCAAAGTACAGTGATTTTTGTAGAAATTTCCCCACATGAAACTGGAAACTCAACCCCCGCCCCCACCCCAGAGTTTCAATCAAGCACCTACCCCAAGTTATTAGTGGGGAAGTCCAAAAGGCTACAAGATGACACATTTGCCCCGAAATTACGCAAACCTCGGCAGAATTCCCTATTTCTTTTCAAATCAACCAAACTTGCACACAGTACATAGAACGCAGTAGTAGAGCGGATGAAGAAGAACGATGGTGAAGAACATGAAGAACCCTATTTGTGTATTTAATAAACTATGTTAATTATTAATAACATCAATTACAATTAAATTTCTCTCGTAAATAATTAATTTTTAATTATTAATGACATGGACATTCATGTAGGACGGGTCATGTGTCAGCATGAGTTCTCGGAGCTGACATCACCCATATATTTTACTTTTGAATTTGTTTGTAATAAGTTTGAAAACACAGTACAATATTTAGACGAATTTGTAATTGTTCAAACTGTTCACATACTCTCTTTTGACCATCTTTTATGATTTATATATAAAAAAATATAGTCATGTGAGATTTTGTTAGATTCATCTCGAAATATACTTTCAAAATATCAACTTCTTATAATTTTTAAAAATAAAGAATGTAAGATATTAATAATCAAAATTGTGCATTGGCAAGCGTGAAAGTCCAAATGTTACAGTTAAAAGAGAACGAATGTAGTATATTGTTATCTAAAATTATTATTATTTATATTATTATTATTATTTTTGTTATTAAAACAAATTTTATTAGATAAATAACATTTTACAAGAAATTAATGGGAAGCCGATATACTATCTGGACCCCTACTCCTTTTGCAATAATAAAACCAACTATAGTAAAAATATGAGCAGCAGCACGTCTCCCAACATCCTGAGACACCGAAATCTTCTGAACCCATTTTAGTAATGCAATAGCACCCGTCTCCAACTCCCCCAGCGAAGAGAACGAGAAGGGTAAGAAACCATATCCCCGCGCCTCACACAAGTCCTGGTACTTGGCACATTTACGCCGAGCAGCATCAATCACAACTCGTCCAGGCGCATAGTCAGCCATAACAGACTGGGTTTAAAGGGGAGGAACCAGTCAAATCCACACACACATCCCGGCCCCTGTCTCAAGAATATTAATATTATCAAAATATTTGAAACATATATACATATATGATTCTATTTTATGCTGTGATACGCGTATATATACATAGATACAATGATTCTATTTTATGCTATGGAAAGCCTCAATAATGAAGTTTCCGTTGGGGGGAGGGAGATCTGTCTTAGATCGAAATTCATCATACCCTCAAGATTTCTCCCTTTGGTTAGGGTTATGGTTCACTCCAAATATCTCACCGCTTCTTCATTGGATGCATCACCATCAAAGAACTCTGCATCCTATAATGTTGCTAGGGAATCTCACGATTAGGTTACGGGCCACGAGCAACTAATTCTCTTGACTTCTTTCCCGCCATTTTGATTACCCTAGTCTATATTTGTTTTAATTTTCAATTGATCCACACGAGTATTTAATGCTTGGAATGATGCAATCAACCATTAAAGCTCTCTAGGCACATCAGTGAAGGTAGGTTTTTGTCGTCGTTATCCACCAAGGAAAAAAATGAGGTTCTGATATCAACTCATATACGATGATTCAATGTAGAACATAAACGCTCTTCATGGAAGAAAATATGAATTTTATTACTTAAGAATGTTGAAATTGCCCTCAACATACATCAAGGAGGTATTTATAGTCCTAAAAACAAACCTACTTCAAAAGGAATCAAAACCCAAAAGAAAATCTAGGTTACGGACCTATACATCACGATGAGTTGTTCATTTCGCCGTTCCGCTTCGGAGTGTATTATAATAGCAATTCGAGTCGATGTAAAAATCACGGCAGTCTTGATCCCTGTCCATGACCATTCTTCTCTCAACCCCTTGAGCATCAAATAATATTTAGCAAGTTATTCCACATAAAGGGATTATAATGATTATTTTCATGGGCCGACAACTAGGGTTTCTGTTTCTGGCGGTGATCTACGGGTGACGACGACATCTTTGTCGTTGTTTTTATTTTTTGGTATTTTTTTTTAGTATTATCTGTCTGATTACAACTGAATTATTTTTGATAAACAAACTCTTGTTAATGATTGTTCCATCCGTAATTAAAGACAATCAAGAAACAAGTATAGCAAGTTAATTTCAACCACTTGTTTTAGAATGAAATAAGAAACAGTAGGAAACAACTGAGTTACATAGACTTAGAATTGTGTTATTAACACTCTTTTTTGTTAATAACACACACACTCGTGACCCATTTTTTTTTAACTCATTGCTAATTTAAAAAATTAAAAAGATATACTTATATATATATAATTAAAGTTTAAAAAAATCGACTAGTGTTAGATGTATTTTTGTGCACTTCTTTGTTATTATTCTATCTCCATTTTAGGTTTAAATCTGCGAAAATGAGCTTTTAATGCACTATCTTTATATGTTTTGAAGGAAATTGGAGTCCGGAAACTTGAAATTACGAAAATGACCCAAAACGTCCGAAAATCACGATACGTGATCGAATAACCAAACCGAAGTTCACAACACGTCTAACAAAGTTAAACGGACTTACGGGAGACTCGAAACAGTAATTTCGAAGGAGATTCACAAGAATCGAACTCGAGTGCGGAAAAGTCGTTAAGGAACACGGAACTCAACAAAACAATACCGAAACGAACTCCGATGGCAAAAAGTGCAGAATTAATCATTCTCAGAATGATGAAACGGTCCCAAGCGAGTCGTCGAAACGGACCTCCGCTGGAAAAAAGAAAATTACCGAAATCGGAAATGGCGGATATTACATTCTACCCTCCTTAAAAGAAGTTTCGTCCCGAAACTTAAATCAAGTAGGGAGAAGCAATATCCCGCCAGGTAAACTCAATGAGATACACAAGAACTGAAAAAAATTGCTCCTAACGGCGTAACATTACAAGCAACGCAAAGGGTATACGGTGTGAAAACACGCTCCACGACGACCAACACAACGCCACCGGTAGAGGCATAATAAAACCAACAAGTGACAAGTGTCATCAAACAGATAATACAATCAAGTCGATTATCCGAAAAATCACAGAACACAACGAACGAAAATCAATACGATTGACCAACCCAACGGTACATCGATCAAAACGCGAGCCAATCGCTGAACAAATACGGAATTCCACCACCCAAGGGTTGGAAGATCGAAAACGAGACAAATTTCCCGAA
Source organism: Orobanche coerulescens (assembly GCA_033398695.1). Lineage (NCBI taxonomy): Eukaryota > Viridiplantae > Streptophyta > Magnoliopsida > Lamiales > Orobanchaceae > Orobanche > Orobanche coerulescens. The sequence goes on along the minus strand of CM065805.1, from coordinate 45,078,601 downwards.
CTTAAGGGAATTACGAAGGAGTCTGATTGTTCAATAATCACGAAACGAGATCAACAAAACCAAACAATCAAACGATCGAACCACAACGATCGAGACAACAAAAATCGAACAATCATGTTCGAATCACGAAGAACAATAAAATTCAAACAACAACTCCAAGGTTCACATCTCGACTCGAGACAATATATGATCCGGTGAAAACAACAAGATGTGCATTCACATAAGATCCACAAGGAAGGGAATAGCAATTGAAAAGTCACCACGACAAACGAGTTATTCCGAAACTATACCACACTCGTTCGATCAACAAAAGCAAGGGGCAGGAGAAGCTCAGAAAATGTCAACGAACATAAACTAGTCGATAGAGTCGAAAGTACAGAAGTTCAAAATCCGATCCACTTCGAATAAAAGAACTAGTAGAACCAAAAGATGTTACTTCCGAACAAGGTTCACAAGAATCGAACCGAACTCGGAAAAGTCACCGCGATAACCAGATCGACCCAAAACAAGATCACAGCTCGCTCGAACGATGAAACTGAAATACAGAACAAGTTCAGAAGGTATCAACGAACACGAGCGAGTCGATAGACCCGAGAAAGAGGAAATGCAGAAGTCCAAAAACAATACGGGTATTACCTTCGACCTCTTATAAAAGAAGGTCGTCCCCGCAACTCACAATAACGGAAACAAGGCACCAACACAAAAACAGTCAACGGAAACATTTCCCATGGGCCTCTTAGAGCCGATCCTGATATCTGTACTGAAGTTCGTGCCCCAAAAGACTCGGAACCCAACTCGCAAAACTGGATCCTGTGTCTCTCGGGTCCACACTTTAAATGCGTTACTGACGAGAAGGACAATTGGTGCGTGCATGTGTAACACCCCAAACTAGGCGGATATTACAGTGCCGTGGATCCCCGACTGGGACCCACCAGGCGAATGAAAATGAATGAATTACACAGGGTAAATGTAGTACCGAACCAAATTACAACAATAATTACTCCGATGAGGAGTTTAAGTACAACACACCAGGATAATACCGAATACTAGTGTATTTTATATGAAGATAAAATACACAACACTGAATGAAACGGAGTATCCAAATGAAAATCTGCAGCGGAAAATAAATGACAACAATATGAATAACTGAAAAGAGCGAATCCCCTACTAGTATCACTGGGACTCCTCTCCGTCAACATCTTTATTCCGTGCTTTTACCTTGCCATGACACGAAAACAAAATCCCCAGCGAAGTCGATTACAAGAACAACAATCCTCAAGAGTTGAATAACCACAATCATATATATGTTGTATGAACCACAAGTTCGATCAAAATGAATCGGTTAGATTATAACCCAATCTTGTTGAAAACATACGCAATCAAACATGCTGTATGAATCAACTATGATGCAGCTCAAAGGGTGGCGCCACACTACGCCGGGATGGAAATGTGTCCGTTCACAAGCCACCAGCAGTATCGATCGAATACACGTGTGGTCTTGTACCTGTCGATCTCACGAAGCAATCGACTCGTGTACGGTCGATGTGAGGCCAACAACCAACACACGACTTAAATGCGCCCGACATAAAAATCCTACACATACCAACCGGCAAGCCAGTATGACCCGGAATGCCACGATATAACAAAAGTGACATCGAAAATGAATAATGACTCACCGAGATGAAATGATAATGAAATGAATGACAGCTCAATGAAATGATTGGAACCGTCGTTCCTTATGACTGAAGTGATTAATTGACAATGACAAGTTTTGATTAATACAATGATGAATGAGTTATGATTATGAATGAACAACAACAAAAGGAATGAATATCCTTTTAACCGAGTAAGAATTAACTTACACAACACCGGTGACAATTATCCTTCCACAAACAACGTCCTAATTGAGATATCGGTCGCTCGAACAACCTTGAATAACACAATTACCAACAATCTGTTCAATAAACGAATCAAACACGAAAATAACGAACTCAAAACGTCGATACGATTAAACCAAGTTCATTGGGGCATTATATCGAACACTTTGTGGCCAAACTTCGATTGTTTACAACCAAACCTTAATAATACCAATCATTAAATCCCCAAGAAGTGTTCCAAACCAACAAAACATCTTCAATATGATCAATAATCCAATATGAATACTCAAATTCGTGATTACAACAACGATTAATCGAAAATCCCCAAATCCAATTCAATATTCAAAGTGTTCTTGAATAATCCTTCAATAATCCAATGAATAATCAAACATATCCATAATCATGTGTATATCACTTCATACGACATGATCTTAACATCCAAAACATCATAACTCAATACAAAATCGAAATCCAAGATGTTGAAGGAATTACCTCTTGAAGATCCAAACACTTTGATCCGAAGAACACGCGTTAGATCTACAATCCGAGCTTCACGATCGAAAGGAGATGAAGAAAATCACACACTCAAGTGATAGATGAAGGAAAATCTCCCCTTCAAGCCTCTCTCTCTCGTATGGTTGAAGAACAAGTAAAAAATGAGCTGAACTCGCTGAAAAAACGCAATTATAGCGCTGACTGCTCTATGTGCCGCGGCCCAGGGCCAAAAACGCCCCCAGTGATCGGCAGTGTGCCGCGGCCCGGACGAGTGTGCCGCGGCCCCGTCGGCATGTGCCGCGGCTCACGGTACAGAGGGGTTGGCCGATAATTGAAACATGAGTGTGCCGCGGCCCGGACGGGTGTGCCGCGGCAGTGACTCGGCAGGGTGCCGCGGCCCACAGTACAGGCTGCTCGGCCAAAAACTGGAAAATGAGTATCTGAGCTATTTCGACCATAACTCTCTCATCCGGACTCCGATTGACTCACCGTTTGAACCATTGGAAAGCTAACTCGATGCTCTATGATATTGAAAAGATTCAAAATCTTTGGAGTTTCCAAAAATTAATGGTGATTTTACAAAATCGAACTCATACGTGGAAAGTTGAAACAATGAACAATATCGATACACAACTCGAAGTTATTCCGAACGGTGAACATGGATGAATGAACATGATTGATGAATAATTATTAATGAGTGAAAATACACTGAGTGACAATCACCGAATGAAATTACTGAATGATAGTGACTGAATTACAACCGGGTATTACATACACCCCCCCTTAAAAGAGTTTCGTCCCCGAAACTAAGGGTCAAACAACTCGGGATAATTCTCCCGCATACTATCCTCGGTTTCCCAAGTAGCCTCTTCGACTCCGTGTCTAGACCACTGAATTTTAACCAAAGGAATCGCCTTATTCCTCAACTGTTTGATTCGCCGCTCTAAGACTCGTATGGGACGCTCCTCATACGAATGATCATCTGCGATCTCGATTTCGTCGAACTGAAGTATGTGACTCTGGTCGGCAACATACTTCCGTAGCTGAGAGACGTGAAACACATTATGAATTCGGCTCAACGCCGGAGATAGAGCCAAACAATAAGCTAGCTCGCCTACTCATTCCAAAATCTCAAATGGTCCAATAAATCTTGGACTCAACTTTCCCCGCTTCCCGAAACGGAAGATACCTCGACTCGGGAATACCTTGACAAACACGTGGTCACCTGTATCGAACTCTAGTGGTCGACGACGATTATCTGCATAAGATTTCTGTCGACTCTGAGCGGTCAACAAACGACTCTTGATCAAAGCTATCTTCTCACGAGCGGCTATAAGCATATCGGGCTCGGTGCCGATTGATTCTGATAAGTCATCCCAACACAAAGGAGATCGACCACAAAGACCGTACAAGGCCTCGTAAGGTGCCATCTTAATCGAAGCATGCCAACTATTATTATACGTGAACTCGATCAATGGTAGTTGGGCTTCCCAATCGTCTTCCCAATCGAGGACACAAGCCCTCAGCATGTCCTTCAAAGTCTGAATAGTCCTCTCAGATTGTCCGTCGGACTGAGGATGAAAAGCTGTACTGAGATTAAGCTGAGTTCCCATAGCACGATGAACTGATTTTCAAAAATGAGACACGAATCGTCCATCACGATCGGAAACGATACTTTTAGGAGTACCGTGCAATCTCACTATCTCTTTGATAATTAACTGGGCATGTCCCTCGGGACCCCACGTATCCTTAATCTCAAGGAATTGAGCTGATTTAGTTAAGCGACCCACAATTACCCAGATTGTGTTCATGCCACGACGACTCGTCGGCAAACTCGTGATGAAATCCATAGAAATGTCTTCCCACTTCTACTCTGGAATAGGGAGAGGTTTCAGCATACCCGCCGGTCGCTGATGTTCTATCTTGACTTGCTGACAGGTTAAGCATCTCGAAACAAAATTCCGCGACCTCTCGCTTCATATTACTCCACCAGTAATTTTGTTTCAAGTCTTTGCACGACTTGCTAGACCCCGGATGAACATAAAAAGGGGTAGCATGAGCTTCTCTCAAAATCGAGTTTTTCAACTCGTCATACGCCGGTACGCACAACCGATTCTTAAAACGCAAAAGTCCATTCTCGTGGATCACAAAGCCAGGGGCTTTCCCCTGAGCCACATCCTCACGGATGCGCAACAATGATGGGTCTGAACCCTGATTCTCTCTGATTGCCTCCTCAAGCGGCGATGAAATCTCTAACATGCAAAGTTGTCCTTGAACTCGCTGAAGCCAGACCCCAATCTCGGGTCTAAGGAATTCATGCTGAAACTCCTTCTCAGCTGTCAAACGAGCAAGCATCTGCTCCTGAACGGACTTACGACTCAAGGCGTCGGCGACAACGTTCGCCTTGCCCGGGTGGTAAAGGATCTCGATATCGTAATCTTTGATTTGTTCCAACCACCGTCTCTGTCGCATATTTAACTCCTTCTGAGTAAATATATACTTCAACTCTTGTGATTGGTGAATAACTGACAGGTGACGCCATAAAGGTAATGACGCCAAATTTCCAACGCGAAAACCACGGCTGCTAGCTCCAGGTCGTGGGTCGGATAATTAACCAGCTAATTCGAGGAAACTTCGGGTTTCCTTAACATTCTTCGGAGGTTGCCAATCTCGGATAGCCTCCGTCTTCTGAGGGTCGACACGAACTCCGTCTGATGAAATTACATGCCCGAGAAACGTCGCCTCGGACATTCAGAACTCACATATGGAAAACTTTCCATAAAGCTGCTCTCGTCTCAACATGTCGAGAACCTGATGAAGGTGAAGCTCGTGTTCCTCCCAGCCACGAGAATAAATTAAAATGTCATCAATAAGGACAACCACGAACTGGTCCAAAAGTCGATGAAGACCCGATTCATTAACTCCATGAATACCGCAGGTGCATTAGTGCATTAATTAACTCCACGAACTCATAATGGCCATAGCGTGTTTGAAACGCCGTCCTCGCGATATCCGACTCTCAAATTTGCAACTGATGATATCCAGATCTTAAGTCGATCTTGGAAAATATTGAAGCTCTCTGAAGTTGATCTAAGAGATCATTAATACGGGGTAAGAGATACTTATTCTTGATCATCATCCTGTTCAACTCCTGATAATTAATACACACACGAACGAACCATACTTTTCCTTGACAGATAACACTGGTGCTCCCCACGGGGACGCACTCGGTCGGAGATAACCTTTCTCGAACAATTCCTCAAGTTGAATCTTCAACTCCTGCATTTCAGTCGGGGCCATCCGGTATGGTGCCTTCGATAACGAGGACGTACCGGGCTCCAACTCACTCGTGAATTCCACAACTCTATGTGAAGGCAACGGGTAACAAATGCAGGAATACATCGTCAATCGATGATAATGATACCACAAATGATTGAACATTTTGATTGCCCTAGAACGGTCAATCGATGAAATGATACAATGAATGATTGAATAACTCGATTGCCTTAGAACGGCCAATTGATGAAAATGATACAATGAATGATTGAACAACTTGATTTCCTTAGAACAGCCAATCGATGAAAATGATACAATGAATGATTGAACAACTCGATTGCCTTAGAATGGCCAATCGATGAAAATGATACAATGAATGATTGAACAACTCGATTGCCTTAGAACGGCCAATCGATGAAAATGATACAATGAATGATTGAACAACTCGATTGAGGAATTTCTATGCTTCCATCATAATAATAATTCTTCTGGAACAACGGGGATTACCTCCCTGAAGCACACATTCGACATCCAACGATGGAATGATAGTGACCAAACGCTTACAAACACTAAGGATAGTATCATGACGATCCATCCAACTAATACCCAATATTACATCGTCCTTAGATAAATTCACCATGATTAGGTCCACCAACCAATCGCGGTCATTAAGCTTACTTCGGTATGATTTCTGAAAATTCTTCCATCGTCAGGTAGACCGATGGTATGAGGTCCACAAGCAATAGGACTATCCCAAAATAAGTCTATTCAAACATGATTTGAAAATGAATGATTGCGGTGCACCAGTATCAAAAGGTACACACAGGTTGAAATAAAATTACGAGTATACCTGAGATCATTCGGGCCACCGGATCATCGATCCTCTTCATCACATGAATCCGGGACTTGTCGGCCCCCGAACCGGACGCTTCCGTCTGATAAATATGAGCTCCGACTTTATTTGCTTCCATCGTCTTAAACGACGCTGATAGAGTAGTCTGATTCTGAATCGCTGATTGCTTCGGGGCCTGAGATGCCGCTGGAGCTGACTTGGAGTCTTTTCGGAAAAAACGGGCCTTATGCCCAAAAATCCCACAATTATGGCACGTGATAGACGGTTTCAGACACTTAGTGATGTAATGACCCGGCGTTCCACAGTTGAAACAGATGATGACCGAATTGGCCGCTCGGGACTGAGATCCTGCACGATTATGCACCGTAGGAGGTCGCTCAGAAATGTTAGGGCCCGCACGAGGCTTCTTGAAGGTTGACTGACCACCTTCGGACTGATTACGCTTCGTTGATTTCTTGCTGACAGATAAAAGTTGTTGTTCAGCAATCTCCTTAGTAGCAGGCTCATACGGGAGAGTTCTCTCGATTAATTCGGCCAGAGTGGCGCAATGATGATTGAGCAATTGCATATGGGTCACCATGGCCTGCATAAAAGTGAGAGGATCAACCCGAACATCTTCTGATCGAGCCGAGTCCTGGGTACGATTTCCCGACAGCGAGTGATTATTTCCCGGGTTTCGGCCCGCACCGCGGCCTCTCCCCGTGCATCCCCTGACAGCTCTCTCCATATTGAAGTAGGAAGGTCGCATAATGATTATATTTCCCGCATGAATATCACGTTATGATTATGTCATGAGATGATGAAAATGAGCATACATGCTCTAACTTAGTGATTACATGAATGATTTACTGAAGTGACATGATTATCTGATGAAATTCTTGAAATGATTATCTTGAACAATTTAACAAGATTAATAATATGATCATCCAGATTGACAACTGAGTAATGAAATGAATTGAGTAATTAATGAGTTAACATGATTGTCCTGATCATCAACTGAGTAATGAAATGAATTGAGTGATTAATGAGTTAACATGATCGTCCTAATCATAATGAATGATGATGTTTGAGGATTGTTAATTGATGAATGATGAATGAATGATTATTGCCAGAAATTATACCATGGCGTTAGAAATCTTACAGTTCTTTCGGTCTGATTGGCTCGGCATTTGCACAGGTCACACGTGACGCGAAAGTCCAATGGTACTAGTCTGATGACGATGATTTCAAATGAGACATGACTGGGAAGGTAGTATTCAAAACCACGCTCCGATACCAACTCTGTAACACCCCAAACTAGGCGGATATTACAGTGCTGTGGATCCCCGACTGGGACCCACCAAGCAAATGAAAATGAATGAATTATACAGGGTAAATGTAGTACCGAACCACATTACAACAATAATTACTCCTATGAGGAGTTTAAGTACAACACACCAGGACAATACCGAATACTAGTGTATTTTATATGAAGATAAAATACACAACACTGAATGAAACGGATTATCCAAATGAAAATCTGCAGCGGAAAATAAATGACAACAATATGAATAACTGAAAAGAACGGGGCCCCCTACTAGTATCACTGGGACTCCTCGCCGTCAACATGCTATTCCCGTGCTTTTGCCTTGCCATGACCTGAAAACAAAATCCCCCAACGGGGTCAGTTACACAGAACAACAATCCTCAAGAGTTGAATAAACAAAATCATATATATGTTGTATGAACTACAAGTTCGATCAAAATGAATCGGTTAGATTATAACCCAATCTTGTTGAAAACATACGTAATCAAACATGCTATATGAATCAACTAACAGTACGGCTCAAAGGGTGGCGCCACACTACGCCCGGGATGGAAATGTGTCCGTGCACAAGCCACCAACGAGTATCGATCGAATACACGTGTGGTTTTGTACCTAATCAGTCTCACGAAGCAATCGACTCGTGTACACAGTCCAATGTGAGGCCAACAACCAACACACGACTTAAATGTGCCCGACATGAAAATCCTACACATACCAACCGGCACGCCAGTATGACCCGAAATGCCACGATATAACAAAAGTGACATCGAAAATGAATAATGACTCGCCGAGATGAAATGATAGTGAAATGAATGACAGCTCAATGAAATGATTGGAACCGTCGTTCCTTATGACTGAAGTGATTAATTGACAATGACAAGTTTTGATACGGTTAATACAATGATGAATGAGTTATGATTATGAATGAACAACAAAAGGAATGAATATCCTTTTAACCGAGTAAGAATTAACTTACACAACACCGGTGACAATTATCCTTCCACGAACAACGTCCTAATTGATATATCGGTCGCTCGAACAACCTTGAATAATACAATTACCAACAATCCGTTCAATAAACGAATCAAACACGAAAATAACGAACTCAAAACGTCGATACGATTAAACCAAGTTCATTGGGGCATTATATCGAACACTTTGTGGCCCAACTTCGATTGTTTACAACCAAACCTTAATAATACCAATCATCAAATCCCCAAGAAGTGTTCCAAACCAACAAAACATCTTCAATACGATGAATAATCCAATATGAATACTCAAATTCGTGATTACAACAACGATTAATCGAAAATCCCCAAATCCAATTCAATATTCAAAGTGTTCTTGAATAATCCTTCAATAATCTAATGAATAATCAAACATATCCATAATCATGTGTATATCACTTCATACGATATGATCTTAACGTCCAAAACATCATAACTCAATACAAAATCGAAATCCAAGATGTTGAAGGAATTACCTCTTGAAGATCCAAGCACTTTGATCCGAAGAACACGCGTTAGATCCACAATCCGAGCTTCACGATCGAAAGGAGATGAAGAAAATCACACACTCAAGTGATAGATGAAGGAAAATCTCCCCTTCAAGCCTCTCTCTCTCGTATGGTTGAAGAACAAGGAAAAAATGAGCTGAACTCGCTGAAAAAACACAATTATAGTGCTGACTGCTCTGTGTGCCGTGGCCCAGCCGAAGTGTGCCGCGGACAGACCGTAACGCCTTGATGATCGGCGGTGTGCTACGGCCGACGAGTGTGCGCGGCGGTGACTCAGCGGTGTGCGCGGCCGTCGGCATGTGCCGCGGCTCACGATCTGAGGGGTTGGCGATAATTGAATCATGAGTGTGCCGCGGCCCGGACGGGTGTGCCGCGGCAGTGACTCGGCAGGGTGCCGCGGCCTTGCCGGCATGTGCCGCGGCCCACAGTACAGACTGCTCGGCTAAAAACTCGAAAATGAGTGTCTGAGCTATTTCGACCATAACTCTCTCATCCGGACTCCGATTGACTCACCGTTTGAACCATTGGAAAGCTAACTCGATGCTCTATGATATTGAAAAGATTCAAAATCTTTGGAGTTTCCAAAAATTAATGGTGATTTTACAAAGTCGAACTCATACATGGAAAGTTGAAACAATGAACAATATCGATACACAACTCGAAGTTATTCCGAACGGTGAACATGGATGAATAAACATGATTGATGAATAATTATTAATGAGTGAAAATCCACTGAGTGACAATCACCGAATGAAATTACTGAATGATAGTGACTGAATTACAACCGGGTATTACAGCATGCATCCGGCACACCACGGTTGAAACACCCCGGCTCGGCATACCGAATATACAAATGCTAGATACAATGGGATGTAACATCACAAAGCAATAAACCAGAGATGCCAATTTGGCATAACTTATCAAAACATACTAAAATCACAAATGTACACAATCATATAAACCCAAGCTCTAACAGCTCGCACAGGTGCGATAGCATGCAATTCACCACGAAACGACAACATTAAGGATCAACATCACACCTATCACAGAGGTCTAACGTAACAAATGCGTGGCGACGACTCAACGCTCAAGCCACTAATTCAATCACAATTCGGAGGCTAACATCCTAACGGCAATACCAACATCATACACACCTTCTCCGACCACAAGTAGGAAATGATGGATTTTAAATAAATGAAAACCACTTTTTGAAAACAGTTTGGAAACTCCAGTTGATCTTGAGTATCACTTTACAAAAAGTTGAACAAACATCATTGTCGAGACTTTGAAAACCACCTTGCGTTTGAACAAAAATGAGGGCACTTTTCTCTTAGTGAAAAACTTTCAGAAATATTCGACCATCGGGTCTAAGTAAAAGTATTTCTAAAACATTGAAAATATCTCAAAGCATTTTGACCCTCGAGGAAGAAGAATTTTGAAACATATTGTGGCACCTTGGATGTACCACGAGAAAATAATTCATTTTAAAAGTACGTCTCGAATTTATTTTCTAAGATACTCAAGGTTTTCAAAGATAAATGCCCCAAAAATTTCAGGTAATAACACGGAACATTATAGCGCCGTGGGTCCTGCACCAGAACTCACCAGGCAAGAAAAACATTTACAAAAATGCCAAAAAGGCCGATGACGGTAATACTTCAAAAACTCACAAAATCCATTTACAAAATACTAAATACCGTCATAAGAATTTCGCCAAAACGATCAAGGCCACAATGCCAAAAACTATGTTAAGGGAATCGGTTTTCGAAATAAAATTCAGTCGGTAAAATACCGAAAGCCATTACAAAAGAAGTCACGCAGCGAATAAAAGAAACACAGTCCAACATGCACAATCCAGCAACACTACTCCTCATATGAACGAAATATGAGAGTCAAATAACCACATATCACAAAATCAAAGTCCATAAGAGGATTCCATCAATTAACTCATGATCATACATGTAACTCGCATCAGACGAGGTACAAACACAAAGAAGGGAGACTTATATCCACAGGTCGCATGAAGATGATGGCTGCACCCTGATACTAATCACGGCCGACATTCCAAACGACGCATCGCGACACAACTCAGTCAGACAAAATCTGACAATACAAGACTCAACAACACATAACTCGACCCGACAGCCTAGGTTCCCACAACCTAAGCTCTGATACCATAAATGTAACACCCCCAGAATCTAACCGGGAATATTACACGCCGCAGACCCTCTTCGTGAGGATCCACCAGGCTAAACATCAAAACAACATAATACATTACATGCCGACAAGGCATAATCACGAACCATTAGACCGATTTGGTCTTTTATCACTGTCTTAAAAATCAAAAATACATAACCCTATCCAGACTCATACCCACGCAAGGGTAAAATACTTCAAAACATAGACAATACGGCAGCGAAAAAGACAATACAAAGGACTCCGACTAACTGAACCCAAAACTGGCCTTCGTGTGATTAGTATCATTCGTCTTTCATCATCCCTCGTACCGATCCTGTGTCTTGCTGCCGAAAATGCATGTACTGCACACAATCTGAGATATCCACCCCGGTGCTCGGGGTTAGCAAAACTCCACTGTTTCGCTAGTGCAAGTATAAAGTGCAAAAACGAGCCATACACAAGACATTCCGAGAATACAACGAAAGACTTCCCAAGATATATTTAGTTAAAAATAGTTCAAGTATTGAAAGTAGAAACGAAGCAAGTAAGCACGTTGAAAACATTTCCAAATCTTGGGAGTTTTGAAAACATTAGAAATTGAAAAGTTCTTAATTCCTCGAAAGCCATTTAGGGTACAACCCCAAAGTTCATTTTTCAAAATACAAATCCGTTAACAAAACATGGGGTCCATGGCCCAACCATTTCGATCACAAAACACAGGGCCTACGACCCGATTATCTACTGCAATTCACTTACAAGGACACATTACACATAACACGTTATTCTTATGCCATTCTAGCCAAACACCAAGACTCGATATATAATGTATCTCGACCCCGAGCGTAAAGCATTGTGATACTCCGGACATATCACAATTAATCATCAAAACATCAACATCAATATCACAGAAACCACACTTGGTAACCCGTGGCTGTAATACCCGTAATTTCGATTTCCGGTAATTTCTTTTTTTTCGGCGGAAGTCCATTTTGATGACTCGCTCATGACCGTTTCGTCATTCTATGAATGATTAATTCTACACTTTTTGACATCCGAGTTCGTTTCGATGTTGTTTTGTTGAGTTCCGTGCTTTTTAGCGACTTTTCCGCAGTTGAGTTCGATTCTTGCGAATCTCGTTCGAAACTGCTATTTCGAGTTTCCCGTAAGTCCGTTTAACTTTGTTAGACGTGTTGTAAACTTAGGTTTGGTTATTCGATCACGTATCGTGATTTTTGGGCATTTTGGGCTATTTTGTAATTTACCCAAAGTTATGGGTATCTGTATCTGTAATTGTTGTCTCGACCCGTTTCTTGGTCGCGTATGATTAATTATTGTATTATGTTTTCATTTTGGGTCGATGATGTTTTCCGCGAGCTTTTCGTCGTGTTCATTCCGTACGTTTTCGGAAATCGAGTCGTCGGGTCATGGCTGCTGAACAGCTGGCCGGACGGTGGGGGGTCCTGGCCGGACGGTTGCGGGCACTGGCCGGGCTGACGCGGAAGGAACCGGCGTAGCGCACGCTACTGCCGGAAGACTGCGTGCGCTAACTGGCAGGAGTAGCGCACGTTATGCGGCCGACCGACGCACGCTAGCGGGCCGAGGCAGTAAGGCAGTGGGGTACTGGACTCGGGTGGATCGGCAGGTAGCGCACGCTACAAGATGATCGATACTAATCACATGAGGAACCGTACATCGTGTATTGGTTCAGTTGTACTTTATTTTACGCTGCTATATTTTTCCCGTTGTACGGGTGTGGTTGTGTTTTGACCCCTGCGTGGGCATGAGTTGTAATTGAGTTGTATGTTTTTATTGAAAGGCCAAATCGGTCTACTGAGTCATTTTAGTCTTAAAGGCATTGTCGATATGTTTCATGTTGTTACTAGCCTGGTAGATCCTTGAGGAAAGGTTCTACGGCGTGTAATATCTCTGAGCCGATTGGGGGTGTTACAGTGGTCGTACCCATTAGTATCGGCCCCCACAGGCCCCGTCGAACCGTCCCCAGGTAGAAGAACATCAACACACGCACCCAAGTCCACTTCCGTGGCCGTACCCATTAGTATCGGCCCCCAGAGGCCACATGCCATCCCCAGGTGGAAGAGTAACAACTCACAAATTACAAAACCACAACTCTCAAAGGTCAAACACACAAAATATATATAGTCGAGGTACCTTGCTAGAATGGCCACATTATCCAACACGTGCTCACGATGCAAAACTATATCAATTCAAAAGGGAGCACAAGATTTGTAATAATCGGATTTATTACTGTGTATTTCATCTGTACATTGAACCCTGTATTATTTTGGGAATGATGATATTGATAATGGAGTATGATCATTATCGTATTTGTATCTTTATACATGGGTGTGGCAACATATAAATTTTTCTCCATGCATATACGTGATAACGTACGTTAATAATGTAACTTAACGTACGTAATCTGTTAGTGTTAAAGTAAGATACGGATGAAACGTGGCGCATTTAATGCGTAATCAATTATTGGGTGGGCGGCTAGCACATGGAATACATGGTGGTGGGCTCGACCAAGATACCCACGGATTCGCACGGCATGAATCGGACACCTTTAAGTCAACGGCTTAACGTCGTTATGGGCGTTGTGTAGCGTACGCAAATTATATGGGTTACGTCGTAACATGTTTAGTATAGCGTCGTAATGAAGTTCGTAAATCGACGGTGAACTATTTTGAGCGATAACGCACGTTATGAAGTAGCCTAAGCGTCGTAACACTCGAAAGTTATAAAAGGAGCAGCACCCCATTTCATTTATTTCGTCCTTTTGCTCCTAAACTTCACCATATTCGTCCCAGAAGATTTCCACCTCTTTTAACACCTTTATATCAATTATTCTTGAATCATTGAGCTTGTATGACACTACTTGATCATTGAAGACAACTTATTTTGGACTTTGGAGTAGAAATCATCGCGAGTCGGCGTTGAAGCAACCGGAGTTGGATTTTTACTTAGAGTCTCGATTATCTTCCTCTTAAGGTATGTTATACTACTTCCAATCTTGAAGTTATGTTGATTAAGACGATATGATCGCATTACCAAGAATAGTAGATCACTTTGACGACGTATGCGACCTAGTATCATATTTAAACTATAATGATCGAACTATTATGGTGTAGAACACCGTAGTTGAACCTGGTTATGCCATAGATGAGAATACTGAATTATTAACCGTATCAAATGTTATCGTCATGTTGATTGTAAACTGAGTGTCAATTTCCACTTTTACCAATGGATTTTGGAAAGAATCATTATAGTTGTAATCTTGCTTGCATAGATGGAATAAGTAGTTCGCCATCGGTATAAGCTTGGATTTAATGACGATATTAGATCAATTACATCAACCTTAGACCAACCGAACCTTGCATGAGTATTTCGATCAAGATTGAAAATAGTATTACGATTATATCCGTATCCTTGAAATTGAAGATATTAATCCGAAGATCATTCATGAGTATGATATATATATTTGAAGGGATATTAGATTACTCACTAAGAATTTCGTAATACTTCGTCACTAATCGAGCCAGTCATCCGTCCAGTGAGAAACTGACATGCATGATTAACGTACATTAAGTTTGGTTACTAACGTACGTTATATGACGTTGTTAACGTACGCTACGTTCGGTACGTAACGCCGCGTTATACTATCGAACGAATGATCGAAGGAACTGTTGGTATATGTTTAGCGTCGCTATACTTCATAGTTTACGACGCTAACGAATAAGTTTAACGTCGTTACGGAGGACATGTAACGTCACGTTATTCAGTCGAGCAGATTTTCGTTTTATAGACTCTCAACCGTAATTCGGATTGTTAGATGTTCGTTCGACCTAAGGTGAATTCCATGTTATTTCTCTTATTTAAGGTTCGAACTTTGCTACGTGATTGATCGGGAGGGGCAACCTTCGAGCGTTTCATTCTCGTGGAAGTATTATTCTTGTCTTCGAACCAAGGCAAGTATTCTAATTAGAAATGTTTATATTATGACAATGTGATTGTATCGTGTAAATATGTTGTGATTATATGTCCACCATGTGTTGATCCGACGGGAATCATCATGGGAATCTATAGTTGTGTCTGTTGGATCGTTGGACGGTAGTTCCACCATGTGTTGGTCCGACGGGATCATCATGGGAATCTATATTTGTGTCTGTTGGATCGTTGGAATACCATCAGTATGTTGAAACTGTTATGATATGATATGTGTTGTGGATATTCTCGTTGGAGAAACTTGTATGATATAATTGTTGATTATATCACTGTTGTATGATTATTGTACTTGTACTAGCATCGTTGTGCTAACCCCTTCGGGGGTGAACATTTTGTTTGTTCAGGATCCAGGAGAGCGGGGAAACAACCACTGGAGATGCATGACGACGAGGGTGCAAAGTGATGTTCCGGCCGGGTTTACTGTCTGTTATTTGTTGGATATTTCAATAAGTACTCGAGTACGTCGTCCGTTTATAATGTTGGGATTTTAATGATGTAATAAATTTTCATTGGATATTTGTATTTTGATTTTTGAACCAAACGGTTGTATTTTACTTCAACAATTTCATAAAGCGGTATCTGTTATTGTCTTTTCTTTTAATCAGCCTTGTAAATCCTTATGTAAAGGATTTACGGCGCTGTAATATTCCTGAATATATCGGGGGTGTTACAAGATCTCAACAGCACCGAACGACACAACCAATATCACACAAACTCACATATTCATCCATAACCACGTGACTCCAAGCACATAATTTCACAAGAGAATTACACTTTACATTTACCGACGCCATAATCATATATAATGACATCACACGAACGTAAGGCGATCCTATACTCGTCACTAGCACACATATCCAACTAAGCATATTAATTCCCGACACACACGGTTCACCTTTACGAAAACCATGATGGTAAATATACCGATTCTTTTGAAAAATAGTTATAGATATTTATTTAGCACATATCGACACTTAGCAACCATTATATCCACAAAACACATAATGTATCGGCAAGATAATTGCCTCGACAACTGATATCGGACACTCCGAAGAACACGGCTCAACCGTAAACCTCGAACACCTACAATTCTCCGGTGAAGACAATGAATACACCCACGATCGGAAAGCTTGAGGAAGACGACGAACGGAAGGGTTCCGACTCGATTCTTTGCGAGAAATCTGACCCTAACATCATACCATCAATAAATTAACGAACGAACGAGGAAGAATAATCGAAGAACGCCCGAATCCCCTTTGTGACATTTTATCAGACACCTTCAAGGCGTCGATAAGAAACTCAATAAAACGACGAATCCTCGGCGATCCTACCGTGGAATAACAAGTAATTTGATATAATACAACATAAAAATCATCAATCCATCACTATTCTAAGTTATTTCGGATTAAACGGACAAATCTTACAAAATCCCCAAAACTAGATTTTAAGAAAACTTGCCTTGATTCGCTGGATTGAAGGATGTTATATGATGATCAATCGATGATATGAACTCCAAAACATCGTGGATTCATAGTCTAACAACATGTATTCGACTTCCCAAAGACTCTAGCCGCGGAAAGGAAGGATAGGAAATGAAAACGAGTGTAAAAAATGACTGCTCGGCCATATTTACACGCCTGCCGGACACGGCGCAGCAACCGGCCCAGACCAGCGCCGTGTGTCTCGGCCGTGTCTCGGCAGTACGATCTGGCGGCCAGCGCGGACACGGCGCTTCAGCGGCGCCGTTTGAGCGTTTCGCCCAGGTCCGGCCAGCCACCTCCAGACACAAATCGAAAATTGCGACAGAACCACAACGACGATCCGAACGACCCCGAAACCCGAACCTGAATACGAATCTAAGATACGGTTACGAAGTATTCGCAAAGATGAATTCGAGCACTAAGAGAACACACGATTTCGACCACCCGAAGGCTCGAAATTCGACAACGGAAGGTAATTACCCCAAACTTTGGGAAATTACGCAAATGGCCCAAAACGTCCGAAAATCACGATACGTGATCGAATAACCAAACCTAAGTTCACAACACATCTAACAAAGTTAAACGGACTTACGGGAGACTCGAAACAGTAATTTCGAAGGAGATTCACAAGAATCGAACTCGAGTGCAGAAAAGTCGTTAAGGAACACGGAACTCAACAAAACAATACCGAAACGAACTCGGATGGCAAAAAGTGCAGAATTAATCATTCTCAGAATTAAACAAGTCGTCGAAACGGACCTCTGCTGGAAAAAAGAAAAATACCGAAATCCGAAATGGCGGATATTACAGCGGCCCGCCGCGCTGGTGCCCTACTCGCAGCACGCATTTTCGGCAGTTTGGAAGCCCGTTTCTGACCTCCAGATGCGTTCTTGTGGCTGATGAAAAATTATAAATAGGCATTGAAGGTCAGAAGAAAACATGATCGAGGAGAAGGAGAAAACACCGATCGAGCAGAGAGCAGAAGTTAGAGAACGAAGGATCAAGTTCTTCAACTGTGTTTGATTTATTTCACGCTTTCTTCAATTCTTTGTGTATTATTTTCTAGCATGTCGGGCTAGAACCCTATTCTAGGATTTTGATGAAACTGAGGTTTTGACGAATTAACTTTTGATTTTGCATTATTAAAATATATTTCCCTTTCTTATTGAGTTTTCCCCAATTATTTTAATTACTATCAATTATGTGGCCTATGATTGATTTGTTTTGATTACGCAACTCGAATCAGGAGAGGAGAGTTGGTAGGAAAAATTGGTGAGAAACGTTTCATCTTGTGAGATAGGAATATACTCATAGGAATTACGTGGCTTGTCTGAAAATTTCGAACTTTTCGCCTGTTGTCGAATTAATTCACCTAGGAATAGAGTGTTTTATTCGCCTTAGATAATTTTACTGACCTCGGGAGAGGCAGTAGAGTATTTTAGCTATCTTCGCCTTCAATAAATTGGGAAATCATTTAATTCATATAAATCAAGAGTAATTCAGATAAATTAAGGTGGATTCTTAATCCTAGATTATTTCCCTATTTGATCTTCTTCCTTCGAATAATCGATTTTATTATTTGTTCTTAGTTCATTCTTTAATTAATTTTCTTTAATATTACTTGCACCTCCAATTTCGATCGTTCAAATAAAATTAGAATACACATAAATTGGTAATTAGTGAGTCAGTCCTCGAGGGAACGATAACTTACTTATCACTTTATTACTTGCTTACGACAACGTGCACTTGCGTTCACCGAAATTCGTAACAACTAGAGGTGTATTATTAATAAGAGTGTACGTTAATAACTAACCCCAAACTTATATATTTGTAGTCTATTTTATATGAAGGGTCATGTGGTTTATACCCCTTGAGTAACTTTTGACCAATTTTTTGGATCATGCTTCTTCTTTTTTAGATGGTGCTTTTTGACTTTATTTGTGTACACATTTTTTTCTTATTCTTTTTCTTGATCAAGTTTTATAAATTTATATTATATGGGAGTTATATTATATGTTAATAGAATCTGTTCAGTTCGTTGTTTAAAAAACTTTTGGCTGTAATGTGGGGTTTAAGAAATTAAAATATCAAATCATGTATAAAAGGTTTTTATCTGTTGCACCAAGACAATATCAATTTACTAAATTATTTTATATTTAGAAAAGTGCATTTATTTTTCGAAACTATAAGTTACTAAATTGCTAAATTGCTATAAGTTTCAGTTACTAAACTATAAGTGAAGGCAATATGGCAATATTTTTCCAAGTTTCAGTTACTAAATTGCTACTGTATTTATTTGTCATATACAAATGGTCTTAAAAGGTTTTGAGTGGCAAGCTTTTTTACACTTGTTATTTATTTGGATGGAAAAGATGTAGTAGTAAAAGAAATATTTAGTAGGGTAGTTTTGCGGTCCACCAAGAATGTACTTGGTGAATATACATCAAGTTAAAATGTACTTAATTCTCACCGTTAGATTAATTATAAATATAATGAAATCAGTAGTACTAAATCTTAGCCATATTTTTATTGTAAATCTAGTACAAGTATTTTGTTAGAGTCGTACTTTTAGAATTGAAATTACGTATTTAACCTTTTATTTTTTATATTAAAAAATAAATTTCACACCTAAATAACACCCGTGTAATTACACGGCAACTCAAAAAAGAACACTTATACAAATATATAATATGTAAATCATTCATTATAAATTTCATAATACTTTTTTATAAACTACACTATTTATTCTGTTTATGATTACACTCCATTCTCATCACAATAAAAGATTTCTAGTCTTTTCTGATGTTCACTCTTGATATGGCTACATAAAGCTAACCATGACCGAATACGGGTCTTGGGAGATACATACCGACATGAGAGAGCGTTTGCCCTGGACTCTTAAATATAGTCATGGCAAATCTCATAATAAGTGGGAATTGACGTATTTGAAATCTAAATGATAATCTGATATCTAACGGACTTAATATCAATTGTGGAATAAATACTTTACTTTCAAAATTATTCTCCAAATTTTTGTGTTCAATAATATGTATATGGATCTGGATAATTATTAATGAAGTGACATTGCATAATAGTGATGATTGATCCATGTTTTGAATTAGCATAATTGAAACTCTAACTTACGATTTGAGGATGTGATTTGGAATTCTAGAACACTTGATGCTATTCAAAAAATCCATTGGAGAGGTCGCAGAAGTTTTGCATATGCTATTAAAGCGAGATATCTCCGCTTGTCTTTTAAAATTATAGACATCACCTAATCGTTTACTATCTCCACAACATCGTTTGTTGGCGCCAAGGTTGCTCTTTCTTCAAAAAATTACTTTATGAAAAGTTACTTATAAGTGAATGATAGTACTTTCAACATTGTCTGCAATATGATCTTCGACATTCCAGATTAGTAAATATCAAGAATATCAATCAAGGTTTCTCTATGGACTTCTTCACCCAGCTCACCATCTACAATTTTGAGGACTCATTCGGAGACGTCCTTAATTTCTTGTAAATGGTGAGATGACATTGTTTGTCCAACAATTAATCTCATAATCTTGGTCAGTCTTATGAGTTTGAAATGATGCCAAAATGAAGAAGAGCTTATACTTGAATAACTGATATATGTATTGTCCTTTGGTACAAATTCATATGTAAATTATACTAAATAATTGTGGCATGGGTAATTTTAGTAATATTTAAAATTTAAAAAGTTTTTGGAAATACATAAGAGATTTGACTTATGGCTTAGAATTAAGCACTTCTCAAATTGCAATAAAAAATAAAATAGTAGTATATATAATTTAATTATTTGTATGACCTATTATAAATATACATGTTACTTTAGAAAACTACATCCGAGTCCTAGCCTTAAAATTACCAAGAAATTTAATTTAGATTGTAATATAAGAATAGCTTGGATAAGTTAAAAATATACATCAAAATTTTGTCCTAATTAAATACGACCTTAAAATTTTAGAAAATTACAAAAGAAAAAACTCAATTGATTTGATTAAAGTGGAACGGCATATTTATGCTTATATGATATTTTTTTAGATATTTGGTTTCATATTTAAGAGTATTAAACTTTACCCATTTACATTAAAAATAGAAAAAGAGTTGAAGTACTTTTAGTAATTTCTGAAACTTGTATTACAAAAATCTCGACGGCATTTGGTTGAAGTGAAACTATATGAATATTCGTTTTAAAATAGGTTTTGGAATTACAATTTAAGGATATTATGACTTATAACTTAAAATTAAGTACTTTCCAATTTGCCAAAAAAATAAAAAAAGAAGCAGCATCATCGTAGTATATATAAGTAATTACTTGTATGACTTATTGTAAATATACTAATCGCGGGATTAACTAAGAAAACTACATACACATCCTAGCCTAATTAGAATTATCCAAATTTTATAAATTAAAAAAACGCCCAATTTTGTTTGTAGTATAAGATGAGCCGGGAAAAGTTATAGGGTACTTTTCGGGCATTAAACTTCATATTTAAGAGTACTAAAATCAAGAAATTTTACATTCAAAAGAAGAGAAAAATAATTAGAGTATTTTTAGTAATTTGTGAAACTTGTATTAAAGAAAACCTAAGTGATATTTGGTTTAGTTGAAACTTTATATCATTTTTATATGATAGTATTTTCAAACATTTTACTTAATATATAGAAATATTAAAGTTGGCACATTTAACATTCAAGAGAATACATAAATAGTTGGGCACTTTTAGTAATTCCAGAAACTTGTATTAGAAAAACCTAAATTCATATCTGATTGTGTTAAACTGTATTTGATGAAATTTTAGTTCCACGTTTTTTTTTGTCTTTTTTGCTAAAATAGTCAAAATCATTAAGTATTTAACGGTTTCTATTAAATGGCCAAAAAGTAGATAACTTAATCCTTATATTTGAAAAAAAAACTACATGTTCCGGGAATTATTATTCCCGTGATGTGTCTTACCTAATACTGATTGTAGATACATAGATGGAAGGTTCTAGATCCTTCTAGAGGTAGTAGGATCCTATTAGATGTCTTACCTTATCTAGGAATCCTATGTATGGAAGGACTCTCATTGTAATGCCTATATAAAGGCCCCTCTATCAGTGTTATGAATACAATTGATTGACTCTATTTACAGTCTTTTTACTTTCTCCTGAAACACGTTATCAGCACGTAGTCCCCATCTGAGCAAGAAACCCTTTTTTCCTCTCCCGTTTTTTTTCTGAAATTCCTGGAAAAAAAAATCATCACAAAAATCGGGATTTTCCTATGAACCCTAATCTCGCCGCGCCAACCCCGATATGCAAACCAGAGACTGTCTGCCTTCCGTAGAGCATAACCCTAGCCACCGGCTCGTCTTCTTCCCCGCAGTGCAGCTGCGTCGAAATCTGCTCCCAATCGCGATTGAAACATCCATGCCAACCCCCGATTTGATTCTCCTTAAATTGCAGCCCTTATCCAGGCTCACAACCATTCGTCGCACCATCCTGCTCCGATTTCACATCTCCAAATCCGAGCCCCAATTATTGACAACCAGATCCCCCAGAACTCAGCTTGGCCCGATCGACTTTTGCATGACCTGATGCAACTAGGAAGCACCCAACCCGTAAACCCGCAAGCTGACCCGACTGTGAACCAGACCTACAAATCCAAGCCATATGCATCACCGTGAAGGCGCGATGGTGACGGATTTCTTGCACAAATTTTTGCTTAAAGGTCACGACTCACTGTAGTGAAGCTTGTCGAAGAAGGGTTATCCTGCAACATTTGAGGACATGAAACTGGCTTTAAAAACAAACGAGATCATCTGGGGCTTATATGATGCAGCTATAAAGCACGAAGATGACTGATGATAAACTTGGCCAACTTCATATAATCCATGAGTACATCATTAATGATTTGATTACAAAGTATGATGCGCTTTCAGATGCGGTTGCACGGACCTGTAAACTGAAAAGATCTTGTGAGGATTACGCCGTAATATATGAGTGGAAGGCAATAGTCTTTCATGATTGGCATGCAATTGATGGAGGTTCAGATTGTAAGCATTGCTATACTGCAGCTGAAGTGGCTGATGTCTACCGTTTCGGTGGCAAAGCTAAAAATCCTGAACTTTATCATATATTGGGAAGCAGATTTTTCGTTTGGAGATCCGACCTTATCCAATACCGAACTGCTGCATCGCCGCGCTCGAGTCCTTTTTCGGCCGAATTATCGAGCCCAGTAGCCTTATCCGGGCGTTTCTCAACTCTCTATTTTCCTAATTCATGATTCATTTATCATTAACTTGTATGTTTATGAATCTAACTATGTTTATGCTTTACGTGGCATATAGGAAAATATATTGCTCATGATGATGTGCAAAATATGGAGAGAAGCCATATTTATTATCCCGTTCAAGGATCAAAGTAAATATCAAACCGAGTACCACGAAAATATGTTGCTCATATGGAGAGAAGCTCCCGTTCAAGGATCAAAGCAAATATGGAACCAAGTACCCACGTAAGACTTTATTAAAGTTCTCGTTTTTCAATTCCTCTCTTTTGGGAAATTTTTTTTGGGGAATTGGGTATTTGGGTTCTTTACCTCCCACGCTACTTTGCGGTGGATGAGACTATGAGAGGTGGTATCACTCTCGTATGTCGAAGTAAACTGTGTGACGGTCCTGGAGGAGTCACGGATAATTGTTGAAAGTCGATATTTGTGGTTGTTGCATACACCACGTTTTGGGTGCGATTTGACGTCACCGCTTTGTCGATTTTAAACCAACAATTGAATAAAATGAATATTGTCGGTAACGGTAAAGTTATGACTTGTTCATGATTAGTCACGGATTTGTGATGTACAAATGGGACAAACATCGATTCCGACGGATATGTCGTGGTTAAAATCGATTTGTGACGGATTTGTCACGTTGAATTGAGCGACCAACACGTTGGTCTTGACCCAATATACTTGGAAAACTCCATCTTTCATCCTATTAAAATAAAATATTGCGGTAAATACTTGGAAAACTCCATCTTGACCCGATATACTTGGAAAACTCCTTGCAATATAATATATGAAAGAGTGTAAGAGTAATTCTCATGAATTTCAACATGTAAAGCAATGGCATATTGCGGTAAATACATGAATTCGTTGACCTCGATTATAGTTCGTATGACTATAGGTCCGAATACTTTTCCGAGTATTTGTAAAGGCATGTGCCTTATACATTTGACTATGTTTAGTCGATCTTATTGGATGGTCAAGACAAGTTGGTCATGGTATATTCATTATGTCTCATGGTTCAAAATGCTAAATTATGATGCACCGCGTTGCATCCACATAACATGGCTATTATGACGTATACTTGCAAATTGAGAATTAAAATTCTTGGTTGATTTGATGCACTTTGGTGGATTTTGTCTACACTTTGATCATGACTAGGCGCATCCTCCTTGATATTTGTTTATGTTTTGAAAGTTCAAACGGAATCAGTGGTTTTTAAATAGCCTTAGCTGTACCGACATTCCTACTTTCTCTGCAAGTCTACCAAGTTGGAGTTACCGAAAGGATCATCAGTCGAGATAAGAAATCAAACACCCTGCTGCATTTAAACGCACTTATGGCTGTCATTGTCATGTTTTTGCATCAACACTTATGCCATTGGATATGGTCTCAACCTTGTTTTCTCACTAAACTTGGGAAATACTAAAGCAGCCAATTAAAATATACACTGTGATCTGAGTTTAATGATCCATGTGGTGCACAATATATGGATAAAAAGATACGGAAGTCTAGTTTCCAGAACATCTGACCGTTCGTCCATAGCCTTCCTAACAAGGGAGTTATTGCTGTTTTAGTGAACAAAGGTCAAGCTGCGCGGAATTTTATTTCCAGCGATTGTGCTAACTTTTGTCCCAACCAACTTGGTTCCCATCTTAAATTTGCAAGTGGTCTTATGACACATATTTTTCAACCTCTTTTTGGCCGAATTTGATATAGATGATGTAATTTTTGGTATGCGTTGTACGCCAAACTATCATCTTTCAAATGTTGAAAAACAGTTTCCTTGGGGAAGCCCAAAATACGCACCCTTATAAGAAGGTCGAGCATGTGCATAGTAGTGTTACACCATGCTTGTGTCGTAATTTTGCCCCTTGGCATATAACCTTGCCATGTTATGCACTCAATATGATAGATCATTTTGATCGTATCTGGTATAAAATCTCTATGTTGTTAGAGTGTTCGCTATGCTCATATTTGTAAAATTTTGCAAGCGAAATTGAGTGCGTATTAAGCTATTTTCAAGGAACACGATATTTTTGGATTTTGGTTTATAAATCCATTGTGACTATGATGACTAGGTCATCACAATCAATGAGTGGAATAATGCTCAAGTTGTTGAATGCCGAATGGCGTTTTCTAGTCACATATGTTCCGTAACAATTGAACCATGTTATGACTCGATGACATATATGCCAAAATGTATCACTCATAGCATCTCATTATGATTTGTGAGAAATAAAATCTTATGCATTACTTGTATTGGATATGTGAAAAGGAAAAATATTCATGAGTCAATATGGTCCGGCTTGCATCGGTTTGTGTAACCAGAAGATGTATTGGGACATTGACACATTTAGGCTTTAATAGTCTGGAGTTTGGACAGTTTGATGATCCATATACCACAGTATTGTCATGGACATCATTTTCTCTGAACAAAGAAACTAGTTGGATCAAAGACACCAAAGTACGTTGGTGGAGTCGTGAGCAGTGCTCATGACCGATGATGATATTTATGTCATCCGCGTCTTGTTTTCACAAACATGTGTGATGCCAAAGACCCCCCCAATGATCCTTCTTAGCCATGTTCATTGATTAAAGCCTAATGTTTGTAACGATTAGGAGATGACACCCTCCTATGCTAAAGAGGATAATGTAGCGAATCGCATAAGCATGGTGCCGAGTCCTCCCCTTTTCACCGAGTCCTTATACATACATGATCATAAGTATTAGCCTGGGTGGCTTATGATGCTATGATGGTGTTCACAAATGGTCGTACTCAAGTGATAACATTTATATGTTATGTTGTTCCTTTGACAATGATTGATAAGTTGATGAAACCTGAGTTATGGTTGTCCAACTTGCGGACCAGTCATTGTAAAGGTCAGTTCACCCACTTTTTAGACCAAGTCATAAAGTGAAATTTTAACGAGTACTTCATAACATTTAAGGCTACCTTCTCACAAATTTTGGTGCCATTTGGAGACTTGGAAGGAGGTGAACCACTTAAATGAAGTTTTCACATACCACCAGCCATCCCAATAACCAGTTCGATGTCATTTCGACTGGATTTTTAACCACAAGGTTGATGGTTTTGGAATCCTAAACACCCGTTTATACATGTTCACGAAATTTTGAGGTGTTTGGGGCTGGTGAAGGGAGTGAACTCTTAAAGAAAGCACTAGAGGTTCGATAAAACCAACGGCCTATCATCGGTTTAATCGTTTCTTTATGTTCGATCCCGGTGGTGCATGGTGGCGGTTTTGTTGGATTCTCAAGACCAGTAGCTACGGTTATGTAGCATAGGTCAACATGTCATATTTACCTATACCTACCATCATTCAAATGCTTAGTTACAAGTGTAACCATATGCATTTTGTTAACTGGATTGTGTTAACAATGAAAACCTTTATCGTCCACATGTTCATGTGCCAAAGTGCGTCACCACAACGCATTATGACGGGTTATAAATGATGAATATGGCATGCGCTTTCACTCATAGTCCGCTTAAATTATACCTTGGCAGACGATCTCGTAAGTCACTTTGATGAGCCAGTCTTCCCGTCGTTAGGGAGAGATGCGAACGATCATGTTCGAGTAGAACGACTTGGAATTGTCGTAGTTTGTCCCTACTGTGTCTCACCAAGTTCCCTAAAGTGACGAGATTAAATACATGCTGCAAACATGTCTGCAAGGATTGTGTCCGGTTAGGGACGTTCGTCACCTATAAATGGTGATATGGTAACACCACAAATTGTGGTAGATGGTGTTACTAGGCCGTGGATCTCATAGAGTATTGGGATGCCACTTGGTTCGATAAATACTCTCGCTAAGAATGTATGCAAGTTTGGTACATGAAACTTGATCATCTGATCAAATGAACTCATCCGTCTCATGTGATTCTGGATTATAGTCATTATTGGGGGACGCCTCAATGAATGCCAATCCATAAAGAGTACTCTATGAATAAATCCGGTACATGAGGACGTGGAATGTGAGTTTAATCGAACCATACTTCGTTGAAAATCTACAACGTTGTAGCCTTGGCCTAAAATGGAAACATATGCGATTTTAGTATAAACAAAGTGATAGCCCTTTGTTGAAGTGGTGTTGACACTCCAAAGATAAGCTCTATCTGTATACTTTGTCAAAGCGAGTGAGAGAAAGAGTTAAACTCACCTCATGGCGCGAGGTTTCTCATGAACGCACTGGAATCGACTATGATGACACAAAACTTAGTCGTGCTATCGTAATGGATGTTATAGCATCTACTATCTTTTCAGTTATATAGTTTCCTAAAAACTGTCGTGCAGCTTGTGGTTAAATCTTATCTTAGTGGGGAACTAAGTTAAGTGATAAAAAGGATCTCGTAGTGGATCAGACTCAAATCAAGTGGCTCCTGACCACGGAGTGTGTCGACAAGTGAATGTCGGGAACGCATACTAAGTATATACTTGATTTGGAAGGGATATGAAGCTTTTGCGTGTAAAACTAAGGGTTTATAGTGATGTACTCTTGTGAGACTAAGAGATTCCGCTAAATCCAAAGTTAAGAATGAAAGGATCTTGGGGACACTTGATGATGCGTATTCATCAATCGGTTTAAGGCAATCTAAGGGATGGTTTCCCTAAGAGACGATAAAGTAATGCCTATATGATTCCCAATGATTAGTCGAAGTCATCATAAGACTTGGCTCACTTAAGTGATGATGCAGTCTTAAGAGAAAAGTACGGTATTATGTACTCATGTTTGACTCGATGTACTCATTCGTAATAATCCGGTAAAGCCACTGTGATGATGGCCTAGGATGCTCTCACGCAATGTCTGTGATTGACAAGAAGCTCAAAGCTCGCTCTATCTCGATAAAAAGGACACTTGAAAACTGATACCCGAATATGCCCAGAATGTGTTGGTCTGTCTCCCATATGACCTACAAGGCAGCTCACTTGATGGAAAATGGTGAAATTGGTACCATTGGAAAGGTTTGTGTCTACTTTCCAAGGAAACCAACCATTTGATCACATCTATCATGTTGAGTGACATATGACTATTGTTGCAAAGTAGGACAGGATATGTCTGGTAATTTGCTGAGTCAACTTCGATAGAGCTTTGTGATCTGCTCAGGTCGATCTAGGTTACGTACTGTATGTGAATGAAAAGCTATGGGTGCCTAGTTTTCATAAGTTCTTACAGTTTCGTTGATGCCTATTGAATCGAAGAAGTTATGATTGATTTAGTGCATGGAGGTCAAGACTTTGGAAAACTTGATAAGTCCTTAGTGACTCTGCACTTTGGATGTGTCGCGCTCTTTTTGTCCTTAGACCAAGGTTTGTTTTTTCCCATTGAGTTTTCACTTGGTAAGGTTTTTAACGAGGCGACCTATGAGAACATCCATACAATGATGCGTTGTACTTCTGTTCAACTTCGACCAAGAGGTATTTTTCCCACTAGGTTTTTCCTTGGTATAGTTGTGAGGGCAACTTGGCATCCGACCTATGATTTGAGGTACTCATGAGGGGGAGTCGTTATATATACATCAGGGGGAGTATACACGACATGTTATGTTGGTGCGTTGCATTCTTTTCCTCATCAAGCCTTTATTTTTTCCATGGGTTTTGTTTTGGCTTGGAATAGGTTTTTACAAAGGCAACATATTTTGCACCATTATTGTATTAGTGCTCGACACAGGGGGAGTGTTCCGGGAATTATTATTCCCGTGATGTGTCTTACCTAATACTGATTGTAGATACATAGATGGAAGGTTCTAGATCCTTCTAGAGGTAGTAGGATCCTATTAGATGTCTTACCTTATCTAGGAATCCTATGTATGGAAGGACTCTCATTGTAATGCCTATATAAAGGCCCCTCTATCAGTGTTATGAATACAATTGTTTGACTCTATTTACAATCTTTTTACTTTCTCCTGAAACACTACATAATTTATTTAGATATAATTTAAAATACAAAAACAAATCCAAAACTTTCAAAAATATATAGTTGATTGCAAAAGTAGATTAATTAACAAATCTTTTCAAACTAAAAAAATAAAAAATCACTTAAAAATCACTTAAAATGGTCAAATTTTATTTTCTGAAATTCTTTGTACAAAGATGAATCTACGAATTAGTATATTATTATTAAGTTTAATTTCTTATATATTTCGAAATATCTGTTTCAGAATTCATAAAATCAGTAATTATAAATTTAGTAAATATAAGTTTTTTTATTTATTTATAAATCAGCGGGTCGGGCAGCGGGCAGCCGGTCGGGCAGCCGCCAGCAGGTCAAGTTGTTCAGATTCGGGTCGTTCAATTCGTTTTTCCACGAGATGCTTGAAGCAGTGGGAGCAAACGAGCCGAAGATTTTCTCGTTATTCAAAACGAGGAGTAAAAGCCATGATAATTGGATTTAATTATCCAATCCTTATTATTTGTTGGTTTTTATTGTTTTGATATATGGCATGTATAGATGTATGCGTGATATGTTTCCTTGGATGTTAGGACGAGAAAATTAAAAACCTTAATTTTTCAAAATAACTAAGTGATTTTAAATTGATTTTTCAAAATCAAATTGGCCTCCATAATTTATTTAAATTGTGAAATAATTAGCATGCGCGTTGACATTAGAGTGTCCCTCCACATCGGATGTGCTAATTATTGGCTCACTGGTTTTAAACTTCAAATTTGATAACAAAAAGGTGAATATTATTTTTTATGATAGGACCTCTCCATCTGTAGGACTATTATCATTAAATGATATTCTAAGGTTTGTTAAATTATGGTGTTCACTTAGGTGTATTAATTAATAAGCTCTCCATCAGAGTCTATGTTAATTTAATACATGGCCAAGAGGAACCGACTATTAATTTTACTTGTCAAAACGCATCTTGGCTAGATAGTAAAATTAAAGACGTTAAAATCTACTTGAAAATGTATGTGTAAACATCCACACTATCGTGGCTTGCATGTACGGTTTATCAAGGTGTTGGTTGATTGCACATATATTGTGTTTTAAGGTTTTTCAATATATTATGCGTCGAATTATGTGATGAATGGTGTTTTTAATTTTATTCTCAGATGTTTTTCAATCCACTAGCTGTTATTCTCAAAGAAAACAAACTTGATGGCACTAACTTTGCCGACTGGAAAAGAAATCTTGATATTGTCTTGACTGCCAAGGGGCATAAATTTGTTTTAACTGAGGAGAGCCCTTTGGAACCAGAAACGGATGCCACTCCTGAAGAGTTGGCTGAATTTCGGAAATTGAAAAATTCTGATGAGATGGCTCGATGTTACATTTTGGCCTCATTGACAAATGTATTGCAGCATCAGCATCATACGATGGGCTCAGCCGTGGAAATGATGAAAAATCTCACTGAGATGTTTGGTCATCAAAACCGGGCGGCTAGGCAAAATGCAATGAGGGTTTTGATGACAACCCCAATGTCTGAAGGGACCCCAGTAAGGGATCATGTTCTTGAAATGATGTCTCATTTGAACGAACTGAGCATACTGGGGGCCACTATCGATGCGGAGTCGCAGGTCGATATTATCTTGGGCAGTTTACCAAGAAGCTTTGAGTAGTTCCGCCTCAACTACAATATGAATCGTAGGACTTACACATTGGCGGAACTTCTGACAGAGCTTCAGTCTGCCGAAGGTCTCTTTAAACAAGGTTGTCATCAAATTCTTGCGGCAACCGGTGCTGCTTCTTCAAAACCCAAATGAGGAAAGAAGAAAAAGCAGGTTGGCCAGAAGCAAGTGGCAACCTTCAAAGCTAAGGGCAAGGCTCCTCAGTCAAAGGCTCCTCAGCCCGAGGTGAACAAAAAGCCAAAGGGCAAGTGCTTCAACTGCGGTCTCAAAGGGCATTTCAAGAGTGACTACCCTAAGAAAGGTACGTCTCGTGCACTAGTAGTCAAAACATGTTTGGCTGCCTGTTATATCACTTCGTGGATAGTGGATTCGGGCTCCACTGATCATGTTTGTTATGACTCGCGGGGGTTCCAAGTAACCAAGGAACTTAGTGCGGATGAGATTACAATAAGCTGGGGCGACTATTCTAGGCTGAAGGCTGTTGCAGTGGGAGTCATGCAACTAAAAGTTGATGATAGGATTTTAGTTATTAATAATGTATTATTGGTACCCGATTTTAGAATGAATTTGATTTCAGTTTCTAAATTGCATCGTGATGGATATTCAGTTTCTTTTGAAGATAATGCAGTTATTAAAAGAAACGGTGATATGTTTGCACGAGTACTTATAGTGAAGAACTTTATATCATTAATCTTTTGACTCCCTTGCATACTTATAAATCACTTAACTCTTTGACTAATCCTAATAAAAGAAAAGAGCCTTCGAGCATAAATCCAACATATTTGTGGCATTTACGATTGGGTCATATTAACCTTAGAAGGATTCAAAGATTGGTGAGCGATGGCCCATTGGATTCGCTCCAAGTTGAGTCATTTCCAACCTGCGAATCCTGTCTAGAAGGTAAAATGACTAAAAGGGATTTTCAAAGCAAAGGAAATCGTGCACAAAATGTGTTGGAATTGGTTCATACCGATGTATGTGGTCCAATGAACATCCAGGCTAAGAGTGGTTTCGAATACTTCATCACGTTTATAGATAATTATTCAAGATATGGATACATCTATTTGATGCGACGTAAGTCTGAATCTTTTGATAAGTTCAAAGAATTCAAGGCTGAAACGGAGAAGCGTCATGGACAGAGTATCAAGTCACTACGATCTGATCGTGGTGGCGAATACCTTAGTGGAGAGTTTTTGGATTTATTGGCACATGGGGGGATTACTTCCCAGCTCACAGCGCCTGGTACACCACAACAAAATGGTGTTGCTGAACGAAGGAATCGTACTTTATTAGAGATGTTTAGGTCAATGATGAGTTATTCTGATTTGCCTATTTCATTCTGGGGATACGCCTTGGAAACAGCGGCGTACATTCTAAACTTGGTGCCTTCGAAATCAATTCCAAAAACACCCACAGAACTGTGGAATGGGCGCAAGCCCAGTCTAGGACATGTTCGGATTTGGGGTTCACCAGCACACGTGCTGAATAAGGAAGCTGATAAGTTGGCATATCGTATAGAAGTACAAGTGTTTGTAGGATATCCGAAGGGAACAAAGGGTGGCTTATTCTACAGTCCTAAAGACCAGAAGGTCATTGTTCGCACCAACACCCGGTTCTTAGAGGTAGATTATGTGATAAGCAACAAGCCTAGGAGTGAGGTCATTCTAGAAGAACTTAGGGGTGAGATTTAGACAATACCAATTGTGCAAACACCTAGTGTACCACGTATCGACACTATTATGGATACGCAAACCAAGGACACGCCTCGTCGTAGTGGGAAGGTTGTTTGTCAACCTGAACGTTTCATCAGCGTGGGAGCGTCTTCAGACCACTCCCCGGACCAGGATGAAATGGATCCATGTACGTACAAATAGGCAGTTCAGGACAAGGATGCTGAATCCTGGCAAACAACAATGAAATCCGAAATGGGATCTATGGATTCTAACCAAGTGTGGGAGCTAGTAGAGCTACCCAATGGGGTAAAACCCATTGGAAGTAAGTGGGTCTACAAGCATAAGAGAGGATCGAAAGGGAAGGTTGAAACCTTGAAAGCAAGGCTTGTTACGAAAGGTTACACTCAGAAGGAGGGCATCGACTACGATGAGACCTTTTCGCCAGTAGCCATGCTTAAAACGATCCGGATTCTCTTAGCTGTAGCTGCGCATTTGGATATGGAGATTTGGCAGATGGATGTCAAGGTTGTATTCTTTAACGGGAGTCTTGATAAGGAAATCTACATGCGCCAATCTGAAGGATTCATTGCTGAAGGAGAGGAGCACTTAGTGTGCAAGCTTAAGAGAGCAATTTATGGTCTTAACCAAGCATCAAGGTCTTGGAACATGCGATTTGATGAAGTCATTCAATCGTATGGTTTTGAACAGTGTCCTAGTGAGGTTTGTGTGTACAAAAAGTGCGATGGAAACGTGCTGGTTTTTCTTGTACTATACGTAGATCATATACTTGTAATTGGAAACAATGTGAAGGTATTATCAGACGTAAGGGTATGGCTGTCTGAGCCGTTCGATATGAAAGATTTGGGAGAAGATGGGCACATCCTTGGTATTAAGATCTTTCGAGATCGCAAGAAAAGGATGTTGTGCTTATCTCAGGCGTCCTTTATCGATATGGTGCTAAAACGGTTCAGTATGGAGAATTCCAAGAAAAGTTTACGTTACAGACATGGAATTCAGCTATCTAAGGCTATGTGTTCTAAGACACAGAAGGAGATAGATAACATGAAGCTGGTCCCTTATGCTTCGGCAGTGGGAAGCCTCGTGTATGCTATTCTTTGCACCAGGCCTGATATCTGTCATGCTGTAGGCATGGTGTCGAGATATCAGTCGAAACCAGGACCGGGACATTGGATTGCTGTCAAGCATATACTCAAGCATATACTCTACCATGGAAGCCGAGTATGTAGCAGCCTTAGAGGCATCTAAAGAGGCGGTATGGCTCAAGTACTTCCTAAAGGATTTGGGTGTGATTCCTAATTTGCCTATAAGTATTACACTTTATTGTGATAATATCGGTGTTGTTGCAAATTCGAAGGAACCACGGACCCACAAAGCAAGCAAACATATCAAGCGCAAATATCATATCATTCGAGATTCTGTGAAGAGAGGGAAGATTATTGTCTCCAAGATAGCATCTGAAGACAACCAAGATGATCCTTTCACGAAAGGGTTGCCCTCAAAGTCATTTGAAGGGCATGTGGAAGGAATGAGGTTGAGATGTATGGCAGCATTGCTTTGAGTATAAGTGGGAGATAGATAGACATAGTCTAGATAGTATACTTCAAAAGCATGCTTTGAGTATAAGTGGGAGATTGTTAGGGTTGTATACGTCAAAGCATACTTTATGCTTGTATTACCTAATTTCCCAGTCTTTATCTATGAGAATATTTAATTCATTTATCACATGTTTTGCATATTTTTTCACGCTATGGTTATGCAAATGTAGTCTAAATTACTTTATATTGTAGATAATGTGGTGTGTCGTGTCACACAGAAGATCACATTATCGGATCCTTATATAGTAATATTTAGTTCACAACCTATATAACATTAGACCGTTATGTGAGAGGTTGTAATATATGCTTGAGATTGGTTGGTGTTGACCATTAGCATATATTAGCGTATTCGTTATACGTTGAACAGGATCGAGGTGAGATAGATTCTTCTATACTGACTATAAGAAGAACGTACATCTCGGACAATTATTATTTCTTAATTCTAGTGATTAATATTTAATTATATATATATATATAATATTTATTGCTTTGATTTATCATGGGTGAGAGCCACAATGATTGACTCAATATGCTCGATATTTTGGGCAATATTATTATTTATATGATAATTAATATTATAGCTAGAAATCGTGTCCCGACCAGTCGGGTTGATCATGTCCCTTAAGGCACTCGAAAGGATTATTATATTAAACCCTACAGGTGGAATTAATTTTCCGATATAATAATAAAGGTCGAGTGGTATACTCATGTATAATATATTAATGAATTAAAAGCTGCCAGTAGCTTAAATTAATTAATGGACATGGAATATCTTGAACACTGGAAATAATTAAGTCAAAAAGGAGCCCAACGTCGTAATTTGGGATTTTGGTAGGAAGTGCAATATCAACCTTTTAGTGGACTAAGTTGATATTTAATAGAGTCATTATATTAGGAAGAGTTCTAATATAGGAAGATGACATCTATTAAGAGTCCTTACCATATCCTCCTTAAGGTCCCTAGAGTAGCCCAAAACACCTATAAATAGGACAATATGGGAAGCCGATTTTTACTGATTTATTGATCAAGAATTTTGATTTTTTCCTTTGTGTTTAATTGTGGATCTTGACTTGTGTCTTGGATTCCACAATTTAGGTAACACAATATTTTTCTAAAATACATAAATATTCAGAAAAATAGAGAGGAAAAATTTGTAAGGAATTTCCTGGAGATATAGTGGTTCGGCCGATCTCATAAGCTGTCCAAGTAGTCTGGTAGATTGTTGCCCACACGACATCCGGACATAGGCGGGATACACTCTAGAAGATCTTGAGGTAGAAATACAAGAAGATCGGAGAGGAACACAAAGAGGAGACAAATCGACCAAAAGGGAATTTCTACCACTTCGCGTCAAAGGTATAAATTACCGACTCCCATGCGTAAATATGTCTATTTAATTGTTTATCAATCTATTTAGTTAATTAATTGACAAGTCTAAATAGATCCAATTTTTACGTTGGTTAGTTTATAAAACCTTTATTCAAATAATTTCCACCAACTTGCTTCCGCTGCGTCTTATATTCCAACAGTATATACCTAATCATCTTTGCGGACCCAT
The DNA here is from genome assembly GCA_033398695.1 of Orobanche coerulescens. Classification (NCBI taxonomy): domain Eukaryota; kingdom Viridiplantae; phylum Streptophyta; class Magnoliopsida; order Lamiales; family Orobanchaceae; genus Orobanche; species Orobanche coerulescens. The sequence continues at coordinate 45,042,865 of CM065805.1, read as the reverse complement.
TTTAGTACGACGTGGAGGCGTAATTGGCACATAGACTGCACAACCAAAAATGTGTAACACCCCCAGATTGAACCGGAAATATTACAGCGCCGTGGGCCCCGAGATGGAACCCACAAGGCTAAGGGATATTTTCGCAAACATTTACAAATGCCCAAGAGGCCAACAACGGTACTCTCTTTAAAAATTCACAAAGACTTATAAAATCCATTTATTAAAAACCGTCGTAAAAACTCATTTGAAATCGCAAGGCCAAACAGCCGACACTCAAAAGTTTAGAAAAACGATTTGCAAAGTAACCTCAGTTACCAGATACCAAAAGAGCATTTCAAAATACTCACGCAGCGGAAAAAGACCAACCATAAAGATACTCTAGTAGCGGAATACAAGAACCAAACAAGAAACTCAATGCACAAAGCATGTCCTAGCCAGTATCCTCCGGGAAGCTCATCTCTTCACGACCGCTACAAGCTCGATACTCCAAGAACCTAAAAAGAAATCCCACGATGGGGTCAGCCATAATATCCAACAACGATAACCGTCACATCACATTAATAATTACATACCAATGAGAATACAACATAAGAATACGACCAACGTAATCTTACCGCCATAACTTTGCTTACTCAAGTAATTCTCATCAGAATAACCATTATCACATTTCACATCTCGTAATCTCGATCAAGCAATAAACACAAAACATCTATATTGTACCTCAATCAATACTCAGGGTTCTCAAAACATCATCATAACTCGTAATACGGTAATATACCAGCTCTGACCAATTTGATCCATCGGATATCAGCATCAAATTCCAAACACGATAATCGATTGTCCATCAAAGACAAATACCAATAAGAAGAATACAGAACATACCTCGAGCTACGCAATGACACGACGAATCACGTTAGTCTAATCCGAGATCAGATCAATACCACATACAGACAGGGTCCTAACACAAGACCTACAAATGCATACTCGTATGACAACGTCAATATGCTCACATCAATAACAACAATGTATACTTATGGAAATCCGATGATCCAACGCAAACAGCATAGATCCCAAGATGATACTGATAGATCAACACGAGGTGGATAACTCATAATATACATATGCACAACAACATATGGGTAATCCGATGATCCAGCGTTCACTGCCTAGATCCCAAGATGATCCCGTCGGACCAACACGAGGTGGATAAACACGTCCAATGATCCAGCGCACGCTAGCATAGATCCCAAGATGATCCCGTCAGATCAACATGAGGTGGACAAACGACAACAATGCACAAATGCATATTAACAACAATACACAAATGCATGACAACAACAATACACAAATGTATCACAACATGATCGACACGAAATGACAAAAATGATTAGAGTACTTGCCCCTGTAATATTCGCAATTTTGATTTCCGGTAATTTTCGTTTTTCGGCGTAGGTCCATTTCGACAATTCGCTTATGACCGTTTCGTCATTCTGAGAATATTTAATTCTGTACTTTTTGTCATCCGAGTTCGTTTCGGTATCGTTTTGTTGAGTTCCGTATTCTAAAACGACTTTTCCGCACTTGAGTTCGATTCTCGCGAATCTCGTCCGAAACTATTGTTTCGAGTTTCTCGTAAGTTCATTTAATGTTATTGTTCATGTTGTAAGCTTTGGTTTGGTGTTTCAATCGTGTATCGTGATTTTCGGACGTTTTGGGCCGTTTTCATAATTTCCCAAAGTTTGGGGTAATTACTTCCGTTGTCGAATTCCGACACTTCTGGTGGTCGGAATCGTGTGTTATCTTAGCTTTTAGATTCGTCTTTGCGAGTACTTCGTAACAGTATCTTCGATTCGTATTCAGGTTTGGGTTTCGGGGTCGTTCGGATCGTCGTTGTGGTTCGGTCGTAATTTTCGGTCTGTCTGGAGGTGGCTGGCCGGACCTGTGCGACACGGCCCTAAAAACGGCGCTGCCAAGCGCCGTGTCTTCCGCCGGGTCGTCCAGGACCAGCAGCCTGGCAAGACACAGCCGAGACACACGGCGCTGGTGTGGGCCGTTTGCTGCGCCGTGTTCGGCAGGGGTATAAATATGGCCGAGCAGTCGGGTTTCACCCATTTTTCTCACTTCGTTCTTCCTCTTCCGCGACTGGAGACTTCTTGGACGTGGAAACATGTTGTCATACAACAAATTTATGAAGTCTTGGAGTTCATATCATCGATTATCCATCCTATAACATCCTCTGATCGAGCGAATCAGGTCAGATTTCCTGGAAATCCTAGTTTGGGTAAATTGGGTTTTTTGTTGGATTTCGTCCGTTTGAGTCGTAATAACTTAGATTATTGATGGATTATTGATTGTTTAGATGTATTATATCGAATTCCTTGTTATTTTGGTTGGATCGTATCGATTCATTGTTTTGGTCGAGTTCTTAGTCGACGCCTTGAAGGTGTCCGACAAAAGGTCTTAGAGGGGGGATTGGGCGTTGTATGATTATTATCCATCGTACTATTGTTGATTTATCATTGGTATGACCTAAGGAAGAAATTCTTGTGAAGAACTCGAGTCGGAACCCTTCCGTTCGTTGTCGTCTTCGTGGTACAAGCTTCCCGGTCGAACCGCGTTCTTCGGGGTATTCGGTAATGGTTATTAAGGCAAGTATCCTATTATACGACTTGTATCTTGAGACTAATAATCACGTATGAGATTTATAATGATTTTGCTTGCCTTCGTAAATATGTTCCGTTTGAATTGGTTGTGTATTCCGCAATTCGAAGGCTTTGTGATAATGGTGTTATATTGGTATACGTGTTAGCTGTTTTGCAATGTATTGTGTACCGAACGTGTGTTATGTTGGTTGTGTGTCGTTGATTGATGATAGTTGTTGAGAGTGTTGAGATTGTGTTATGTGCGTGTGATGTACAATTTTGTGGTGATCAACGTGATTGATTAACTGTGCTCATTGTTATATGTAATGTGAATATGAATGTGGTGTGCTGGAACGCTAAGTTCACTCGTGTGGGTTCGACGGGGCCTACGAGGATTCATGGCACAGGTCCATGGGATCAGAACTTAGTGTGTGGTGCTGAGGTCTAATCGTGCGGGTCTGACGAGGCCTACGATGATTCATGGCACAGGTCCATCGAATCAGGACACAGTACGTCCAACCGTGCGGGTTCGGCGGAACCTACGGTGACACGTGACACAGGTTCACAGGGTCAGGACTGGTTGTTGTGATTGATGTGTTTGTTTCTTTCCGTGCGGGTTGTTGAACCTACGGAGACACGTGACAGTGGATCACGGTGTCGGAATTAATTATGCTTGTTTAATTGTGCATGGTGTAGTCCGTGCGGGTTGTTGAACCTACGAAGACACGTGACAGTGGATCACGGTGTCATGAGCATGTTTATTTTCAAATCAAAGTTTTGAAAGGAAAAGTTTTATGAAAATGAATGTTGGACCGAGTCCTAAGCTTGAGTAAATGTTTCCAGTATTGTAAACTGTTGAGTTATGAAACAAGATTTGGGTTAAGGCCCTAAAGTCTTTCGAAAGGTTTTGTGAATCAGGACTTGAGGTCTTAAAGGTTTTGAAATTCTAAAAACTCCCGAGATGATAATCTTATTTTCGAATGCTTCATAGCTTATCTTCCCTTGTGAAAACCTCCCGGGGATATTTCGATACTTGATTATTATATTTGATTCACGATTATTACTTGCTTGTTACATTTAGTATGATTTGATACTTGCATTAGTAAAACAGTGGAGTTTTACTAACCCCCGAGTATTCGGGGGGTGGATGTCTGTTTTGCGTCCAGGTACATGCAGATTCAGGGGAGCAATCACAGGATTGGCACAAGAGGATGACGAACTGCGATACTAATCATGAGTCGAGAGTTGCTTGATTTTGTTTTTGTCAGAGTTGATTTCAGTTTTCCGCTGTATTGTATTTCGACCCCTGTGTGGGTAATGTCGTTTAAGTCAGTTTTGTTGATTGGGTTGTGTGACCTCATCGGTCAGTGTATTCACATGTAAGTGACCATAATGGTCTGTATTATTTTATTGTTTGACCCTGGTCGGGCAAGCATTTGGTTGTTTATGGATGTTTAGCCTGGTAGATCCTTGTGGAAAGGGTCTACGGCGTGTAATTTTCCCATATGGTTTTGAGGGCGTTACATTTATGGTATCGGAGCTTTGGTTGTGGAAACCTAGGCTGTCGGGTCAAGTTGAGTCGAGATTTGTCGAGTATTGTGGGGTTTTGCCATTCGAGTTGTCGGGCAACAAGTTGAGTTGTGCGTAGTTGATAAGTGGTAATTTTACCACATTATTTCTAGGATTTTATACTAGGTTTTTATCTCGTTTCGTGATTAATGTGCTCGTATTTGGCTTATTTATGATTAGTCGAGCCTTATTACGCGTTTGGGTTGGTTTTAGTGTGTTTGCAGGTTTTTAGAGCCAAAAGGACCCAAAACGAGACAAAGGACCGAGAGTCGAGTCAAACGGACTAAGAAACGGATTTTTGCGAAAGACAGACGAACCTATCGGCCAGCCTATCGGCCGATAGACCCGTCCGAAAGGAGTTCCTGCCCTACCGAGTGAAGAGATCGACGAACCAACTATCGGCCAGCCTATCGGCCGATAGGCCAGGCCGATATGCTGCCCAGCGGACTCTCGTGTCTTGACGAATTATGACTCTTTTGGATAGATTTTGTTTCCTAGATTAGGGCTAATCGGGAGTTTAACCCCCTTAGGCTATATAAACCTCCTCTTAGACCTAGTTTTGCCATCTACCATAATCTTTTATCATCTTTCATCAGCCCTTTTCATCTATTATTATCTTTAGCAGATTTTTACATCTTTTTAGCAAGATTTATTCCTTTGATGCAAGAACTTTTTGGAGGAGAATTATTATTGTTTTTCAGAGATTGAAGACTCGGAGTTCATCCGTAAGGGTTGTAATCTCTCTTTTCTTATTAATAATATGCATTCTTCATCTAATTCTTGTTTAATTTCAATTATGTCTGGCTAAATTCATTGATTGATTCTAGGGTTAGTAATTTTAATTGATGTTCACATGATGTTCCTTTGATTACCTTTTGACCTTTCATCCTAGGCTTGTGTTCAAGTTGTGTTAAATCTCATGTTAGATTAAAGGGCCCTTAATCGATGCATGTTAACTAATTAATTTTGTCCGGAAGGAGTAATTGATTAGTGGAAATACTTGATGCACAATATGATTTAATCTTGAGACCTGACGGAGAAAGATAAATCATAGATAAATAAGTTGGCGCTTTTTAAGTGATTTAAATTCTTTGAGCCCTGGCGGGGAAAAGGGTTTAAATTAACTATCTTTCTAGGTTGCCTTGATCGGAATTCTAGATTGACTGAGTGATTATTTCTAGGATTGAATTAAAATTTGGGGAAAAGGAATCAAGTGAATGGATTGTGTGAACTCAATTAGATGATACTACCCTAGGATCAATTACCTTTCGACTTGTGATTTTATCTTGCTAAATTGCTTTATTTGCTTAATTTAGATAATTCATCTTTTATTTAATTTTTATTCTTCGATTTTTAAAGTTAGATAATTCGTAACAAACAAACTTTCGGATTCCTAAATAGCAGTCAAATTTTGAGTAGAGTTACTTCCTTTATTTTCGACACATCAATTCCCTTGGGTTCAACACCTTGGAAATACTCCGAGGTTTTACAAATTTTAAAATTGATCGGATTTGAAAACCTTACTACGCGAATCCCAGCAATCAAGTTTTGGCGCCGTTGCCGGGGACTTGATAGAAAACTTAAGGGGATAATTCGAAAAAGAAGAGATTGTTACTTTAGGTTGTTTACTATTATTATTAATATTCGATCTCGTTTCCTCACATCTTGTTTTCTCTTCTTTGTAGGCGGTGCATGATCACAAGATCCCAAGGAAAGGACTTATTTCCTTTGGATCCGGAAATCGAGAAGTCTTTGAGGAGGAAGAAGCAAGAAGCGAGAACCGAGACTCTTTCTATACCTTTTGTTGATACCATGGCCGGCATTGTTGACCCACCACGAGAACTCGCTCGTCCCGAGAAGATCCCATTGAATGCCCGCTTCCGACCTAAGCTGGACGATTATCAAGAAGGAGGTTGGGGAAAGATTGATGCCAACAACTTCGAGCTTAAGCCGTCCCTCATCGCCACGGTGAAGTCTCAAACATACGGAGGAGGAGTTAATGAAGATCCAAACGCTCACCTTGAGTCGTTTTTGGATATATGTGCCACCATCAAGCAAAACGGAGTGCCTCCGGATGTCATTAAGCTCCGCCTATTCCGGTTCTCCTTAGAAGACGATGCACTAGATTGGTACAAGAGCCTCGATCGGAAGGAAATTGGTACTTGGAGAGGGATGACTCGGTTGTTCTTAGCACAGTTCTATCCTCCCTCGAAGGTGCAAAAACAAATCAACGATATCTTGCAATTCGAGCAATATGAGGATGAATACTTATACGAGGCATGGATCCGATTTAAGAAGCTACTTCGCAAATGCCCACAGCATGGAATTGACAAGGAGGAAATCTATATTCGGTTTTATCGGGGTTTGACGAGGATGGCTAGAAGAGAGTTGGACTATTCATCGAAAGGGGGATTTCTTGCTAACGATTATGAAGAGGCCAAGAATCTCATTGAGCTAGCGGTCAACAATGATTACGAGGAAGTGACCGATAGGAAGATGACGAGAAGAAAGGTCCCATCCGGTGACGAGGACGCCTACGGTGATTTGAAGGCGAAATTTGAAAGACAACAAAAAGAACTTGAGATGCTAAAAAAGAATACTTTAGGGGTCAATTCAGTTTTTGAAGAGCCAAGCGAGCCTATTGCAGTTAAGGAGGATGCAAATTACGTGCAAGGAGGAAACTTCTGGCAAGGGGGAAATAGGGGGAACTATTATCCGAACAATCGAAACCACCCAAATTTCTCCTATGCCAACCCGAACAATGCTCTCCAGCCACCACCGGGATTTAACGTGAAGGACGGGGTTATTCAAGAGCCGATTGCTAAGACACCGATGGAAGAGATGTTGGAACGGTTGGAGGCGAGTCAAAAAGATTTTATTTATAAAGTAGACAAGAGGTTCGGGGCTCTCGAGCATAGTGTGACATCTATTGGAAACTCAGTGATAGCCTTGACAAAGCAGATGTCGATGGTGGAGACCCAAATGAGTCAAATGGCGAACGCCCAAGCCGGACTTCATAAGCCGGGCCATTTTCCGAGCAGCACCGAGACCAACCCGAAGACGCAACAATGAAACGCAATCGAGCTTCGGAGTGGGACAAGGTACAGTAATCATGGGGCTGAAATTGAGGAATCTGGAAACAAGGATGTACTAGAAACGGGATCCGAGAACGAGAAAGAAGATGAAATGCAGCAGGACCATCGGCCAAGCCTATCGGCCGATAGGCCCACCCGATACCCAGACAGAATGCCGGCAGTGGATCCTATCGACCCCCCTATCGGCCAAAAGGCTCCTGGAAGTTCGAATGTGAAGGATTTTGAGGTAAAAGCTCCATTTCCACAGCGATTGGCCAAGTCGAGACATGATGAAAAGCTTCAACGATTTATCGACATGTTTCAAAAGGTGAATATCAACATTCCACTTCTAGACGCTTTGAGAGACATGCCGGGGTACGTTAAATTCTTGAAAGACGCTGTGGCAAGCAAGAGGAAGTTGGCGAAGTTTGAAACCATAAATTTGACCGAGGAGTGTAGCGCTATCATTCAAAACAAGCTCCCGCTCAAGCAGAAGGATCCGGGACGTTTTACTTTGACATGCATGATTGGCGACCAAACGTTCCGTAATGGGTTGTGTGATCTCGGGGCAAGCATCAATCTTATGCCTCTATCCATCTTTAAGAAGTTGAAGATTGGGGAGATGAAGCCGACTACCATTTCTCTACTCATGGCGGACCGGTCGATCGCTTATCCGAGGGGAATTGTGGAGGATGTGCTCGTTAGAGTCCAACACTTAGTCTTCCCGGCCGATTTCATAGTTCTTGACATGCCCGAGGACGAGAATCAACCACTGATCTTTGGGAGACCGTTTCTAGCGACGGGGAGAGCACTTATCGACATCCAAGAGGGTGATCTTACTTTCCGGGTTAATGATCAAAATCTGAAAATTTCCATCTATGACGCGATGAAGAAGCCCGAGGATGCGCCCGAGGAATGTTATGAAATTGAGTCTATTATGCCACCCCCGTCCGACTTGTTGGAGCACTGCATTTCACACTCCATTTACTCACATTCTGATGTTGATGAAATTTCCGAGGATTTGCCAGAGTATGTTCGAATGTTGGAGGCGAACGAGAGTCGATCTAATGAGAGGGACGTATGCTATCTTGATATCAACAAACCCGTTCAAGGGGGAGTTGTCGCTGAAGACCCGGAATGAATGAGGTATCGTCTAGCTAAAGACGTTAAACGTAGCACTTGTTGGGAGGTAACCCAACGTATGTATATTAGTTCGTTTTATTCGTTTATTTTCGATTTTTCGTTTGCGTGATTTTTGTAGTTTCTAGTTTCGTAGTAGCTTTGTTAGTTTTGTTTAGTTCTAATCCATGCACGCCGAGTTTTGGATACTTGCAGGTCTTTAATCGCCATATCCAAGCAAAAACGGGACCAAGTTTGCGAACGAGAAAAAGCTGGAAAATTTTTGAGACAGACGATCCTATCGGTTGAGCCTATCGGCCGATAGGCCCGGCCGATAGGCTGAGGAAAATTAGAAAAATTTTATGTTACAAGCAGTGGTCGTTAGGCAGACCACATCGACCGATATCCCATCCGATATGAGGTGCGTAAGTTTCAGTAGTTCCTATCGGTCCAGCCTATCGGCCGATAGGCCAGCCCGATATGACATATCCGGCACTGTATATGCTTCGACTTCCGCCACAGTGATCAGGTACTCCGTTAACAAAGCCACTCCTTTCTCTTTTCAAACTTATTACTCCTTTGGGATGCGAAATAAGTTGGGGGGGGGGGGGATAAGTGCGGCTTTGTTAATTTCTTTACGTGTGAGTACCTTGTATGCCTTGTATCATTATTTGCTTGTGTTGGTGCCCGTTGTTTTTATTTATGCTTCTCATATTGGTGTTGCGTGGTTTTGGCTTTTTGTTGCTTAGTTTTTAGATTTTTATGTTCATTTTCGTTTGGTGTGTTTGCTAGTTTCTATTTTTTTTAGGTCGTAGTAGTTTTCTTTGCTTTTCGTTGTTTGTTTTAGATAGCCTTGCTTGTCTTAGTTTTTCTTTATTCGTGAATTTTTCGTGCTTCTATTTGTGTGATACCGATGTTACGACACTGTTTTTCTCTCTGAAGAAACGGTCGAGTTTTAGTCGAGTTGTAGTGAGTTATTTCTGTTTTGCATAGTGTTCATTTAGGTCCAAAATTTTTCGTGACTGTAGAGGTCTTGGCAGGAAGAGACGATACATACTTGTTTTAAAATCACCGTCAATACGTTTGGTTACATCTTCCGGATAGTGAGTCGTACTGTTTCTTTAGTCGTGTTGGCACTTAGATTGAGTTTAGAGTCGGTCAGTTTTTCCCAAAAGTTGAGATAATGTTGTTCTATGAAGGGAAGTCTAGTAACCGGGGGTATTCGCGTGACCCGTTGTTTACCCTCGCGTAAAACGACGACTCTGATTAGACTAGTGATTTAGATATTTCACATGTGCCAATGATAGGAAACTTAGTAACCGGGGGTATTCGCGTGACCCGCTGTTTACTCTCGCGTAAAACGGCGACCTTGATTCGGACATGCGGAAATTATATATTCGAGTTGTTTCTCCGCTGTAGACGGGAACTTAGTAACTAGAAGCATCCATGTGCCCCATGAGTGTCTTTTACGTCAAACGGTTTCTTAATACATGAGAATGGAAGTTCCACCCTAGGATTACCCCGATGAAACATCCCGAGATCCTAACCTAGTGGTCAACTCGAATCAAATTCTTGAACATATATATAAGGGAATACTGACCGAGGTTTATTTGTTATGAAACTCGTGAAAATTGTGCCACTAGGCGTAGCAGGGACGAACTAGCTTGTTTTTTTTAGCCTTTCATATTGTGGTCGATTTGACTCACGTTTTGTTAATCTTTGAGTGGATTTTCTTCATGAGCGAATGATTAGGACGAACTTGTCTACTTTGCGGAATCATTATTACGAGTGCGGCTCGCTTTACGACACTCGGATTATTTAGAGAGAATTACAGGATAGTATTGATTAGGTTGAACACTATGAGTTGCACGATGATTCACGACTTTCTTTTTCTTTTCTTTTTGTTGTTCGGGACGAACAAGGCTTAAGTTTGGGGGGGTTTGATAAGTGGTAATTTTACCACATTATTTCTAGGATTTTATACTAGGTTTTTATCTCGTTTCGTGATTAATGTGCTCGTATTTGGCTTATTTATGATTAGTCGAGCCGTATTACGCGTTTGGGTTGGTTTTAGTGTGTTTGCAGGTTTTTAGAGCCAAAAGGACCCAAAACGAGACAAAGGACCGAGAGTCGAGTCAGACGGACGAAGAAACGGATTTTTGCGAAAGACAGACGAACCTATCGGCCAGCCTATCGGCCGATAGACCCGTCCGAAAGGAGTTCCTCCCCTACCGAGTGAAGAGATCGACGAACCAACTATCGGCCAGCCTATCGGCCGATAGGCCAGGCCGATATGCTGCCCAGCGGACTCTCGTGTCTTGACGAATTATGACTCTTTTGGATAGATTTTGTTTCCTAGATTAGGGCTAATCGGGAGTTTAACCCCCTTAGGCTATATAAACCTCCTCCTAGACCTAGTTTTGCCATCTACCATAATCTTTTATCATCTTTCATCAGCCCTTTTCATCTATTATTATCTTTAGCAGATTTTTACATCTTTTTAGCAAGATTTATTCCTTTGATGCAAGAACTTTTTGGAGGAGAATTATTATTGTTTTGAGAGATTGAAGACTCGGAGTTCATCCGTAAGGGTTGTAATCTCTCTTTTCTTATTAATAATATGCATTCTTCATCTAATTCTTGTTTAATTTCAATTATGTCTGGCTAAATTCATTGATTGATTCTAGGGTTAGTAATTTTAATTGATGTTCACATGATGTTCCTTTGATTACCTTTTGACCTTTCATCCTAGGCTTGTGTTCAAGTTGTGTTAAATCTCATGTTAGATTAAAGGGCCCTTAATCGATGCATGTTAACTAATTAATTTTGTCCGGAAGGAGTAATTGATTAGTGGAAATACTTGATGCACAATATGATTTAATCTTGAGACCTGACGGAGAAAGATAAATCATAGATAAATAAGTTGGCGCTTTTTAAGTGATTTAAATTCTTTGAGCCCTGGCGGGGAAAAGGGTTTAAATTAACTATCTTTCTAGGTTACCTTGATCGGAATTCTAGATTGGCTGAGTGATTATTTCTAGGATTGAATTAAAATTTGGGGAAAAGGAATCAAGTGAATGGATTGTGTGAACTCAATTAGATGATACTACCCTAGGATCAATTACCTTTCGACTTGTGATTTTATCTTGCTAAATTGCTTTATTTGCTTAATTTAGATAATTCATCTTTTATTTAATTTTTATTCTTCGATTTTTAAAGTTAGATAATTCGTAACAAACAAACTTTCGGATTCCTAAATAGCAGTCAAATTTTGAGTAGAGTTACTTCCTTTATTTTCGACACATCAATTCCCTTGGGTTCGACACCTTGGAAATACTCCGAGGTTTTACAAATTTTAAAATTGATCGGATTTGAAAACCTTACTACGCGAATCCCAGCGATCAGTAGTCACAATGTGTCGGTTATGTTGTCAGACGAGATTAGTATCGTGGGCGACCGTCACCTCCGTGCGGCCTGTGGATGTAAGTCTCCTCCTTTATGCGTAATACCTGTGTATCTCGATTTTATCTTAGTGAGTTAATTGCGGTGCATGATTTTATTTACACAGTATTGTGTAATGTAGTTGTGTTTAATACTTGTGGCACATAGTATGAGTATAGCTGGGCGTATTGTTGTTTTACTTTTGAACCACCGTGTGGGGTGGTATGGTGTGAAAGATGTAAACCTTGATGGGTTCTGTGAAGGTATCAATGGTAGAGTTTGTGAGAAACTCCGATGAATGATTATGCTGTGTGTTTAAACTTGACACGAGATGCATTTGATTGAATTGGCGACCCTGGTTGCCATTTGAGTATGTGGTTTTAAATTCGACTGTTTTTGGAATGTTGTATTTTTTGTCCGCTATGGGTAAGTTTGAGAATATTTCTGAAGGACTTTACGGTTTGAGAATTTTTGTAAAAATTGATTTTTGGAAAATATTTTGGTGGTGCGGTCAAACCACGGTTTATATGGATTTTTAAAATTTGTTAAATTTTGACAAACGGGCTGTGTATTTTCAAATGACACCATCAGACGGTATTTGAAAAATGTGTTTTGATGTACTTCGGACATTGTAAAATATTACCGTCGTTTTGGTTATGAACTAAAGGATTTTGGAAAATTTCTGTTTTGCAAAACAACTTTGGCTTCCGTAAATTAGAACGTTATGTGTTTATGTATTGAGGTTAAGTCGTGCAGTGAGTTGCTATGTTATTATTCTCGTCAGAAAATCTGAGTTGTATGCCCAAGTGGCGGGATACGTTGTTAGGTATCGTTCCCCACTTCAATGACCGAGGTATTAAACCAAGTGTTTTCAAAATTTCATCCCAGCAAAATCTTTCGAAACTCGCGAATTTTAAAATATTAATATTTGAACAAATACCTCAGAAAATTTTTATTTTTAAAAAAAATGTTACAAGTGTCTAGTCTCAATGACATGTATGTGGTCTCGACCGTGTTTATTTTGGTAAAGTCGGGCACCTCTGTTGGTGTAACCGTGCGAATTACTTATGAATTTAAGTCTATTATTGCATTGTTAGTTCGTGTACTCGTGTGATGACTTGGAATGAATACTTTATTGTGCTACTGGTTGTTGCCCTATGTTGATTATGTGGTATTTATTTTGTTGTTCTGAATGGTTGCCCGTTCAGTATGCTGAGGGGTCGAGGTCGAGGCCGTGGTCGTGGGGGTAGTCGTAATCAGGAGCGTAAGAGGGCAACTCACTCCTTGCCGAGTACCAATCATCTCGGTACAGATCAGGGACATTCTCATTCAGCTAGCATTAATGTTGACGTTGGCGCCGCCACCATCCTTCGTCAGGTGGTTGATCAGTTAGTGCAGATGAATCAGGCCATACATCGGAATGAGAACCCAGATGGGGATAACGGGGCTAGTAAGTGGTTACGAGATGTGATGAGGATGCAGTCGCCCCGTTTTGTGGGTTCATCTGACTCGTTAGGTTGGGAAGTCTGGCTCTTCCAGTTGGACAGAACATTTGATGTTGCAGCTTGTCCGGATGAAAAGAGGGTACCCATTGCTCAGTACTTGCTTGACAAAGAAGCTGCAGACTGGTGGCAGGCTGTAGTGCCTGCAGATCGTACACCTACATGGGCTGAGTTTAAGAATGCCATGGAGGCAGGGTATTACCCGTTGCCAGTTCGTGAACGCAAGATCGTTGAGTTTTTCTTGGCTACGCCCCAGGATGTGTCAATATCCCAGGCGATAGTCGATTTTAATCGACAGCTGGCTTATGTTCGTGATCAAGTGAGAAGTGAAGCGGACAATGTCCGATACTTCAATATGCGCATGAAACCCCATATCCGTGAGAGTATGGCTCCGCTCATGTGTACCATACATGATCCGAATATTTGGCTTTTCGAGGCAGCCAAGTCAACGGACATTATGTACGTAATGCTTATGCTATAGCGTACGTAATGCATGTTTCATTTTGAGGTAGTGAGTTCTGGCAGGACGTAGCGTACGCGACGTAGAGATGGTAACGTACGTTAGACGTATAATGTACGTTAAGGAGTTGTATAGTGGCCGTAATGAACTGTGCAGATTATACATACATGTTTCGTCTTTCATTTCTTCACGGTCCATTTTCGATTTCTTCCCCTAGAAATCATCCCTCTGCAGTCCATAGTTTATTCCAGCCTCTTCCAACTTGATTTGGAGCTTCAGAACTTGGATTGGAGCTTAGGAACTTGAAGATTGGAGTGGATTCTTGAGGCTTTGAGGTTTTTCTTCACTTTCAAGGGGTATGTTGGCTAATCTTGTATTTATCTCGAGATTATGACGATGTTGTGGTCGATTAGTTCGTGTATTGATGGGTTGTTGGAAGATGGTATGATTCTTCATAGTTTTTATGAACTTATGATGAAGAACATGATGATATGACTTGAGTTTGATTGTATTCTTAATGTTTAAGAATACTTGGAGATTATAATCATGTCTAGGAAGAGTTATGTTAAGATTTTTAGATGATTAACATAGCTTTGAGATGATTATTGTTACTGGTTGTGTTCTTGAGAGATTATAATCATTTTAGTATAGAATTATGATGAATTATGTGAGGATTGTCATAATCTTGAAATGGTTGATTTAATCTTGTTGATTAATCCGAATTCATGATGAACTGGTGGTTGATTATTGTTTAGACATTATGTTAGTAGAGTTGATGATGTTCTTGAGGTGATAGTGATGATATTGGTGATATTATCACTTTCGGATGATTAATATGATGTTGTTCTTAATGATTCTTGTTGAATTGTTTTCACAAGTGTTAAGAACATTTTGATCATATTGATCATTGAGGTGATTGGAGAATTATGGAATTCATAGTTGAGGACTATGATATTCGTTGGTGTAGTAGGTCGATTCGTGATTGAATCGGGGTTATCTATTGTGTTGTTTTCGGTTCATATTGTGTTATGGAATGAATTGTATTTCATTCAAGGTTGTTAGAGTGCTTGTGATTGTCGGAGGACGCCGTTTGTCGTTCGTGGGAGGATTTCATCGCCTTCGGTTTGAGGCAAGTTTTTTACTTGTACTGGTCAATGAGATAAATGTTATCATATATGTGTATGAATGTGTTGTATCATTTCGAGACGTAGTCTCTTCATGATTTGTTGATATCAGGGAGTTGTTCGATACAATACCCTTAGGCAATTATGCCAAATGTTATTGTTGTTCGTTAATGATGGGTTTAAGGCATTGAGACTCTTGTTGTTATTGTTATTGTCGATAGCCGGTTCGCGTTATCGATGTATCGATTATTATTGTTGATATTGATGTTCGATTAAGACACCGATAGGAATGTTACTATTGATATTGGTGTTTTGCCATTGATGCTGTATTGGCCGATTGAAGGCATTCACGTATTCAATTATCGTCTTCGTTGTCAGTAACTGATTAAAGGTGGCGAGATATCCGTTGTGTCTTTGTTATCGATTGGCCATTCTAAAGGCAATCGAGGTATTGAATTAGGACTGTCGAGGATAGTTTCCATCCATTGAGTCGTTGTTATCGATTGGTCGTTCTAAGACAATCGATGTATTGAATTGGGACTGTCGAGGATAGTTTCCATCCATTGACTCGTTGTTATCGATTGGTCATTCTAAGACAATCGAGGTATTGAATTGGGATTGTTGAGGTTAGTTCCAATCCGTTGAGTCGTTGTTATCGATTGGTCGTTCTAAGATAATCGAGGTATTGAATTAGGACTGTCGAGAATGGTTTCCATCCATTGAGTCGTTGTTATCGATTGGTCGTTCTAAGACAATCGAGGTATTGAATTGGGACCGTCGAGGATGATTTCCATCCGTTGTGTTATTGTTATCGATTAGCCGTTCTAAAGGTAATCGAGGTATTGAATCAGGACCGCCGAGGATGGTGCCCATCCGTGAGTTATTATAGTCATGTTGGTCGTCTCAAGGCAACATACTATCATTCTTGTGAATTCGATAATGTTGTGATTGTTGCCGTTTATGATTAATTGTGTTTGTAGGCTAGTCTCGGCTAGTGCTTGATGAGTAAGTTTGGGGCTTGAACTTTTGCGGTTGGTTTCCCAACACCTACGGTTCAGTAGGTCACGGTCATGTTGATGATCTCATTATGGGTAAGTCTGGGGCTTGAACTTGTCGCAGTTGGTTTCCCAGCATCTGCAGTTCAGCAGGTCACGGTCACTGGGTGATCTCATTATGGGTAAGCTTGAGGCTTGAACCTTCGCGGTTGGTTTCCCAACACCTACAATTCAGTAGGTCACGGTCATTGGATGACCTCATTGTGATACAACTTCATGTTGTGTGGCTTCGGCCCCTCATTGTGATACATCTTCGTGCTCTGTGGCTTCGGCCCTCGTTGTGATACAGCTTTGTGTTATGTGGCTTCGGCCCCTCATTGTGATACAGCTTTGTGTTGTGTGGCTTCGGCCCCTCATTGTGATATAGCTTTGGGCTATGTGGCTTCGTCCCCTCATTGTGATACAGCTTCGTGCTGTGTGGCTTCGGCCCCTCATTTGTGAGACAGCTTCGGGCTGTTTGGCTTTCAGGCCATTGTATGGATTGACAGCTTCGGCTGAGTGGCTTTCGGGCTATTGTGATGATTTGCAGCTTCGGGCTGTTTGGGTTTCAGGATATTGTGATGATTGACAGCTTCGTCTGAGGGCTTTTAGGCTATTATGATGTTTGCAACTTCGGCTGAGGGCTTTTAAGCTATGTGTGATGTATTGGTGTTTCCGGTTGAGCCTTCGGGCATCATTGTTGTTACCCGTCTCAGCTTTGGTTTGGTTTACCTTTGGGTAATTCATTGTTGTATTCTATATTGATGATTCGTCGTTGGGCACTTGTATTCTGACCTGTTAAGCAGGGACTGGTTGTATGTCGTGGGCATAGTGTTTCAAGAATGCTCGGTTCCACCTTTGTTTATGAGCATCTCGTATTATTGTTGTACCTTTTGTTCTGCTTTTGATGCATATCATGTTGTACATGTATTTGATATTCATTATCTGGATGGCTGACCCCGTAGGGGCGGAACATGTTTTCATGTTTTAGGTATTTGCGAGGAGGGAGTTGAGACACAGGGGCATGACGAAGGCGACGAGGCATTCGAGCGATACTAGTCCCGAGTTGTTCGGGGTTCATGTTGGTCGGTCAGTTTGGAATATTCTCCAGTTTATCAGTTGTTATTATTTTGTGTTGTCCGAGCAAGGCTTGTAGATATTGTTGTATTTTTGTTTTGGCCATGTAGGCCCATTATTGTCGTTGAAATTCCACATCGAAATATTGTGTCGGATATCATAGTAAGGACTGTGATTTTCCTTTTTGGTCAGTTGATGTATTTTTAGTCGTGTTCGCCTGGTAGATCTCCTGGTGAGGGGTCCACGTCACTGTAATAACCCAATGGGATTTGGGGGTGTTACAACAGATTACTTAGGACATAGTCCCGTAGCTTACACTTTTGCTAAGTCCTTGCAGGAGGAATCCGACCAGGCCCGAACATCTTTGGAGAAGGCCGCCAAGAAGATGAAGAAATGGGCAGACCTTAAGCGACGAGCGGTCGAGTTCCAGGAAGGAGATTGAGCCATGGTAAAATTGTTGCCATAGCAATTCAAGTCTTTTCGGTCTGTAGACAAGGGACTTATACGAAGATACGAAGGACCCAAAGCCTGATGGACGGCTTGCCAAAAATGCGATACGAAGAGACCATCCGATCGGAAACAATAGTTTTAGGGGCACCATGCAATCTCACAATCTCAGCTATAAAAGTTCGATCAAATCTCTCCGGTCCCCAAGTATCCTTATGTAATATCCGCAATTTCGATTTCCGATAATTTTCTTTTTTTGGCAGAACTCCATCTTAGCGACTCTGTTGTGACCGTTTCGTCATTCCGACAATGATTAATTCTGCACTTTTTGTCATCCAAGTTCGTTTTGGTATCGTTTTGTTGAGTTCCGTGTTCTTAAATGGCTTTTCCGCACTTGAGTTCGATTCTTGCGAATCTCGTCCGAAACTATTGTCTCGAGTTTCTCGTAAGTTCATTTAATGTTATTATTCATTTTTCGATCGTGTATCGTGTATTTCGGATGTTTTGGGCCGTTTTCATAATTTCCCAAAGTTTAGGGTAATTACTTTCCGTTGTCGAATTCCGTTAGCGCTTGGATTCGTCTTTGCGAGTACTTCGTAACCGTATCTTCAATTCAGATTCAGGTTCGGGTTTTGGGGTCGTCCGGGCCGTCGGAAGTGGCCACGTCCGAGTCACGGCAGCACATTTTGGAGCAGGTACCGGCCTGGCCGAGTTACGGCCATAAGGTGCCGGTTATGGCCGTAAGTGATCGGCACGAACACGCTGGACGAATGCCGCTTACGGCCGTAAGGCGTGATCAGGTACGGCCGTAAGGGACTGGGCAGCTTCCGGACGAATGCCGGTTACGACCGTAAGGCGTGATCCGGTACGGCCATAAGGGATTGGGCAGCTTCTGGACGAAGGCCGGTTACGGCCGTAAGGTGTGCCAGTTACGGCCGTAAGTTGTCGGCACACACTGGGCAGTATAAATATGATCGATCAGACGTGTTTGCACCCGTTTTTCACTTCTTTTCTTTTCTGTCCGCGGCTGGAGGTTTGGAGAGGTCTTAGGCATGTTGTAAGGCGATGAATCCATGAAGTCTTGGAGTTCATTTCATCGATTATCCATCCTATAACATCCTTTGATCGAGCGAATCAGGTAGTTTGGGGAAATTGGGAGTTTTGTTTGATTTCATTCGTTTATTCCGATTTAACCTAGATTAGTGATGGATTATTGATTATTAAGTTGCATTATACCAATTTCCGTGTTGCTCCATGGTTGGATTGTATAGATTCGTCATTTTGGTCGAGTTCTTAATCGACACCTTGAAGTTGTTCGATAAAAGGTCTTAGAGCGGGATTCGGGTATTATGCGATTATTATTCATCGTACGATTGTTGATTTATCGTTGATATGACTTAGGGATGAAATCCTTGTGAAGAACTCGAGTCGGAACCCTCCCGTTCGTTGTCTTCTTTGGGGTCCGAGCTTCCCGGTCGAACCGTGTTCTTCGGAGTGTTCGGTAGCGGTTATTAAGGCAAGTATCTTACTATACGAATTGTGTCTTGTGGATAGAGACTTCGTGTTAGATTTATGATGAATTGTTTTGCCTTCGTGAATATGCTTCGCATGATTTTATAAGTGTGAACGATTGATGGTAGTGATGATGTTCTCATTTGGTTAATGTCGTGGAATTGTGTTGGTTGTGTTAATCATATGGTTCGTGTCGTGCGTGATTGGTCATAGTCGAATTATCGTAATGATTATGATATTTGTGGGTTGACTTGATTACATATTTGAATATGTATTATGGTGTATTATTGAATGGTTTGCCATATTGATAATCATGTGTGATGCTTGTGGTGATATGTTGAGTTGATCATATGGATCGTGTCGTGATGATGCGTGTGTTCCAGGTAAGGTCTGACGAGACCTCTGGAGTTCGGTACATGATGTGTACGAATAAGGTGTGTTCCGGGTAGGGTCTGACGAGGCCTCTGGAGTTCGGTACATGATGTGTACGAATAAGGTGTGTTCCAGGCAGGGTCTGACGAGGCCTCTGGAGTTCGGTACATGATGTGTACGAACAACGTGTATGTTCTAGGTAGGGTCCGACGAGGCCTCTGGAGTTCGGTACATGATGTGTACGAACAATGTGCGTGGTCCGGGTAGGGTCCGACGAGTCCTCCGGAGTTCGCTACATGAGGTGTATGAGCGGTGATTTTATATTAGTGATTAATTATATAACGCTTTGAAATTGGGATACGGACTCAAAATGGTATCTTATCTAGTGTTTTTTGAAATGAGAATCGGACTGAGGCCCTAACATTTTCGAAAAGGTTTTATAAATTGGGACTTGAGGTCCAAAAGAATTTTTATTTTAAAAATCCCCGAGCTAATTAGTTCCTTTTCAAATATTTCTTATTCGGGTCCGAAATTTTAAATCTTCTCGGGAACATTTTGATAGTTGATTTCCATAGTAAATTCGTGGTTGCAATTTACTTGTTGCATTTCGTATCGTATTATACTTGCACTAGCAAAATAGTGGAATTTTGCTAACCCCCGAGTAATCGGGGGGTGGATGTCTGTTTTGTGTCCAGGTGCTTGCAGGTTCAGGGGAGCACTCACAGGATTGGCACGAGAAGTGACGAGCTATGATACTAATCAAGAGATGAGAGTTGGTAGAGTTTGGTTGTATTGTCAGAGTTGATTTCAGTCTTCCACTGTATTGTGTTTCGACCCCTGTGTGGGTAATGTTGTATAAGTCAGTTTTCTTGATTGAGTTGTGTGACCTCATCGGTCTGTGTATTCACGTGTAAGTGACCTTAACGGTATGTATTATTTTATTGTTTGACCCTTGCCGGGCAAGCATTTGGTCGTTTTGTAAGGTATAGCCTGGTAGATCCTCGTGAAAAGGGGTCTACGGCGTGTAATATTCCCATATGGTTTTGGGGGTGTTACATTTATGGTATCAGAGGTTAGGTTGCGGAAACTAAGGCTGTCGGGTCAAGTCGAGTCGTGATTTGTCGAGTATTGTGTGGTTTTGTCATTTGAGATGTCGGGTGACCAGTTGAGTTATGCGTAGTCACAACGTGTCGGATATGTTGTCGGATGAGATTAGTATCATGGGTGGCCATTATCTCCGTGCGTCCTGTAGACGTAAATCTCCTCTTTTATGCGAGGCACCTGTGTATCATGATTTTATCTAATTGAGTTAATTGCGGTGTATAATTTTATTTGCACAGTATTGTGTAATATAGTTGTGTTTAATACTTGTGGCATATAGTATATATATAAAACCGAGCATATTGTTGTTTTACCGTTGAACCACCGTGTGGGGTGGTATGGGGTGAAAGTTGTAAACCTTGATGGGTTTTGAAAAGGCATTGACGGTAGAATTTCTGAGAAACTCCGATGAATGATTTTGTTGTGTGTTTAAACTTGGTGCCGCGAGATGCATTTGATTGAATTGGCGACCCTGGTTACCGTTTGAGCATGTGGTTTTAAATTCGACTGTTTTTGGAATGTTGTAATTTTGCCCGCTAAGGGTAGGTTTGAGAATGTTTTCTGAAGGACTTTACGGTTTGAGCATTTTTGTAGAAATCGATTTTTAAAAAATATTTTGGTGGTGCGGTCAAACCACGGTTTGTATGGATTTTAAAATCGGTTAATTTTTACAAATGGGTCATGTATTTTCAAATGACACCATCAGACGGTGTTTGGAAAATGTGTTTTGAAGTACTTCGGACATTGTAAAATATTACCGTCGTTTTGGTTATGAACTAAAGGATTTTGGATAATTTTATTTTGCAAAACGATATGGGTTTTCGGAATTTTAAACGTTATGTGTTTGTGTGTTGGGACTAGTAGTTGCGATAAGTTTATTGTGTTGTTGTGATCGCCGTAGAATGTTGTAGTATTTTCTAGATGTTGGGATACGTTGTTAGGTATCGTTCCCTAATTCTCGGAGCCGTTTCGGGGCTGCTGGGTTACTTCAGTTGTCTAACAGCCAGTAGTTATGGCTGTACGAAATTAGTGTTACAGCCGTAAGTTGGTAGTTGTTACGGCCGTAAGCTGTGTGTTATTACGACCGTAAGCTTATTGCTGTCATGACCATAATCTTATTGTTATAGACATATCTGTACACTCTACCGGTCGTTCGATTTCTATGGATATAGTCGTGTGGTACGTAGATGATGAATTTTGAACTTTAGCTATTGCTTCAGCAATGTAGCGCTCGGTTGTTTATCCTGTTTTGATATTATTGTCATATTGTAGATCGTTACCTTTCTTGTTAGCAAATTTGATTGTACACCTAAGTGTTTTCAAAAATTTCATTTCAGCAAAATCTTTCAAACTCACAAATTTTAAAATATTATCATTTGAACAAATACCTCGGGAAAATTTTTATTTTTAAAGAATGTGACAAGTGCCTGATTTTAATGACATGTATTTGGTCTTAACTGTGTTTACTTTGGTAAAAGTCGTGCACCTCTGTTGGTGTAACCGTGCGAATTACTTATGAATTTAAGTTTATTATTGCAGTGTTAGTTCGTGTACTCGTGTGATGATTTGGAGTGAATACTTTATTGTGCTACTGTTTGTTGCCATATGTTGATTATGTGATATTTGTTTTGTTGTTCGGATCGGTGGCCGTTTAGTATGCTGAGAGGTAGAGGTCGAGAGCATGGTCGTGGTATAGGTCGTAATCAGGAGCATGAGAGGGCGACTCACTCGTTGTCGAGCGCCAATGAGCTCAGTACAGGTGGTCGAGATGACCAATCGCGTGATCATAGGCAATCAACTGGGGAAAATGCTGACATTAGCGCTGCCACCATCCTTCGTCATGTGGTTGACCGGTTGGCACATATGAATCAGACCATACACCGGGATGGGATCCCAGATGAGGATAATGGAGCTAGTAAGTGGTTACGAGGTGTGATGAGAATGCACCCGCCCCATTTTGTAGGTTCTCCGGACTCGTTAGGTTGGGAGAAATGGATCTTCTAGTTGGACAGAACATTTGATGCCATAGCTTGTACCAATGAGAGAAGAGTGCCTATTGCTCAATACCTGCTCGACAGGGAAGCTGCAGACTGGTGGGAGCCCGTAGCGCCTAGTGATCGTATCGCTACTTGGGCTGAATTCAAGACTGCTATGGAGGCCGAGTATTGTCCGCCGCCAGTTAAGGAGCGTAAAATTGTCTAGTTTTTCTCGGATACACCCCGAGATATGTCGATATCTCAAGCAATAATCGATTACAATCGACAGCTGTGTTACGTTCGAGATCAAGTGCGAAGTGAGACAGATAAGGTTTGTTACTTTGATATGCATAGGAAACCTCAGGTTCGGCAGTGTATGGCCCCTTTTATGTGTACAACGCTGAAGGACTATCAAGATCTAGCCTTAGCATTTGAAATGGCTATGATGTCTACAGGGTCTGTATCGGTAGCGAAGAAGCAGAAGATTTCCGATGACACATCGGGAAGTGAGGGAATTTGGATTCCTAAACCTCGACCCTCGTATCAGTCGAGTATGACACCTTCTCGGTCATCTAGAGAATCTAAAAGACCCAAGCCGGTGTCTTTGAGTTCTGGTAATGCTCCTAGGTGTTTCAACTGTAACGTTCTGGGCCATGAACGCGCGCATTGTAAGAAACCACCGATGACTTGTTATAATTGC
Source organism: Orobanche coerulescens (assembly GCA_033398695.1). Classification (NCBI taxonomy): domain Eukaryota; kingdom Viridiplantae; phylum Streptophyta; class Magnoliopsida; order Lamiales; family Orobanchaceae; genus Orobanche; species Orobanche coerulescens. The sequence goes on along the minus strand of CM065805.1, from coordinate 45,019,724 downwards.
GGACGTGTAGGGCATCGAGTTCAGTACTGCGAGATAGTTGCCAAGATGATAGGGGACCGGAGTCCCGTTCCTACTTCTGGAGGACCTAGTGGTGTCCAGTGATGTAGTTGTGTGTCGTACTTTGTGCTGTAATTCATGTAGAGATTGATATTTGTTGCGTGAACTTTTTGGTTTTGTTTGTATTTTACCCTGATGTTTTATTTCAAGTTTCGGGACGAAACTTATTTTTAGTGGGATAGAATGTAATATCTGGTATTCTCGTTTTCCGTTATCTTGAATTGTTTGTGTTTTGACGTCGGATATTTTCTTGTTGATGAGAATCAGAGTGATTTCTATCGTGATACTCTATTTGTTTCTATCGCATAGCCATTTTAGTCGGTGTGACTAGTTGTCGCGTGCATTTCTTTGATTAAATGTGTGCATGTGATGTGGTATGTGATGCGTCGTTATTTGCTCGTTGATGTTTTAAATCATAGCCGGTGGCGTTGTATTGGTCGTCGTGGAATGTGTTTTCACGCTGTATATTCCTTTGCATTGCTTGTAACTTTTCGCCGATGGGCGAAAGTTACGTGTTTCTTATGTATCTCGTTGAGTTTTCCTGGCGGGATATTGCTTCTCCCGACTTGTTTTAAGTTTCGGGACGAAACTTCTTTTAAGGAGGGTAGTATGTAATATCCGCAATTTCGATTTCCGGTAATTTTTTTTTTGCCGGAAGTCCGTCTTTGTGACTATGTTGTGACCGTTTCGTCATTCCGAGAATGATTAATTCTGCACTTTTTGTTATCCGAGTTTGTTTTGGTATCGTTTTGTTGAGTTCCGTGTTCTTAAACGGCTTTTCCGCACTTGAGTTAGATTCTTGCGAATCTCGTCCGAAACTATTGTTTTGAGTTTCTCGTAAGTTCATTTAATGTTATTATTCATGTTGCGAGCTTTGGCTTGGTGTTTCGATCGTGTATCGTGTATTTTGGACGTTTTGTGCTGTTTTCGTAATTTCCTAAAGTTTAGGGTAATTACTTTCCGTTGTCGAATTTTAAGCCTTCGGGTGGACGGAATCGTGTGTTCTCTTAGCGCTTGGATTCGTCTTTGCGAGTACTTCGTAACCGTATCTTCGATTCATATTCAGGTTCGGGTTTCGGGGTCGTCCGGTCCGTCGGAAGTGGCCACGTCCGAGTCACGACGGCACATTTTGGAGCAGGTACCGGTCTGGCTGATTTACGGCCGTAAGGTGCCGGTTACGGCCGTAAGTGATCAACAGGCACAGACTGGACGAATGCCGGTTACGGCCGTAAGGTGTGATCAGGTACGGCCGTAAGGGACTGGGCAGCTTCCGGACGAATGCCGGTTACGGCCGTAAGGCGTGATCGGGTACGACCGTAAGGGACTGGGCAGCTTCCGGATGTAGGCCTATTACGACCGTAAGGTGTGCCAGTTACGGCCGTAAGTTGTCGGCACACACTCGACAGTATAAATATGATCAATTAGACGTGTTTGCACCCATTTTTCACTTCCTTTCTTTTCTGTCCGCGGCTGGAGGTTTGGAGAGGTCTTAGGCATGTTGTCAGGCAATGAATCCATAAAGTCTTGGAGTTCATATCCTCGATTATCCATCCTATAACATCCTTTGATCGAGCGAATCAGGTCAGATTTCCTAGAAATCCTAGTTTGGGAAATTGGGAGTTTTGTTTGATTTCGTCCGTTTAATCCGATTTAACCTAGATTAGTGATGGATTATTGATTATTAAGTTGCATTATACCAATTTACTTTTTGCTCCATGGTTGGATTGTATAGATTCGTCATTTTGGTCGAGTTCTTAATCGACGCCTTGAAGGTGTCCGATAAAAGGTCTTAGAGGGGGATTCGGGCGTTATGCGATTATTTTTCATCGTACGATTGTTGATTTATTGTTGATATGACCTAGGGACGAAATCCTTGTGAATAACTCGAGTCGGAACCCTCCCGTTTGTTGTCTTCTTAGGGGTACGAGCTTCCCGGTCGAACCGTGTTCTTCAGAGTGTTCGGTAGCGGTCATTAAGGCAAGTATCTTACTATACGAATTGTGTCTTGTGGATAGAGACTTCGTGTTAGATTTATGATGAATTGTTTTGCCTTCGTGAATATGCTTCGCGTGATTTTATAAGTGTGAACGATTGATGGTAGTGATGATGTTCTCATTTGGTTAATGTCGTGGAATTGTGTTGGTTGTGTTAATCATATGGTTCGTGTCGTGCGTGATTGGTCATAGTCGAATTATCGTGATGATTATGATATTTGTGGGTTGACTTGATTACATATTTGAATATGTATTACAGTGTATTGTTGAATGGTTTGACATATTGATAATCATGTGTGATGCTTGTGGTGATATGTTGAGTTGATCATATGGATCGTGTCTTGATGATGCGTGTGTTCCAGGTAAGGTCTGACGAGGCCTCTGGAGTTCGGTACATGATGTGTACGAACAAGGTGTGTTCCAGGTAGAGTCTGACAAGTCCTCTGGAGTTCGGTACATGACGTGTACGAATAAGGTGTGTTCCAGGTAGGGTTTGACGAGGCCTCTGGAGTTCGGTACATGATGTGTACGAACAACGTGTATGTTCCAGGTAGGGTCCGACGAGGCCTCTGGAGTTCGGTACATGATGTGTACGAACAATCCGTGTGGTCCGGGTAGGGTCCGATGAGTCCTCCGGAGTTCGCTACATGAGGTGTACGAACGGTGATTTTATATCAGTGATTAATTGTATAACGCTTTGAAGTTGGGATACGGACTCAAAATGGTATCTTATCTAGTGTTTTTTGAAATGAGAATTGGGCTGAGGCCCTAACATTTTCGAAAAGGTTTTATAAATTGGGACTTGAGGTCCAAAAGAATTTTTATTTTAAAAATCCCCGAGCTAATTAGTTCCTTTTCAAATATTTCTTGTTCGGTTCCAAAATTCTAAATCTTCTCGGGAACATTTTGATAGTTGATTTCCATAGTAAATTCGTGGTTGCAATTTACTTGTTGCATTTCGTATCGTATTATACTTGCACTAGCAAAATAGTGGAATTTTGCTAACCCCCGAGTAATCGGGGGGTGGATGTCTGTTTTGTGTCCAGGTGCTTGCAGGTTCAGGGGAGCAGTCACAGGATTGGCACGGGAAGTGACGAGCTACGATACTAATCAAGAGTTGAGAGTTGGTAGAGTTTGGTTGTATTGTCAGAGTTGATTTCAGTCTTCCGCTGTATTGTGTTTCGACCCCTGTGTGGGTAATGTTGTATAAGTCAGTTTTCTTGATTAAGTTGTGTGACCTCATCGGTCTGTGTATTCACGTGTAAGTGACCTTAATGGTCTGTATTATTTTATTGTTTGACCCTGGCCGGGCAAGCATTTGGTCGTTTTGTAAGGTATATCCTGGTAGATCCTCGTGAAAAGGGGTCTACGGCGTGTAATATTCCCATATGGTTTTGGGGGTGTTACACCTTAATACCCAGGAAGTGTGCAAACTTGGTTAACCGATCGACGATTATCCGAATCATATTCATTCCGGCTCTAGTTCCCGGCATCCCAGTGATAAAATCCATAGTGATGTCTTCCCACTTCCATTCGGGAATGGGAAGTGGCTTCAGCAACCCCATCGGTTGTTAATGTTCAATCTTGACTTGTTGACGCATCAAGCATCGCAATAAAAACTCTGTGACATCTTTCTTCATATTATTCTACCAAAAATTTTGCTTCAAGTCCTTGTGCATCTACAAAACTGGCTTTTAACAGTGGTTAAAATGCCTAATTAACGGCAGTTTAAAAACCGCCGTTATATGTACCGCCGTTGATATTAACAGCGGTTTTTAAAACCGCCGTTGAATTTGCCAATTAACGGCGGTCTTATTAACCGCTGTTAAACTTGCTCTTAACGGCGGTTCTAGAACCGCCGTTGAATAATATCATATCTTACGGCGGTTTTATTAAACCGCTGTTAAATGTGAAAGATAACAGCGGTTGAAGGTAACCGCTGTTAAATATGACACTCCACAGCGGTTATCAAACCGCCGTTAAGTATAGGAATTAACAGCGGTTATGGAGGAACCGCTGTTAAAATATAAATCGTTTTAAACCACCAATCAATAAAAATCACGACACAACGTCGGATTAACAATCCGAAACTCGCAACATGCTCTACACAAGCATACGAACTCATGGAAGTAGGAAAACGATGAAATCGAACGAGTTTAATGAGAATCGAATACACATGAGACAGAATATAACACGAGATGAAATTACGTAAAAACATTATCAAGACCCGTCTAAACGGAAAAACTCCAAGAACAAAATAGGTTCAGAATTACAAAAGCGAAGTGCCGGGCGAGTTGTCCGAAATGAATATGCACCAAAATAGAAATTACCAAGGATAGAAAACGGATATTACATTATCTCCCCTAAAAATAAGTTTCGTCCCGAAACTTACAACACGAATAACTCGGGGTATCTCGACCTCATACTCTCCTCTGTTTCCCACGTGGCCTCCTCGGATCCATGCCTCGACCAGCACTTTGACCAAAGGGATGGTTTTGTGCCCGAGTTGCTTAACCCGACGCTCTAAGATCCGAATCGGCTTCTCCTCGAAGGTAATGTCGGGCCCCAACTCGATCTATCCAAAATCAATAATATGGCTAGGGTCAGATGCGTACTTCCTAAGTGGGAAACATGAAATACGTTATGCACGTGGCTCGGGGGCGGCAAGCCTAACCGATATGCAAGCTCTCCAACTCTCTCTAGAATCTCGAACGGTCCAATAAATCTCGGACTAAGTTTACCCTTCCGACCGAAACGGTAAACTCCCCGCGTCGGCGACACCTTAAGCAAGACATGATCTCCCACCTCAAACTCCAACGGTCGGCGACGTGTATCGGCATAAGACTTCTGCCGACTCTGGGCCGTCAGCAATCTACCACGAATCAGGGTAATCTTCTCCCTCGTCTCAACTATCAGATCGGGCTCGGTACCGATTAGCTCAGACGTATCATCCCAACACAACGGTGATCTGCACCTCCTTCCATACAACGCTTCGAATGGTGCCATTTTGATCGAGGCATGCCAACTATTGTTATACGTGAACTCGATCAACGGCAAGTGTGTCTCCCAATCATCCTTCCAATCTAAGGCACAGGCTCTCAACATATCTTCTAGCGTCTGTATCGTCCGCTCAGACTGTCCGTCTGTCTGGGGGTGGTAGGATGTACTAAGTCTCAACTCGGTTCCCAAAGCTCTATGAACGGCCTGCCAAAAATGTGATATGAACCGGCCATCACGATCCGAAACAATGCTCTTAGGGGTCCCATGCAATCTCACTATTTCCGCAACAAACACTCGTGCAAGCCTCTCCGGCCCCCAAATGTCCTTAATACTTAGAAAATGAGCTGATTTGGTTAGTCGATCAACAACGACCCAAATCATGTTCATTCCCGTCCGAGTCTTAGGCATATTGGTAATGAAATCCATAGAAATATCCTCCCATTTCCACTCCGGGATAGGAAGTGGTCGTAACAGCCCCGCGGGTCGCTGATGCTCGATCTTAACCTGCTGACAGGTCAAACACTTCGCCACAAACTCGCTAACATCCATCTTCAAATTACTCCACCAGTAGTTACTCCTCACGTCCTTGTACATTTTACTCGTACCAGGATGTATGGAGTAGGGCGTGGTATGAGCTTCGCTTAAGATCTTCTGTCTCAGTTCATTATCACATGGTACACAAAGTCTGTCGCGAAACCTCAAAACTCCATCATCGTGAACCACAAATCCAGGGGCTTTCCCTTTCCTCACATCCTCCTTAAGCTGGACCAAAAACGGATCGTCATACTGCTTCGCCTTGATATCATCGATCAGGACGAAGTGATCTCTAATGCACATAATCGACCACTGAACTCTCGAACCCAAACCTCAATATTACGGATGAAATCTCGCTGGATCTTACTCTGCGGTGTAAGTACCTCTAACATCTGCAAAGCCATCGGTTTTACGCTCAACGCATCGGCCACTACGTTGGCCTTACAGGATGGTAAAGTATCTCGAGGTCGTAATCTTTAATTAGTTCTAACCACCTACGCTGTCTCATGTTCAACTCTTTCGGCTGAAGATGTACTTCAAACTCTTGTGATCCGTAAAAATCTTACATGATGACCCATAGAGGTAGTGCCTCCAGTTTTTAAAGGCGAAACGCATGACTAACTCCAAATCGTGCGTGGGATAGTTTACTTCATAAGGCTTCAATTGGCGGGATGCATAAGCAATCACTCTGTCTCTCTGCATCAAAACACACCTAGACCAAGGCCCGAAGCATCACTATACACTACGAAGTCCTCGTTCCCCGAGGCAATGCTAAAGCGGGCGCGGTAGTCGACGTCTCTTTAACTCGTCAAAGGCATCTGCTGTCTGCAGTCACTCGAACTTCCGAGTTTTGGAGCAACCGAGTGAGTGGTCTAGCGATCTTAGAAAATCCTCAACGAATCTGCGGTAATAGCCGGCGAGACCCAGAAAACTCCTCACCTCCTTCACATTCTTAGGCGGCTCCCAAGCCATCACGCCTCTATCTTACGGATCTACCCGAACTCCTCTCTGAAATCACATGCCCGAGGAACGTCACTTCCTCGAGCCAAAACTCACACTTAGAGAACTTCGCGTACAAGCTGCTCGGTCCTCAAAGTGTCTAATACAATTCGGAGATGTAAGGCGTGATCCTCCGGCTCCGTGAATAGATAAGAATATCGTCGATAAAAACGACTACGAATTTGTCCAGATACTCAATAAAAACCTTGTTCATCAACCGCATGAACAACTGCTGGGGCATTAGTTAGCCCGAAAGGCATAACCACAAACTCGTAATGGCCATATCTCGTCGAAGGCGACTTTCGGGATATCGACGTCCGAATTCTCAATCGGTAGTAGCCCGATCGCAAATCAATCTTGAAAACTGTCGCCCCTGAAGCCGATCAAACAAATCGTCAATCTGGGCAAAGGGTATTTATTTTTGATGGTCACTTGTTTAATTCTCGATAATCGATGCATAAACGGCGACCCATCTTTCTTCTTAACGAAAATACGGGCGCACCCCAAGGCGATGCGCTCGGTCGAATATACCCTTTATCTAACAATTCTCCCATTGGTTCTTCAACTCTAACATCTCCGACGGTGCCATACAGACGGTGCTCGAGAAATAGGGTGCATTTGGCTCTAGATCGATAGGAAACTCCACCTCTCATTGTGGTGGTAACCCGCAAGTCGTGCAGGAAGACATCGGGATACTCACTAACAAGCTGGAATTGACGACATGTCAACTCCACCATCTTCCGCCTTGAGCATAGCACCGATGGCGACACACGGTTCGAAGTTTCATCGCCTTCAAGGCGCTAATCACGCTCCCCGATCTACGGCTTACGGTGACGAAAGTATGCTCGGTGCCATCCTCGGCCACGATCGAGATAGTACGAGTCCGATAGTTCATGATAGCACCGTGACGCTCTAACCAATCGTCCCCGAGGATTAAATCCTCACCCTTGAGGTCGATAACAATGAGGTTCGAGGGCCAATCTCGGCTCCCGATCCTCACGGGGCAATCCCTAACTTCCCGGTCCCCAACCATACGATCCCCACTAGGCGTACCCACCACAAACGGTTCACACTCAAACAAGCAGTTAAAGCCAACACGATTCACACAATCCGATGCAATAAAGGAATGGGTAGCACCCGAATCGAAAAGCACGGAAACGGGATGAGTAAGGATCTGAGTGGTACCTGACGCCACCGGAATGTCCGCCTCCTCTGTGCGCCTCATCTGGTACAATCGGGGTGTATCAACCCGAGCTCGAGGCGTGCGGCGATCCATTGTCCGTCCTCTACCACGACCCGAACTCTGCGGAATATGAGTAGATGGAGTGTTATGATCCCTCTGCTCGGTAGTGGTAGTCGGAACTCTAGCGACCCTGGTGGCTCTCTCACAATGAGTCGCCCGATGCCTGGCCTCGCCCAAGTAAAACAAATAAGCTGGAGGAAAAGGGCAATCCTTCATCAAATGCTCATATTGGTTGCGGTTAAAACAAACCACCGCCACCGAAGCAATTTGGGTGAACGATTACTCGAGATCCCCGGCCGGCTGAAACGGTCTCTTCGGGTGTAGGCGAGCGAGACCTCGAAAATCGACCACCTTTCGGTCGAGAATCCACCGGTAGTCTTCTGCTTCTTAGCTTCCGAAACCGACTCTGATTCCGGAACTGCCATCTCGATCTCTAGGGCGCGATCCTGGTATTCTTTCAAAGTGGCACACATGAGCGGTGCCATACTCTGCCTAATATGCGGCTTCATGCGCATATTGAAGTAACGGATTTTATCAGCCTCCGTCCTCACCTGATCTCTCACGAAACCCAACTGCTGATTGTAAGTAATGATGGCCTGAGAAATAGGCACGTCCTGAGGTGTAGCGGTGAAGAATTCCACAATTCTGCGTTCCTTGACTGGCGGCGGACAATACTCTGCTTCCATAGCAGCCTTGAATTCCTCCCAAGTAGCTCCACGGTCTCTGGGCACAACGGCCTCCCACCATTCCGCAGCTTCCTTATCCAGGAGGTACTGGGAAATATGTACCCTCCTGTCTTCAGGACAAGCTACGGCATCGAAGGTCCTGGACAACTGAAAGAGCCAATTCTCCCAACCGAGGGAGTCAGAGGATCCGGAGAAACGAGGAGGGTGCATCTTAGTCACCGTCTGAAGCCACTTACTAGCCTCCTCTTCCGGTGTCGGGGGCGGATTCTGGCGTCCACCACAGGCTATCCGAGTAAGTTGGGCTACCAAGCTGGCTGAAGTACTGTGATAGCCCAGGTCGGCATTATTACCCGACGGCACCGAGTGAGAGGTGAGTCCGCAGAGGATCGAGAAAGTGAGCCCTCCTCATTATCGGCACCCGACCACGGCCTCGGCCGCGTCCCTAGCCGGTCTACCACGACCTCTCAACATCTTGAAGGAAGTAAGAAAAGGACAAGATCGAAAGATTCACAATTCACAAAGTTGGTAACACAAGTCACGATTCGAGCAGTAAGAAAACGAATTACAGAGATATAAGAGTTCGAGGAGACTTACAGCCACGGGTCGCACGAAAAGACGGTAGCATGATGATATTAGGCTCAACGACTGACTCTAATGACGCAACTGACAGACCCAAAAATTCACCGACAGCCTAGGTATTCAAAACCAAAGCTCCGATACCATAAATGTAACACCCCAATACACAACTGGGACGTTACACGCCGTAGAACCCTCACGAGGTCTACCAGGCTGACACTTGACACATAAACCACAATATAATCCCAAATGATGCATTCAAAAAGTAAGTAAGGCCGTGGCCTCGGCCAAAACATTTTAACGGAGTACATGAATGTAAGATAAATACCAATTCGTTGCCCACGCAGGGGACTTAAAACAAGTTCAAGAATAAACAGTTTAACTCCAATACTCGACATATGCAACGACAAAACATAAAAATAAACAATACAGACTCGAGCCACTGTCATCAAGCCATCCCATCCTTCCCGGTCGTGCCCCGTGCCTGCTCCTCAGCTCTCCCGGTACCTGAAATGCATAAGACGCATTTCCCCCATTTAAGGGGTTAGCATTCGAATAGCTAGTGCAAGTACACAATTACACAACATTATATACAAAAATACGGTTTACACAATCATCTCAAACATAAGTCATTTGCCACATATATATTCCGGAATACTACATTGGCAATCACATCGATTTTCAGTCATCACGATATCACAAAATCACAACTGGTATCCCGTGGCCGTACCCCTTAGTATCGACCCCCAGACATCCCGTCGAACACTCCGGGTGGGATACCACTTCCGCGGCCGTACCCCTTAGTATCGACCCCCAGACATCCCGTCGAACACTCCGGGTGTAAGTTCAATCACACACGCACCCAAGTCCACTTCCGCGGCCGTACCCCTTAGTATCGACCCCCAGACATCCCGTCGGACACTCCGGGTGGAAGGAACACAACTCACGCACCCAAAAATCACCATTCATCATTCATTTCGAAATCACAATATACATAACGAAATGTAATACATGTACTTGCCTTGAATGAAACGAAACGAAGGAAGCAGCGGCGGGATAGGTTTCGGTCCGAACAATCCTCCCAAATCCAATCCTAACACAATAACGGTATACCCAAGTCTCAATAATGCGGAAAGGTAAGAATTAATCCTAATTCTACCCGTTGGGACAATTCATCGGACACCAAGAGTGCATAAGGAAATGAAAGCGGTCAATGGTATAACAACGGGATTTCATCCCAATCAAAACAAGAAAACCAAGGGTCACGAGTATACTATCAAATCTAACAACAACATCGGTTAATTCGGATTAAAACACAAGATCACCACCAAACCCTCCCCAAAATCGTACTAGGGTCAAAGGAGTGCTTACCTCGTGAAGAATCAAGCACTCAAATCCGAAAACCACGTGTTAGATCCATCCGAGCCACCCGATCGAAAAGAGATGAAGAAATCTACACAAATAAGTGGTGTATGGAGGAACTCTCCCTCTCAAGACTCTCTCTCTCTCGCACGGTTGAAGAAGGGGAAGGAAATGAGGATTTATTTGAATAAAACGCTGATATAGCGGCCGCGCCGTGTGCCGCGGCTCGAGATAAAGCGTGCCGCTGACCTGAGCCAAAATTGTGCCCAGTGGTCGGCTGACTGCTCGTTGTGCCGCGGCTCATCCGAGGTGTGCCGCGGCTCAGACTCGGCATGTGCCGCGGCACTGCCGGACTATGCCGCGGCACGCGGTACAGTCGATTTTGGCCGGCAAGTGTCACACGGGTGTGCCGCGGCTCGGACAAGTGTGCCGCGGCACTGACTCGGCTGTGTGCCGCGGCGCACAATCCTTGTGCCGCGGCACACGGTACAGTTTGTTTAGGCAACAACTGGGTGATGTGTGTGCCGCGGCGCACAATACTTGTGCCGCGGCCCACACCCCCCCCCTCGGTCCCAAAATGGCGAAAAAAGATCCGGAAGGAGAATAAAAGCAACAGGGATCGATATTTGGGCAACAATAACACATAGTGGAAGTACGGAACCCAAAAACGATCTGAGGTACACAACCAAAGTTGAACAAGGGACAAATTCCCTAATCTTCTAGGAAATTACAAAAACGGCCCAAACATCCGAAAAATCACGACACAACGTCGGATTAACAATCCGAAACTCGCAACATGCTCTACACAAGCATACGAACTCATGGAAGTAGGAAAACGATGAAATCGAACGAGTTTAATGAGAATCGAATACACATGAGACAGAATATAACACGAGATGAAATTACGTAAAAACATTATCAAGACCCGTCTAAACGGAAAAACTCCAAGAACAAAATAGGTTCAGAATTACAAAACAGTGCCAGGCGAGTTGTCCGAAACGAATATGCACCAAAAATAGAAATTACCAAGGATAGAAAACACGGATATTACACACACAACAATCCTTAAAAGACTAGATAAAATTACCAAATAGGAACAAAGAAGAGAGTTCGGAATAATTACAAAATAATTCGCGGTGGTCGATTGCGAAACGCCGAGGAGGTTGCGGGGGTCGCGAGGTCGCCGGAGTTCGCGGGGGTCACGAGATCGCCGGAGGTCGCGGGGGTCACGAGGTCTCCGGAGGTCGCGGGTCGCCTGTGAGAAGTCGCGGAGTCAAGCGTAGGAAGAAAGAAAGGAAAAAAGAAGAAAGAAAGAAAGAAAGAAAGAAACGGGTGTAATTAAATGGAAGATTAACAGCGGTTTTCAAGTAACCGCTGTTAGAACCCGCCCATTAACGGCGGTTTTAAAGTAACCGCCGTAAAATATGAAACATTAACAACGGTTCTTACAGAAACCGCCGTTAATTGGCGGATTTTAACAGTGGTTTACAAGAAACCGCCGTTAACTGTCTTAAATTAACAGCGGTTTCTGTAATAACCGTTGTTAATGTTTCATAGTATTTACGAACCGTGCCACCGCACAAATTTAACAGCGGTTTTACGATAACCGCTGTTAATTGTCCGCTGTTAAATGGGTATTTTGTAGTAGTGGTGGATTGAGTAAGGCGTAGCATGGGCTTCTCGGAGAATTCTCTGCCTCAACTCTAGATCATTCGGAACACAAAGCCTGCCCTGAAATCTCAAAATACTATCCTCATGGACCATAAAACCAGGGGCTTTTCCTTTAGTCACATTTTCCTTCAGTTGATAGATCATCGGGTCACTCCACTGTTTCCCTTTTGATGTCATCAACCAAGGATGATGTAATTTCGAGAGTACACAACTGTCTCTGCACTCTTTGAAGCCAAACTTCTATCCCTTTCTCGATTAGATCCTGACGGATCTTTGCTTGAGATGTAAGAACCTCGAGCATCTGAAGCTAGAGGTGTTCGGCGGTTCACAACCGCCGGTTTTTCGAACTGCCGGTTCCGGTTTGTCAAAAATCGGACCCGGAACCGAACTGCCTTATAGCGGTTCACGGTTATGGTTTTAAACCGTGAACCGCCGGTTCCGAACCGGAACCGAACTGGCGGTTCGGCGGTTCAGTTTTTTTTTTTTTTTTTTGAAATTTTTAAATTTTAACTTAAAAAAATATGGGGTAAAAATTGGACTTGAGCTCAATTCAAGTATTAAAGTTTAAACTTGAATTTTGTATTTTTAAATCTTTGAATTAAGCGCCTACATATTCGATATCCGTAACTTTAGAGTTTAGGAATCAAAAACAAAGTCCTCGTAGTTCATTTTAAAATTTGGGGGGGGGGGGGGGGTGAATAAAAATGGACTCGAGCTTAATTCAAATATTCAAAGTTAAAATTAAGAATTTCAACTTTGAATATTTGGATTAAGGTGCCTACGTATCCCCTTACCTTAGGAATCAAACTCCTCGTAGTTCACTTACCTTATACTTACCTTAGGGAGTGGAGCGGAGGCGGAGAGGAGATATTTCAATCACCCAAGTCAACCGAATCATTGCTAGATCCGGTATCATATGTATCACTGTCTTCTTGTTCATTATAATTTGGTTCTTGTTGGCGTAACTCGGCTTTCACCCAATCATTCAATAATGCTTGGGCTTCAAGATTTTGAGGCGTCAATCGAGATCGTCGTTCATCCAGAATGTATCCTCCTACACTGAAGGCTTGTTCAACAGAAACTGTTGAGGCGGGGACAACTAGTATTTCCTTCACAATCGTCGAAACTACAGGAAAGATCGTAGACGTTTTTGCCCACCACTTAAGAAGATTGTTATTACCATCCGATCCACATTCTAAAGCTCCCAATTCACAAACAGTTAAATAATTTTCAAGTTATTGATAAGCATTACTTTGGTCCCTTGTTCTTTTTCGGGATAAATCTTCTTGATAGGCATTCCATTCACTAAGATCCGGATAGCAAAACCAAAAGAAGATATACTACTACTACTAGAAGGAATGTGAACAGGAGAAGAAAAACCCATTCCAAGATCAAGACTACCACTATAACTACAAGCATATTCACGATAAAGAGTAGATAATAAATTTTTTGCATTTTGAACTAACTCGCTAGGATTTGGAGGACTAAAATTAGCAATAGGATTAGGAAATAAAGCATTATAGTAAAGTGTAAGTAATTTTAGCAAACCTTCCTCTCTAACTTGTGGATCTAAAAGTTTGGCAACTAAAAAACCCGGAGGAATGTAGGCGAAATATTTAATCCATTTGTCTCTCATTTCTTTTATACAATTAAATAACTCGGGAACTTTAATTAAAGACTTGAATACAAGTACAATTTTAACACAATGTTCAACAACAAGTGTAGAAGTGGGATAATAAACACCGGACAAAGACTCAGTTGCCTCTTTAAAATTTTTTAAAAGTGCCATTAAACTAGAGCACTTATCCCATTGAGTTGGCAATAAGCAAACGGGTACTTGTTCTTCGTTATAAAAATTGCACAATGCAATACGATATTCATAACTATCATTTAACAAATTGTAAGTAGAATTCCAATGATTTTTTATGCAATATCTCTTCCATTTTTTACCTAGAAACGAATGTCTAATTAAATACATTATTGCTTCACGGATAGGAGCATATGCTTCTTGTAAAACAGTCAAACCATCTTGAACACATAAATTAAGAACATGACAAATGCACCTAATATGAAAAAATTTACCACCAAGAGATGGCTCACATATTGCAATAAGTGATTCTAAACTAGTTGTATTGGAGCTAGCATAATCAAAAGAAATTGAAAAAATTTTTTGTACTAAATTATATTCAGATAAAATTGTATGAATTTTATGCGAAATATTTTTGGCGGTATGTGCGATATTAAACTCTCTAAAACCAATTAAACGTTTTTGTATAGTCCAAGAATCATCAATCCAAATACAAGTCATTCTCATATATGAATTTGCTTCCCAATGATCACTCCAAGCATCAGAGCATATACAAACTTTATGATCTAAGTTTAAAAACATATTAGCTAAAATTAATTTTGCCTCGCTAATAGTTTTTCGAACATCACGAGTTACGGTAGAGCGTGAAATTTTTTTACTAGCAGGATTAAAACTTAGTTGAGTAAAATTTTCATACATTTGGTCGTCGGCAAAGTTAAAAGGAAGAGATTTACCACAAATAAATCTAGCTAATTCTTTTCTAGCGGTAATTGGATTAAATTTAAATAAAGAACTATTACCTTGATTGGGGGCATTAGACAACGTCTCCGTGCTTCGAAGTTGAGTTTGATTAGTCTCGATGCCAAATTTGTCGGGATGTTGTCTTTGTATATGGCCATTGAGTGTCCCGTAACCTCCTCCTTTTTTAAACTTGTACATTTATCGCAATAGTTGCACTTGGCCAAGAAATGACCGGGACCGGATGCAACGTCGTCCATTTTTGTATAGTGGAGCGCAAATAATGGAGATTTGAGCTCGGATGGTTTCCTTTGTTTTGGTTTTGTTGGTTGCTCATCATCTTCATGAATCGATTTTGAGACTTCAAACATTTCATTGATTTGTTCCTCGGTTAATTCATCGGGAACATAATCTCCAAAATTCGGACTTGGAATAGAATTAGAACTCGGAGTATATATATGATGAGTAGGTGTACTACCACTAGCACCGCCTCTTCCTCGTCGAGGAATGCCGGTGATAGCCTTTCCCTTTCCCCGGTTGAATTGACCACTTGACATTTTTTTCAATTAAAAGTATAACACTTGAGAGAATAGAAATTAGAGAGAGTAGATAGATAGAAGATAGTTGGTGTGAGAAAAATGAAGGGTGAGAGGGGGTATTTATAGGTGTAAAAATGTAAAAAAAAGAAAAAAAATTAAAAATGTGACCGTTGTGAACCGCTGGTTCACAACGGTTCAAAATTCAAATTTTGAATTTTTTTTAAAACCGGCGGATGAACCGCCGGTTCGCGGTTCGTCAAAATGACGAACCGAAACCGAACCATCTTAAAACGGTTGACGGTTCCGGTTTTAAACCGAACCACGGTCAACGGTTAACCGAACCGCGGTCAACAGTTCCGAACCGGTGGTTCGGAGGTTCGAACCGGAACCGTGAACACCTCTATCTGAAGCGATGCCGATTTGCGGCTCAAAGCATCCACGACGACATTGGCCTTCCCCGGATGGTAAAGAGTTTCCAAATCATAATCCTTGATCAATTCAAAACCAATGTCGCTGCCTCATATTCAACTCTTTCTGACTGAAAATATACTTCAAACTCTTGTGATCAGTGTAAATCCGACACGGAGAGCCATACAAATAATGCCACAAATCTTAAGTGCGAAAACAATTGCGGCCAATTCCAAATCGTGAGTAGGATAGTTCATCTCACACGGCTTCAACTGCCGTGATGCAAATGCTATCGTTTTATCATGCTGCATAAGCACACATCCAAGCCCTTCTCCTGAAGCGTCGCTATAAACTACAAACCATTCACTACCCTGTTGTAAAGCTAAAATCGGTGCTGAGGTCAAATGTCTCTTCAGCTCATCGAAGCTCTTCTGTCTCTCAGCAGTCCAGACAAACTTTTCTATCTTTTGAAGTAATTACGTAAGTGGCTGAGAGAGTTTCGAGAACCCCTCGACAAACCGACGGTAATACCCAGCAAGACCCAAAAAGCTATGAACTTCCTTGACATTATTAGGTGGCGTCCAATCTAGCACTGCTTCAACCTTCTGCGGGTCTACACGAACCCCTTCGGCTGAAACCACATGGCTAAGAAACATAACTTCCTTCAGCCAGAACTCACATTTCGAGAATTTCGCATAGAGGTGTTCGACTCTCAAAACATCTAGTATCAAACGCAAATACCGGGCATGCTCCTCCTTATCTTGAGAATAAATCAAGATGTCGTCAATAAAGATGACCACACATCTGTGTAGGTATTCGATGAATATCTTGTTCATTAGTTGCATAAATACTACCGGTGCATTAGTCAATCCAAAAGGCATGACCACAAATTCATAATGTCCGTATCTCATCTTAAATGCAGTTTTCAGAACGTCGGACTCTTTCACCCGGAGCTGGTAGTATCCTGATCTCAAAACAATTTTTGAGAATACTGCGGCTCCATGCAACTGATCAAATAAATCATCTATATGAGGCAATGTATACTTGTTCTTGATGGTCACTTTGTTTAGCTCACGGTAATCAATGTATAAATGTAGTGAACCATCCTTCTTCCTCACAAAAAAACAGGCGCACCCCAGGGCGAAGCGCTCAGTTTAATGTACCCTTTCTCCAATAGTTCTCCCAATTGGTTATTTAATTCTTGCATCTCGGAAGGTGCCATCCGATAAGGCGCCTTAGAAATCGGAGCCGCATCAGGCTCTAAATCCACAAAAAATTCTATCTCTCGATCCGGCAGCAATCCCGGAAGATCGTCTGAAAAAATGTCTGGATACTCATTAAAAACTTGAATCGAAGAGAAATCGACTTCGTCCCCTTCCGAATTTAAAGCATAACACCAATAGCCCGTGCAACCTTTATACAAGAGTTTTACGACCTTCATGGCGCTGATAAGCGACTTAGGTTGGCCCGATTTACGTCCCATAAACGAGTACTCGGAACCATCTTTAGTCATCATAGTGATAACCTTAGTGCAGTAATTCATAATCGCTTGGTGACTGTCAAGCCAGTCTTCACCGAGAATCACATCCTCACCCTCGATGTCAACCACAATTAAATTCTATAACCAATCAACACCAACTATGTTCACCGAAAAATCTATAATCTCCCGATTTCCCATGATTCAATCCCGCTAGGCAGTTTCACAATGAAAGGATCGCAAGCAGTCATACAATTTATATTCAAACGGCATACACAATCCAAGGAGATGAAAGAATGTATAGCACCTGAATCAAAAAGTACACGAACTGGATGAGATAGGATATGAATGGTACCTAAGGCCACCGTGGCATCGGGTTCATCTATTCGACGCATCTCATAGACTCGCGGGTGTGCTGAACCGACGCTAGAATCTCCCCCTCTAGCATTCTGGCTCCGTCCCCGACCTCTGCCGTAACTCTGCTGCGACTGAATAACTGATTGCCGTTGATTCATACTCTTATCTATAATCGCTGGGGCAGAAGCCCGAGTGTCCAAAAACTCTGATCCTGTTCGAGGCAATAAACTGCCCTGTGTCCCATCTGACCACAAGTGTGACACTTCAGAGGTGGGAAATTGCACTCCAGATTGACGTGGCCTGGACAACCACAATTAAAACAGGTTACCGGGCGAGTTGAGGTGCCCGGAGTAGAACGAAAACTCCTCTTCCCTTTAAAAGAATGTGACGACTGCCCGACAGAATGGTTAGACACCTGAGGTCTCTGGAAGTTTCCACCTTTAGACCAGAAAAATTACCAGCGGTCTTTTGCTTCTTCAGTTCTTCTGTGGTATAATTGTTGGGACTTAATTTGTCATATGCCAAAGCCCTGTCTTGGTATTCCTTCAGAGTAGTGCAAGCAAACCCGTCCATGTAATGCCGTAAATCCATATTCATCCGCATGTCAAAGTAGCGGATCTTGTCACGCTCATCCCGCACTTGATTCTTCACATGGATCAGCTGTTGGTAATATTCCACTATCACCTGTGAGACTGGAATGTTCTGCTCGGATTCTGCCTTCTTGCACTGGCCAAGGGAAAAACTAAGCCTCCAATAGCTCTTTAAATTCGTCCCAAGTAACAACACGATCTTGTGGTTTAACAGCTTTCCACCAAGTCGAGGCTTCTTTAGTAAGAAAGTACTGAGCAATAGGTATCTTCCTCGTTTCGGGGCAATCAACAACCTCGAACACTTTTTCCAACTCGAAGAGACAATTCTCCCAATCATTCGGGTCGGTAGCACCGCTAAACTATGGAGGATGCACACGGACCACATTTTGGAGCAAAACATCTGCTGCCGGATTAGAATTATTCAGCTGAACAGCTTGGGCCAGTATAGTAATCTGATTTCCCAATTGTTGAAGAACATTCGTAGCCCTAATATCTGCATTATTCCCTTGATCGGTCGACTGGTCGCGTTGACTCTCGGTATCGGGATGCACCGAGTTAGATAAACTAGGGGTAGTCGACCCCGCAACGGAACTGAGGGAAGCGGATGCGCCACGTCCTCGTCCGCATCCATGACCACGGCCTCGCCTCTGTCCCCTGTTAACAGACATTCTGAAGGACACACAAAGTACATAAGTACAATTCAAATAGCACGTCATCGAAGTGACCGATTCCCTAGAATACCAAATTATAAGCGAAACGATTAGGAAGAATACAAGAAGAGTAAAAGGACTTATTAGTTCCGGTCGCACTATGATGATGGCAAAGTGGTGATACTGTAGACAAACGATGACTCAATCGACCCAAAAGACCGAAAGCCTAGGTATCCATAAACCTATGCGCTCTGATACCATATTCTGTAATACCCCTAAGTTAGCCAGAGTATATTACAGCACCGTAAGCCCCACCGTGGGACCCACAAGGCTATTCACACATGGAACCATGAATTTTGACCGATAAGGTCTAAACATAATCCAATGAAGGACAATAAAGTTGGCACTCAAGATAATATCCAATAAAACTGAATATAATACATCAAGAATCAATCCCATGGCAATACATGCCCAAACATTAAGAAACCAGAAACAGTACTCGAGCACTCATAACCATTTCAAGTACAACATCACTGAATGGATCAAATACAAAGTATAACCAGTGACAAGACACATCATCACACTTGCCCATCATCTTCATGCCGACCCAGTACATGCCTATCCGCTCTCCTAGATCCTGAAATACATGAAAACTATTTCCCCCAAAAAGGGGTTAGCCGTCGAATAGCTAGTACAAGTATATCGAATATGAAACACAATACTTCTTGAAAATAAAGTAAATGCAATCATCATTCCATCAAGCTCAAGACTAGTATTCTGGAATAACTAAATCTCATAGCACTTCATTTCGATACATACGTGATTAACCGTGGAACCTCACCAAAGGTAATGGAACCCTCAGGGGCCCCGTCGGACCATCCCAGGGTGGTTAACCCAAAATATTCGTGGAACTGAACCAAAGGCAACAGAACCCTCAGAGGACCCCTCGGTCTGTCCCAGAGTGAATATATACAATCATACAATTCATATACCTTACTTTCAAAGTCGAGAACATATAATCATAAACATATACTTGCCTTTGAGACATCGAGAATCATAAGGAAAAGAATACAAGTTCGGTAGGTCCAAGATCACACTTCCGGCACCTAAACGATTCATAAGGAATACGATAATTAATAATCCATACTCAAATCACATGAAGAAACTCCCGAAACCAGCCTACGATTCATAAAACTCCAAGGATAATCACCTAGAGGTTTGAAAATCATCCAAACCCTCTCAAGTCCGAACAAAGTACATAACCATCCATATAATCATAGGGGAAACGTGGGTACGGGGTAGATACAACATAATCTCAAAGATCTCAATCTCCAAAATGGATAAATCGTACGAATCTAAGAAAATCCCCAAAAAGCCCCCAAACTAGGGTTCTAAGGAGTTTACCTTGATTTAAAAGGTAGTCGATCAGGAATTCCACCAGTTTCTCCTTCTCGTTAACGCATAGGCGGTTCTGATCTTTATGTACATCCGATTTCTCGGGCTTCTTCTGGAAGAGAAGTGCTCGGCTCTGGATGACCTCTAATTAGCTTCCTTATTTTCATATTACTACTACTACTATTATTATTATTGATTTCCACTGAGAGAACTTCTTTTCTTTACACTACAATCAGTAATAGTAGTAATACCGATCTTCGAGCTTGCGATTCCGGCGATTGTCTGTCAAAAAGTGCAGGTGAATTTTGTAAATCGCATTTACTGATTAATAATAAAAGGTATTGCCACAGTTCAGTCTATTTACAAAAACACATACTTATCTTCCAAAACCACCCCTAGGGTTTAGTATTATTGCAATAGGACACATTATCTTCTTACCTTATGATAACTCCAGAGATGAACGCAATCACCTCTGTTTGCTCTATTGGCACCAGTAATTTTATATTGCTCTTTGTTAAAAACAAGCTTGGTCAGACTTCCCCACTTTATTAAGTGCAGTTTATATTCTCTTCTCATTATATCGATCCCAATTAGGTCGATCCCATCGGATTTTATGATGTTCTCATCCTTTTTCCTGGATGGACTATTCCTTTCCTCCTTGGTCAGGAATTCCACCAGTTTCTCCCTTTCATTAACGAACATTCATTTTTTATCTTTCTGTACATCCGATTCTTCGAGCTTCTTCTTTTAGTAATATGATCAGAATCTTGAAAGCATGCATGATCGGAATCTTGATTAAATATTTTATATAATAAGGTCTGTTTTTTCATCAGATATTCTGACATAGCTTTTTATTTTCGAAACATTTTTTTCACGTCGATAAAAAAATACTATGGTCTGGCCTCTTTTAGTCTGTTATGCATGTGTGATATTTACATTATTTCTACTATGAGGCAACTTGAGTATTCTCATTCTTTTCTTTGTTCCATGTGCAGGGGTTCAAATGTACCTCCGGCACGTCTAGACTTTGGTTATCTCATATTTTCATTTAGAGCTTTTTTATTCTGCTCAATAGATTCGTATTCTTCACCGAGAGCAACAACTGTTCTGCTATTTTCTTCTCGAGGTATAGTTTGATATTAGAATTGCATTTATCTTTCACGATACAAAATATTTCCCTATTTTGTTCTTTAACGTACAAAAAATTATTTCACTTATAGAACCACCTCGTTTACGTTTTATACATGCAAATAACTTGTTCAAGTGTGTATATAGTATTTACCTATCTATTGCAACTTTAGTACATATTCATTTTTTGGTTGTCAACTTCTCCCGTATTATGGTCTGTTCATGCATACAGTCTTTATCCGGTTTTGATATATATGTTTGGATGGTTTCCAGATTCCATCTGCGGTTCTATTTACAATTTCTCAGTAATCATTGGGTCCACATACGTCTCCTCTAGCTTTTCGTTATCTTAAGAGATAGCCTCTGTTGAAAAATAAACATTGTAATGGTGTTATATATTTGAGTTTACCGGCTGGAAACCTGACATGGCCCCACAAAACACCTGAATAGAGCTGGGTCTAAGTAGGTGTAACAATGCCACGAACAAAAACATATGATATCTTCACAAGAGGTTCCATTTGATTTTAGCTGAACAGATACGTGTACAGTCATTGATTGGCCATAGATAGATTGCATTGACTAGTAGACATTATAGTGATGTTATATATTTGAGTTTATCGGCTGGAAGCCTGACATGGCCCCACAAAATCTCTGAATAGAGCCTGGGTCTAAATAGGTGTTACAATGCCACGAAAAAAAATACATGACATTCATTTGATGCTCCTCTTAGGATTTTATTATTGGCATTTGTTATATGCATACAGGACCTGTACAACAAAACAGACATATCAATGGTGTGTTTGTTGAAAAATGGACATTATAATGGTGTTATTAATTTGAGTTTATCGGCTGGAAACCTTGGAAACCTAGCATGGCCCCACAAGCACTCCGAATAGAGCCTGGGTATAAGTAGGTGTAACAATGCCACGAACAAAAACATATGCCATCTATTTGAGGAATCATTTGCCAGCGGGGTTTTGCCGTGCACCTAAAAAAGTATGTTGTCTTTTGGAGCCCTGTTTAAAATTTTTCGAATAGAGGTGTGTATATTCAGTGACTTTTTCTGCATCTGTATTCCTCTCTAATGTGCTTCAGACCATATTTCATTTTGATTGGAAATCTATACTAACTATCTGTCCAGATTTTTAGGTTTTCAATATTTTCTCAGTTACTATATTGTCATCATGATGGAGCAATGTGTTACAAAGTTGCTTAGGGAACTGAACAAACTATCAAATCCTCCAACCTGGGTTGGATATGCTATTGATATTGCTGAATGCATGAGAGCTCTAGAAAATTATTAACCAGACTCAATTGAGGATTTCGAGCAGAGGGCTATCACTGAGATAGGCATATAGATTACTGAGCTGAGAAATGTACTTCATTACAGAAGAGGCACCCAACAAAAGCAAGATGCTTATGATGCACTCACTTCATTATTTGAATATACAGAGTACGAATTGCCATTTCAATGTCCTCTAAATAGTCCTGCGAAGGCTTTCGATGAGGTTTCTCTCAATGTTTTGACTCCGAGGATGTAGATCAGGCGTCTCTGCAGCAAATTCAATTCGAATGACAGAGCATGGAAGATTATGTACTATACTGGCAGTCAATGGGACCAGCCACGTGGCTATCTTGATGAGGTGCCTGCATTTAAACCACTATTAGAGGATTATGATACGATCCACCACCGTCGTGATCTTGAACGTACCATTCTTGATATTTACTGTGTTCCCAATCTAGCTGAATATGTTCTTAAAAGAGAAATTGTATTGGGATTTTCTAAACTCAGGGCTTGAGAGATTAGCTAAATTGGGGGTATAGTTGGTGTGGTGGTTTGGGTAAACAGTTTCAAATCTTCCCGTTTATTTGGTTGCCTATTTTTTGGCCTATGCCTCTCATGTGTGGTTGTAAATTGTGGATGTTACATGCGTCCGTTTATTTATGTTTTTGTATAAATTTCTACTTTTATTCCACTCCACTTTCCCCCCGCATAATTATTCATTTTGTCCCCATCAATGTACAATTCATACATTTACATTTTTTTTCTGTTGCTCTATGTTTATGTTTTTGTTTCTGCAGTATTCAGTTCCTTCTTTTTGTTTTTTATCTCCTTCCTCCTCTTGCGGGATATTTTTTGCAAAAATTTGTTAGTTTGTCACTTCGGTTTATCTCTTGTACAACTACTCTATCTACTTTTGCAAGTGTTTTATTATATACTACTTTTTATTTGAATCAAGATACTTATTTATGTATCAATATTACATTATTTTTTATATCAATTTCCTCGTATTTTATTTTGGCTCCCACTACTATGACGGTCTATATTATATCACTCTAAAGGCATTACGTATTACATTTCTAATACTTCTAGAAATTATATTGATCTCTGCCTTCTGGTATGTTATTTGTTTTATTCTTTTTTCCCCATCATCTACTAATATTGATGATGTGAAAAACGTTCACTCTCTTTTATTTTGAACAATAGGCCCGAATGGTCTGTCTGAAAAAGAATGCAAGAAAACGCGCTGTGTATGCGTCAATGGACGCTCAAAAGAAAGCCTGCCTGCTAGATAGTAGAAGATTTAGGTACAAACAACAAGGTATAGTACTTCGTAAATTTTTATTTCTATGTCATTGTTTTCTTACTTCCCTATTTTTATTGACTAGTTTTGACTTTGTTTCCAATTTACTACATACATTCGGAAACATTCTGACTTATTTAGTAAATGTATGTTATATGTTCTTTTTTGTAGTCGCACTTGCCAATAAAGCAGTTCCTTCTACGAGTGGTAAAACTATGGTCCCCCTGTAATACCTGTACTTTTATTGACTGTTTGACTCTGTCATCCTCCTTATTTTGTCACTCTGTAAATGCTTGGAGATGTTGTTAATATTGTTATTGAGTTTCGTATCTCGTTTGGTTTTTGATCATGTCGTTTAGACCTTGCGGAAATGTTCTGGGCCAGAGATATAACGCACGCTAGGCCTAGGCTAACGCACGCTAATTCTGCTTGATTAGCGCACGCTAGCTTTGGGGCCGTAGCGCGCGCTAAGAGGATCAGTCAGGTCAGAACCAGTATTTTCGAACTGCTCTCTGGACTGGCGGATTAACGCACGCTAGGAGTTGTTAGCGCGCGCTATTCGTGGTTAGTAGCGCACGCTAACATCCGTCCGTAGCGCACGCTACGGCCGGCCGCCAGAGGCAGTGAAGTTGCCAGGTTTTCTGGAATATCAGGTAGCGTACGCTAGGTTTCGGCTAGCGCACGCTAAAGCTATTGCATAACGCACGCTAAATCATAGAGCTAGCGC
Organism: Orobanche coerulescens; assembly: GCA_033398695.1. Taxonomy (NCBI): domain Eukaryota; kingdom Viridiplantae; phylum Streptophyta; class Magnoliopsida; order Lamiales; family Orobanchaceae; genus Orobanche; species Orobanche coerulescens. The sequence goes on along the minus strand of CM065805.1, from coordinate 44,995,201 downwards.
ACGCTAAGTTGGAGCAGGGCAGAGACAGTGAGTTCTGGACTCCAGTACTGAATGCCACATTTTGGACTAGCGCACGCTAGAGGCGCACGATTAGCGCACGCTATCGGAGCTGCGAAGCCACCGGACTATCCGGTGACTTCGCTAGCGCACGCTAATAAAGGAGGTGTAGCGTGCGCTAGATCGCGTATATAAATATGACAGCTGACTTCCATTTCGTCATTTCTCACCTACTTCACTCCTTTTCGACGGAAATCGCCGAGAGACGATCTTGGGCGATTGGAAGCAATCTTCCTTCTAACAACAACATATTTGGTTGGAGAACAAGGATTTCTCAACATCTAATTCCTCCTAACGTCCGAATCAAGGTAAAAATCCTTAGAACCCTACTTTTTGGGAATTTTGGGGTTTTTCGTAGATTCGTCCGATTTATCCGTTTGGAAGCTTGAGAACCTTGAGATTATGATGTATCTATACCGTATGCATGCTTTTCCTACGATTTTATGGTTTGGGTTGTACCGTTTTCGGACTTGTGAGATTTTAGACGATTTTCCAACCTCTAGTCGATTATCCGTACATCCTTACGAATCGTAGACGGGTTTCGGGGGTTTCTTCGTGTAATTTGAATATGGATAATTGATTATCATATTCCTTGCGAATCATTTAGGTGCCGGAAGTGCGTGCTTGGACCTACCGATCTCATACCCCTTTTTCCGTTCGTTTTCTCGATGTCTCAAAGGCAAGTATATAATTATGATTGTACGTTCTCGAATTTGAAAGTAAGAAGTATTGATGGCATGATATGAACGAACCGTTTCCACGGCATTCATATATTTATTGTTGGCATGTAATGAACGAACCGTTTTGACGGCATTCCTACATGTAACGGCGTATGATATGAACGAACCGTTTCTACGGCATTCATATACGTCTTGATGTGGTACGATGAGATTTTAGTTATTCCGGAATGCTAGTCTCGAATTGATGAATTGACGGTTACATTTACTTTATTGACGAGAAGTATTGTGTTTCATACTTGATATTCTTGCACTAGCTATTCGACGGCTAACCCCTTATGGGGGAAATACGTTTTATGTATTTCAGGTTCCAGGAGAGCGGACAGACAGGTATCGGGTCGGCATGAAGATGGTGGGCAAGTGTGATACTGTGTATTTCTTCCAGTTATGTTTGGAGTTTCCCATTCACTGTTGTTGTACTGGATTGGCTATTGAATACTCGAGTATTGTTTTCCGTTTTCCTTGATGTCCCGGCCCGTGTTTGCCGAAGTATTGATTCGAGTTGTGATGTTTGTGAATACATTGGTTATGTTTTGAATACCTTTGTATTGTTTTTCATCCCATTGTGTGTAGACCTTACCGGTCAAAATTTATGGTTCCGCGTATGTTTAGCCTTGTGGGTCCCACGGCGGGGCTTACGGCGCTGTAATATCCCTGAATAACTCGGGGGTGTTACAGAATATGGTATCAGAGCCTAGGTCTATGGATACCTAGGCTGTCGGTCTTTTGGGTCGATCGAGTTGTCATTTGTCCGCAGTATCACTACTTTGCCATCATCACAGTGCGACCGGTACTTGTAGGACCTCTTACCCTTCTAGTGTTTCCTTGTTTGTTTTGCTTTGTTTTGTTGGTATTCGTGAGAATCGGTCACTTTGATGACGTGTAATTGAATTGTGCTTACGTGACTTGTGTGTTCTTCAGTATGTCAGCTGGTAGGGGCCGTGGCCGTGGTCGTGGCCGTGGACGTGGAAGAGGTCGTGGCGCGGCCGTTTCCATCACCACGATGCGGGTCGACCAACCCCGCTTGTCGAACTCGGTGCATCCCGACACCGAGAGTCACCACCACCGACGGTCGTGGAATAACGCGACGTTGGAGTGGTGAATGCACTTCAACAATTAGCTACTCGATGACTATCTTGGCCCAAACTGCTCAAATGAATAATCCGAACCCGAACACGGATGCCTTACTTCGTAATGTAATTCGTATGCACCCTCCACAGCTTTGGCGGTGCCACGGACCTGCTAGTGGGAAGACTGGCTAGCGGAATTGGAAAAGATTTTCGAGGCGGTTGATTGCCCCGAAGTGAGGAAAGTACCGATTGCTCAGTATTTCCTCACCAAGGAGGCCGCTACCTGGTGGAAGGTCATCAAGCCACAAGATCGCATTGCCACGTGGGATGAATTTAAGGAACTCTTGGAGGCCGAGTTTTGTCCTTGGCCGGTGCGAGAGAGCCGAATCCGAGCCTTTTTCGAGGCTAAACCTCAAGATATTCCCGTATCGCGGGCGATCGTGGAGTACAACCAACAATTGATCCACTTGAAGGATCAAGTGCGTAACGAGCGTGATAAGATCCGTTATTTTTATATGCGGATGAATTTGGACTTACGGCGGTATATGGCCGGATTTGCTTGTACCACTCTGAAAGAGTATCAGGACGGAGGTTTAGCCCATGATATGTTGAGCCCCGACAATGATACCGTTGAAGAACCGAAGAAGCAGAAAGTCGCGGGAAGTTTTTCTGGCTCTAAAGGTGGCAACTTTCAGAAGTCACAGACGACTAGCCGTTTTGCGGACGATCGCCACGTTCTAATAAAGGAAAGAGGGCTACCGTCCTACTCCGGCACCACAAATCGCACGGTGACTTGCTATAATTGTGGCCGCCTGTGCCACGTCGATTGGAATGCAACTTTCCACCATTGAAGTGTCACACGTGCGGACAGATGGGACATAGAGCGGCTTATTGTTCCGAGCCGAATCGCACTGACACTCGGGCTTCCGCCCCACCGGTCAACCTCAATGCAATTTAGGCAGGGCCGGACAGGGTCGAATGCCGGGAGGGGGAATTCTAGCGTCGGTTCGGTACAACCTCGGGTTTATGAGATGCGTCGAATGACGAGCCCGATGGCGGTGGCTTGTGTACCATGCATGTTTTATCTTATCCATTGTACTCTTTGATACGGTGCTACACATTCTTTTATATCTTTGGAATGTGTACGCCGTCCGAATATAACTTGTTTAATCGCTTGCGATCCCTTTATCGTGAAAGCGCCAAATGGGATAGGATTGTGGGGAATCGGGAGATTAGAGATTTTCCGGTGAGTATATCCGGTATGGAATGGTTATCGAATTTGATTGTAGTTGATATAGAGGGCGAGAATGTGATCCTCGGCGAGGATTGGCTTGATAATCATCAAGCGATTATGAACTACCGTACCAAGGTTATCACCATGATGACTAAAGACGGATCCGAGTACTCATTTTTGGGGCGTAAGTCGGGTCTATCCAAGTTGCTTATCAGTGCCATGAAGACCGTAAAACTTTTGAATAAAGGATGTACGGGCTATTGGTGTTATGCCTTGAAAACGGAAGGAAACGAAATCGATTTCTCTTCGATTCCGGTTGTTAGTGAGTACTCCGACGTTTTTCCGGATGAACTCCCGGGATTACCGCCAGATCGAGAGATAGACTTTTCCGTGGATTTAGAGCCGGATGCGGCCCCGATTTCTAAAGCACCTTATCGGATGGCACCTTCCGAGATGCAAGAATTGAAGAATCAGTTGGGAGAACTTCTGGAAAAAGGGTACATCAGACCGAGCGCTTCGCCTTGGGGCGCGCCTGTTCTTTTCGTGAGGAAGAAGGATGGTTCACTATGTTTGTGCATCGACTACCGCGATCTGAACAAAGTAACCATCAAGAACAAATACCCTCTACCTCGTATAGACGATTTATTTGATCAATTGCAAGGGGCTGCAGTTTTCTCGAAAATTGATTTAAGATCTGGATATTATCAACTTAGGGTGAGGGAGTCCGACGTTCCGAAGACGGCATTTCGGACGAGATACGGGCATTATGAATTTGTAGTCATGCCTTTTGGGTTGACTAATGCACCGACAGTGTTCATGCAGTTAATGAATAAGATATTCATCGAGTACCTCGACAGGTGTGTAGTCGTCTTTATTGATGACATCTTGATATATTCTCGAGATAAGGAGGAACATGCCCGACACTTGCGTTTGGTTTTAGATATTTTGAGAACCGAGCATCTCTATGCGAAATTCTCGAAATGCGAATTTTGGTTGGAAGAAGTTATGTTTCTCGGCCATGTGATTTCGGCCGACGGGGTTCGTGTAGACCCGCAGAAGATTGAGGCAATCTTGGGATTGGGCACCGCCTAAAAATGTTAAGGAAGTTCGTAGCTTTTGGGCCTTGGCCGGGTATTACCGGGCTTTGTCGAGGGGTTCTCGAAACTCGCTCGGCCGCTTACGAAATTACTCTAGAAGACCGAAAAGTATGTTTGGACGGATGAGAGACAACAGAGCTTCGATGAGCTGAAGAGGCGTTTGACTTCAGCACCGATTTTAACTTTACCACATGGTAGTGAAGGCTTTGCAGTTTATAGTGATGCTTCGGGTCAAGGTCTGGGCTGTGTACTTATGCAGCATGATAAGACGATAGCTTTTGCATCACGACAATTAAAGCCTTATGAGATGAATTATCCTACTCAAGATTTGGAATTGGCCGCAATTGTCTTCGCACTCAAGATTTGGCGGCACTATTTGTATGGCTCACCGTGCCGAATTTATACCGATCACAAGAGCCTGAAGTATATTTTCAGTCAGAAGGAGCTGAATATGAGACAGAGGCGTTGGTTAGAATTGATAAAGGATTATGATTTGGAAATTCTTTATCACCCCGGAAAAGCTAATGTCGTTGCGGATGCTTTGAGTCGCAAATCGGTATCTCTTCAAATGCTCGAGGATCTTACATCTCGATTTAAAATTTGTCGATTTAATTGAGCAAGGGATAGAAGTTTGGCTTCAACGAGTACGTGGACACTGTGTGTACTCTCGAAATTACTTCATCTTTAGTTGATGACATCAAAGGGAAGCAGTGGAGTGACCCGATGATTTCTCAACTGAAGGAAGATGTAATTAAGGGAAAAGCTCCTGGCTTTATGGTTCACGAGGATAGTATTCTGAGATTTCAGGGCAGGCTTTGTGTTCCGAACGATTTAGAGTTGAGGCAGAGAATTCTCCGAGAAGCTCATGCTACGCCTTACTCAATCCACCCCGGGACGAGCAAGATGTACAAAGATTTGAAGCGCAATTTTTGGTAGAATAATATGAAGAAGGATGTTACGGAGTTTGTACTACGGTGCTTGACGTGTCAACAAGTCAAGATCGAACATCAACGACCAGCGGGGTTGTTAAAACCGCTTCCCATTCCCGAGTGGAAGTGGGAAGACATCTCTATGGATTTCATCACTGGCATGCCGAGGACTCGAACCGGAATGAATATGATTTGGGTAATTGTCGATCGGTTGACTAAGTCAGCTCACTTCTTGGGTATTAAGGATACTTGGGGACCGGATAGATAGCTCGAACCTTTATTGCCGAGATCGTGAGATTACAGTGCCCCCAAGACCATCGCTTCGATCGGGACGGCCATTTCAGACGCACTTTTGGCAGCCGCTCATCGGGCTTTGGGCACCGAGTTGAGATTGAGCACTTCTTTTCATCCTCGGATGGACAAACAGAGAGGACGATTCAGACATTGGAAGATATGTTACGGGCTTGTGCCTTAGACTGGAGTAATGATTGGGAGCTTCACTTGCCGTTGATCGAGTTTGCTTATAATAATAGTTGGCATGCGTCGATCAAAATGGCACCCTTCGAGGCACTTTACGGTAGACGATGTAGGTCCTCATTGTGTTGGGAGGAGGCTTCCGAGCTAGTTGGAACGGAGCTGGATATGTTGATGGAGACTAAGGAAAAGATTTCTATTATCCGAGATCGATTGCTAACCGCCCAGAGTCGTCAGAAATCTTATGCTGATATTCGTCGTCGACCTTTGGAGTTTGAAGTGGGGGATCATGTCTTACTCAAGGTGTCGCCGACCCGTGGAGTTTTCTGCTTCGGGAAAAAGGGGAAACTTAGTCCGAGATATATCGGACCTTTCGAGATTTTGGATAGAGTTGGAGATTTAGCTTATCGCTTGGCGTTGCCTACAGCTTTGAGTCACGTCCATAGTGTTTTTCATGTGTCTCAGTTGAGAAAGTACGTGCCGGATCCGAGCCACATCATCGACTACAGTGAGATTAACGTAGCCGAGGATATTACCTTTCCGGAGAGACCCGTGAAGATCCTTGAGCGTCGCGAGAAACGACTCCGGCATAAAACCATTCCACTGGTTAAAGTGCAATGGTCGAGGCATGGAGTCGAGGAGGCAACTTGGGAGACGGAAGAGAAGATGCGGGTGGAATACCCCGAACTATTTATTTCTTAAGTTTCGGGACGAAACTTCTTTTTAGAGGGGGAGAATGTAATACCCGTACTTTTATTGACTGTTTGACTCTGTCATCCTCCTTATTTTGTCGCTCTGTAAATGCTTGGAGATGTTGTTAATATTGTTATTGAGTTTCGTATCTCGTTTGGTTTTTGATCATGTCATTTAGACCTTGCGGAAATGTTCTGGGCCAGAGATATAACACACGCTAGGCCTAGGCTAACGCACGCTAATTCTGCTTGATTAGCGCACACTAGCTTTGGGGCCGTAGCGCGCGCTAAGAGGATCAGTCAGGTCAGAACCAGTATTTTCGAACTGCTCTCTGGACTGGCGGATTAACGCACACTAGGAGTTGTTAGCGCGCGCTATTCGTGGTTAGTAGCGCACGCTAACATCCGTCCGTAGCGCACGCTACCGGGCTGGTTAGCAGAGGCAGTGAAGTTGCCAGGTTTTCTGGAATATCAGGTAGCGTACGCTAGGTTTCGGCTAGCGCACGCTAAAGCTATTGCATAACGCACGCTAAATCATAGAGATAGCGCACGCTAAGTTGGAGCAGGGCAGAGACAGTGAGTTCTGGACTCCAGTACTGAATGCCACATTTTGGACTAGCGCACGCTAGAGGCATTTATTAGCGCACGCTATCGGAGCTGCGCAAGCCACCGGACTATCCGTGACTTCGCTAGCGCACGCTAATGAAGGAGGTGTAGCGGCGCTAGATCGCGTATATAAATATGACAGTTGACTTCCATTTCGTCATTTCTCACCTACTTCACTCCTTTTCGACGGAAATCGCTGGGAGAGACGATCTTGGGCGATTGAAGCAATCTTCCTTCTAACAACAACATACTTGGTTGGAGAACAAGGATTTCTCAACATCTAATTCCTCCTAACGTCCGAATCAAGGTAAAAATCCTTAGAACCCTACTTTTTGGGAATTTTGGGGTTTTTCGTAGATTCGTCCGATTTATCCGTTTGGAAGCTTGAGAACCTTGAGATTATGATGTATCTATACCGTATGCATGCTTTTCCTACGATTTTATGGTTTGGGTTGTACCGTTTTCGGACTTGTGAGATTTTGGACGATTTTCCAACCTCTAGTCGATTATCCGTACATCCTTACGAATCGTAGATGGGTTTCGGGGGTTTCTTCGTGTAATTTGAATATGGATAATTGATTATCATATTCTTTGCGAATCATTTAGGTGCCGGAAGTGCGTGCTTGGACCTACCGATCTCATACCCCTTTTTCTGTTCGTTTTCTCGATGTCTCAAAGGCAAGTATATAATTATGATTGTACGTTCTCGAATTTGAAAGTAAGAAGTATTGATGGCATGATATGAACGAACCGTTTCCACGGCATTCATATATTTATTGTTGGCATGTAATGAACGAACCGTTTTGACGGCATTCCTACATGTAACGGCGTATGATATGAACGAACCGTTTCTACGGCATTCATATACGTCTTGATGTGGTACGATGAGATTTTAGTTATTCCGGAATGCTAGTCTCGAATTGATGAATTGACGGTTACATTTACTTTATTGACGAGAAGTATTGTGTTTCATACTTGATATTCTTGCACTAGCTATTCGACGGCTAACCCCTTATGGGGGAAATACGTTTTATGTATTTCAGGTTCCAGGAGAGCGGACAGGCAGGTATCGGGTCGGCATGAAGATGGTGGGCAAGTGTGATACTGTGTATTTCTTCCAGTTATGTTTGGAGTTTCCCATTCAGTGTTGTTGTACTGGATTGGCTATTGAATACTCGAGTATTGTTTTCCGTTTTCCTTGATGTCCCGGCCCGTGTTTGCCGAAGTATTGATTCGAGTTGTGATGTTTGTAAATACATTGGTTATGTTTTGAATACCTTTGTATTGTTTTTCATCCCATTGTGTGTAGACCTTACCGGTCAAAATTTATGGTTCCGCGTATGTTTAGCCTTGTGGGTCCCACGGCGGGGCTTACGGCGCTGTAATATCCCTGAATAACTCGGGGGTGTTACACCCCCGACCGAAACATACAAGAGGCCGAAATGTTTTGCTTCATATCCAACATGGTTTGCTTAGCAGAATGGAGAACATCCCCTTACATGCATGGTCTTTGCCCTTTGCTGCTGCATGCCAGTTCTGCAAAGCCGTGCATTATTCGAGGGAACCAAAAAGTTTCTATTGTCTCTATGGTCAGATCTCATTGGCTTTACCTAGAATGCCACAAAGGCTTTGGGATTTATACACTTCATTGTAGTCATCCGATGCAGTTCATTTTTGCTAGCATTGTCGGACATATAACAATTATACTGCTTTTAGTTACCTGGGCATTACCTACGATGAGACTCTAGCTCAATCCAATAAGGGCGTATACAGTCTCAGAATTCAAGGAACTGTTTATCATTTCATCAGGGATTTGATACCTGCGGAAGGTCATAGCCGTAGGTACAACTCTATTTCTATGAAACTGAAAATGAACTGCAAAATAAACTATCTCAATCAGGAGAGCTTGATTCGCATAATCTGCAAGACATTGTTGAGTTGAGGAAACTTAATCCCTACGCAATTTTCTTCCGAAGCCTTCGAGAACTGATTAATTTACAGGAGTTTAACATTGTTCCCTGTGCTGACCCATCTTTGGAGATGAGGATTTACAATTTGCCAACGGTTAATCAGGGCGCTGCAATTTGGAATGAATTGACTGATGTTCTTATAGAGCAGCCGCATGACATTCATGTCTATACTTCATTAGGAAAAACACACCGTGTACACTATTATTACGGCTGTTATGACCCACTTCAATATATATTATTATTCCCTTATGGACAAAGCGTCTGGCATACAGGAATTCACTGACTACCACTCGCTTTTGATAATACTCGTACCCGACATCATGCGCGATGCAGTGGTCAAACTGCTATTTATCTCGATGGCCATCATTTTGGAGAATCTATTCTTGCTGCAGGACTCGAGAGTATGATTCTACAACTCCTCTATAGTATACTTCTTTATTTAATTTAACCAATCTCACACTAGATTTTACTGTCATTTTTTATTATTGCTGCATTATTTTATTCGAACACGCCTTTTAATGTATGTAACAGTTTTCTTATCTGTCTGAAACAGATTTGAATGCAAATGAATGGAAGCGAACCAACATAGCTGCTAGAGAATTCTACTGCTATCTATTTCAATGTCGACCTGACGATGTCACAAATGTACTACGAACAGGGAGACTAGCACAATAATATCAAATTGACTGCTATGTTAAGATCGAAGCACCTGGATTATCTAAGGAGCGACCAAATGCACCAAAATTGTTGGCTTGAGTCATTTGAAAGAATTGTTGACAGCATGGCCTGTGAAGGCAATCTGAGAGGATCCGATATTTCCCAAAAGTTTGTGCTTCCCGCATCGTATGTTGGCAGCACCCGAGACATGCACTGGCGGTATCTCAATGCATTAGGTTTGGTGAGCGAATATGGGAAGCCAGATTTTTCATCACCATGACGTGCAATCCAAATTGGCCTGAAATACGCGAGGGTCTGCTACCTGGCGAGGAGGCTCAGAATAGATCTGACCTCGTAGCAAGAGTCTTTAGAGGCCGAAAATGAGGAATTCAAGAATGAGATTCTCAGAGAAAATTTTCGGAGAGGTTGTTGCGTATCTTTACGTCATAGAATTTCAAAAAAGAGGTCTTCCACATGCTCATTGGATCATTATCTTGCAACCAAAATATAAAATAACCTCATCTAATGCATATGATCGCTATGTTAGTGCGGAGCTTCCTAATGTCGACCTGCATCGACATCTTCATGCATGTGTTGTAAGACATATGATGCACGGTCCTTCTGGATTGTTAAATCCCTTGGTTATATACATGTGGGATAAAAATGCATAAATAAGTATCCTAAGGATTATGTGGAGAGCACTGCGCAGCGTGAGGACAATTATCCACTGTACAGAAGAAGAAATGATCGGAAAATAGTGAATGTTCATGGTCACGATTTTGACAATAGGTGTGTGGTACCATATAACCCCTACCTTCTAGCTAAATTCGACTGCCATATTAATGTAGAGATATGCATTGGCCTCAAGCTCATTAAATACCTGTATAAGTATGTTTTCAGGACCACCAACAAGATTGCATTCAACATTGTCGAAGAGCCGAACGTTCTGAAATTGGACGAAATTATAGATTTTTAGTCAGCTAGGTGGTTATGCGTATGTGGAGAATCTATGCTTTCATATTAAGCGAAATACATCCTGCATGCCAAACAAACAACAAGTTTTACTCTCTTCCTCATGATATCTCCCTGATGTCATTGCCAATCCAAGCCTTGAACACAGCTAACTGAGCTTTTTGCAATGAATGCACAGTCACCTACAGTAGCAAGAATGGGATTGATTTACAGGGATTTCCCACGTTTTTTTGTATGGAATGCAACCAAGAAAACATGGCATCGAAGGGTTAAGGGAAACTGCATTGGACGTGTGGTCAGCGTTAGCCCACTTGATGGAGAGCGATACTATCTACGACTACTCCTTAACCATATTCATGCACCAAAATATTTTGAGTGTCTCATATACAATGGCATTTTATACGCTACGTTTCGAGCTGCCGCATTAGCGTAGGGTCTATTAGAATTGGATACATATGTTAAAAATTCTCTAGCGGAAGCTTGTTCCTATCAGATGCCCTACTCATTGCGGCGTCTCTTTGCAACAATTTTAATATATAATACTCCATCTAATCCTCGAGTATTATGGGATAGTTTTAACTTCTTTCTAGCAGATGATTATATTAGTCTCAAAAAGTATACCGACACAGAGGCTTTTCTTAGGACGCTTGAATCTATCGATTTTTTTTGCAATTTGCTGGTCAAACAATTGATGAGTTTGGTCTGTTGACTTTACTGTTGCAGCCTCAAGAGAACAAATGCAAAGTCAATATTTTGAGGAAGAACAAAATTATCTCTTCTCTAATTTAGATTTGCACTCGATAGCCTTGCTAAATTCAAGGCAACGTCAGGCTTTTGATGAAATCATGCACACTCATGACGGCAATCATTTGGCTGCCTTCTTTGTCGATGGTCCGGCTAGATCTAGGAAAACATTTCTCTATCGAGCTCTTCTTGCAGCAGTTCGTTCAAAGCATTTGATTGCTCTTGCAGTCGCATCTTCAGGAGTGGCGGCATCCTTACTCCCAGGCGGCCGTACATCTCACTCAAGATTCAAACTTCCTATCATGTAGAGGATCAGGCCTGCATAATTAGCAAACAACTCGTTTCATTATTGCTGCTAACATTTTTATTTGGGATGAGGCTTCCATGGCACATCGCAAAAGTATTGAGACAGTTGATGCTCTACTGCGTGATCTCATGGAAACTGACCTACCTTTTGGAGGCAAAACCATTGTTTTCGGTGGTGATTTCAGGCATACAATTCCTGTAGTCATTGGCGGCACTTGTTGTGATGCTATCGATGCTTGTCTAATTAATTCTCACATGTGGCATTCTATACGAAAATTCTGTTTACTCCAAAATATGCGTGGGAAGGATGACCCAATTTTCAGAGATTTCTTGCTTAGGGTTAGTAACGGAACTCAGCCTTGTATTTAGAATGATAATATTAACCTACCTTAGAATATGTGTCTCCCTTACAAGCAAAATGACAATCCTTTCTACGAGCGGCTCTCAGACAATTTTCCCAAACTTTGATATTCACCTGGACGATCCAAAATCACTCATTCAACGTGCTATTCTGACTCCAAAAATGATTGCGTGCATGAAATCAATAATTCTTTAGTTGATAAATTCCCGGGTTGCACCGTAGATTATTATAGAACAAATATGAAAAATGATCCTTTCCAGTAGGCAGATTATCAGGATGACTTGAACTCTGTTAATACTCCAGGCCTACCTCCTCACTTACTTCGCCTCAAACTCAATTGTCCTATAATGCTCCTACGTAATATTAACCCTTCTAAGGGACTCTGCAATGGTACCCGTCTTATCTGCCATCATTCGGGAAAAATATTTTGGGTGATGAAATCATCTCAGGTCAACATGCTGGAGAATTTGTATTTATACCACGTATACCTTTAGAACCCTCTGACAAGTAGAAATTCCTGTCCGATTTAAGAGGCATCAATTCCCTATTCGACTTTGTTTTGCAATGACACTTAATAAATCATAGGGACAAACATTGGACAAGGTTGGGCTTTACCTCCCTGAACCAGTTTTCTCTCATGGATAGCTGTACGTTTCTCTCTCTCGAGATATAAAAGCAGACGACATTAGAGTCTTAATTCGACCGACTTTGGTTCACTCCATCTCAGACAACCTAACCAAAAATATTGTGTACAAAGAAATTACTGCTGCAGCGGTTCTATGAACTCACCAAGTCATATCACATAAACGAATATTTTCTGGGTAGACATCAATAATAAATTTACATTTATTACTTCCTTAGTCCAAACGAGATTCATGTTATTATGTTGTTTGATATGCCTATATTATTTATCCGATTCAATGATATTCTTAATAATTGTTAGTCATATCTACTCCTGTCACATTTTTTGAAGACTCGCTTGTTTATAATTGTAGTCAATATCTTACATTGTTCATAAAATAATATATTCAGTAAACGGAGCCCAAAATTTTTCCGCTCGATGCAATAACTCCAGAAACAAAGAACTGGACTGCGAAGGTTTATGCCACAATAAAACATAACCTCGAACATCATCGCATCTGTAACACCCCCAAGTTATTCAGGGTATATTACAGCGCCGTGAGCCCCGCCGTGGGACCCACAAGGCTAAAAATACGCGGAACTATAAACTTGACCGATAAGGTCTACATACAATAGAAAGAAAGACGATACAAATGGTATTCAAAACCATAACCAATGAAAACACATACATCACTGTGCAAATCAATACCTCGGCAACACAGGCCGGAACAACAAGGAAACTGAAATACAATACTCGAGTATTTAAAAATCCATTCCAGTACAACAACACTGAATGGAGGAATCCAAGAAAAATAACCGGAGACAAAACACAGTATCACACTTGCCCATCATCTTCATGCCGACCCGATACCCGTCTGTCCGCTCTCCCGAACTCAAATACATGAAACGTATTTCCCCCATAAAGGGGTTAGCCGTCGAATAGCTAGTGCAAGTATAACAATATGAAACATAATACTTCTCGACAATAAAGTAAATGTAATCCGTCAATTCATCAATATCCGTCAATTCATCAATTCAAGACTAGTATTCCGGAATAACTAAATCTCATAAGACGTATGTGAATGCCGTAGAAACGGTTCGTTCTCCTCTGACGCAGTTACGTAGGTGAATGACGTCAAAACTGTTGGTTCACCTGATACGCCGATACATGTTGGAATGCCACAAACGGTTCGTTCATTACATGCCAATCAATATATCTATGAATGCCGTAAAAACGGTTCGTTCATGATATGCCATCAATATTTCTTACTTTCAAAGTCGAGAACGTACAATCATAAATGTATACTTGCCTTAATAAACGTTACCGAAAATCTCGAAGAACACGGTTCGACCGGGAAGCTTGAACCACGAAGAAGACAACGAACGGAAGGGTTTCGACTTGAGTTCTTCACAAGGATCCCGTCCCTAAGTCATATCAATGATAAATCAACAATCGTACTATGAATAATAATCGTACAACGCACAAACCCCCCCTCCTAGACCTTTTGTCGGACACCTTGAAGGCGTCGACTAATAACTCAACCAAAACGACAAATCAATACACTCCAACCAAGGAATAACGATGGGAATGATAGAATACACCTAAATCATCATCAATCCATCACTAATCTAAATTACTACGGATTAAAAGGATGAAGTCAAACAAAATCCCCAATTTCCAACACAAAATTCAAAGTGTTCTTGAATAATCTTTCAAAAATCCGATGAATACCCAATCATGTCCATCATCACGCATATATCACCTCATACACCATGATTTTATCATCCAAAACGTCAATACCCACACAAAAACGAGAAGTCAAGATGTCGAAGAAATTACCTCTTGAATATCCAAGCTCTATGATCCAAGGAATACGCGATAGATCGACTATCCGGCTTCCCAACCGATTGAAAGTGGTAAATCTTCAACACACAAGTGATAGCTATGAAAAGAGCTCCTCCTCAACTCTCTCTCTCGCCAGTGAAGGAAGAAATGAAGGAAAAGGCTGAAATCTCGCTTAAAAAGCCGAATTATGCGATTGACCGCATTGTGTGCCGCGGCTCAAAGATAGGTGTGCGCAGACAGCCTAAAAATTGTTCCTGTGTTTCGGCGGTGCCGCGGCTCAGCTCGGTGTACCGCGGCACCGGTACAGGCGGGTTTTGGCTGAGAATGCCACACCAAAGGTGCCGCAGCTCAGCCTGTGTGCCGCGGCACCGGCACAGTGGTTTTGGCCGAACTGAGAATGAGAGTGACTTAGCTATTTCGACCATAACTCCCTCGTCCGGACTCCGATTGACTCACCGTTTGAACCATTGGAAAGCTAACTCGATGCTTTATAATATTGCCAAGATTCAGAATTTTTGGAGTTTCCAAGAATTTACGGTGATTTAACAAAGTCGAACTCATACATGGAAAAGTCGCTAAAGAACACAGAATTCAACAGAACGATACCGAAACGAACTCGGATGACAAAAAGTGTAGAATTAATCATTCTCGGGATGACGAAACGGTCCCAAGAAAGTTGTCAAAAACGGACTTCCGCCAAAGATAGAAAATTTCCGGGGAACAAAATTACGGGTATTACATTCTACCCTCCTTAAAAGAAGTTTGGTCCCGAAACTTAAAACAGGTAGGGAGAAGAAATATTTCGCCAGGAAAATCTCAACGAGATGCACAAGAACCGAAACCTACGCCCAAACGGCGAATCATCAATATAGAACACAACAATACATTACCCGAAGGTAAACCAAACCAATGCCGAAAAAGATACGAATTCAAAATGCCCGAAGGCTCTAACGGAAATACCGATACATCACAATGTCCTGAAAGCCGAATAGCCCAAAGCTGTAAATCATCACAATACAGATCTCAAAGAAGCAAACGTGACTGTCGGGCATACCCCTCGGCGTATGAACAACCAGTCGCAAATCGTCGGACATATCCAATACAACATGGACTACGAACGATCAATCAATAAAGCTCAAGAGGGACATCACAGTACGCCCGATCCGGAAATGTGTCCGTGCACATGTCCACCCCGTATACGGAATCCAGAATATACGTGTGACAATGTGCCTAATTAGCCTCAAGAACTACGTCTCGTGTGCACGGTCCAATGCGGAAATATCCACGCATGACCATCGAGTGCCTGGCTAAAAATCCTACACATAACCAATCGGCACGCAGACATGATTCCAGATATGCCACGATACAACATGACAACGAAACTCAAGGGATAAAACATCCAATACGGATCATACGACTCACCAAGTGAACGATGACACACGAATAATGAAAGATCGACACGACCAACGATATTCAAAACAACCATCCTGGGATCAGAATTCCCTAAGGACCGATTAATACGAGCAACGATCACAACACAACAGTTCGGGAAAATCCTCAACCTTCAACGATCACAAAATTACCGAGTTTACAAGAATAATAGTGTGCTGCCTTGAATCGGCCAACACGACAATAATAATTCAACGGATGGGAACTATCCTCGACAGTCCCAATTCAATACTTCGACTACCGTAGAACGGATGAGAATATTTTTGACAACGGATGGGAATTATCTTTGATAATCCCAATTCAATATATCGATTACCTTAGAACGGTCAATCGATAATCAATGATACGATAGAATAGATGTCCTTGTCTTAAACCGACCACCGAAATGGTGATGACAAAAGGATATATCAAACGCCCCAATCGGTTAACGCAACATCATAGCAACAGCCCAATTCGACGACAAAGATTCAACGATGTCTCAGAACGACATTAATCGCGAACAATAATAATCGATACATCGATACCGCGAACCGCTATCGACAAAGAACTTTACCAACAAGTATCGTAATGCCTTGAACCGCCATTTACAACCAACAAGAACATTTGGCATAATTTTCCGACGGCGCCGTATCAATGAACCCCGATATCAATACAATCATAAAGAGGCCAAGTCCCGAAATGATACACACATTCGTACGCCTACACAATAACATTAGTCTCATTGATTAGTACGACTATAAAACTTGCCTCGATATCAATACAACGAATCGTTAATTCAATTCGCCGATTTCGTCTTACGAGTCTCGACCAAGTTAATCTACGAACCCTTCAACCTTAACCACAACACAAAAGTCATAATCTATGATCAAACATCATATCTATCAGAAACGAAGGATTGATAATCAACCGGTTCGATGACGACCAATATCAATACCACCAAACCACGAACTCAATCGCTTTCACCATATCTCGACCAATCATAGTCCGAATCGGCCCAACTCGCACCTCACGAATCCATGTCCACAATACGAGCGAAATCCGATGATCATATCGCAATCAATTCGACCAATAATAAGGGTCTAAATATTATCGGTTCCAAACTCAATTTTAAACACGAATTGAGAAGGTTCCCTTCTCGTAAATTCATCGTTAAAATTTACTTATGACCGTTATCAATTCAATCATCCGACCGGTTCAAAACAATAGATAATCATATTAAAAAGGTTATCAAACAATCCAATCATTCGATTTGAATATTTGCTCCATACGTATGGGCTTCCAAATTCAGAGATGAATAATAGTCTCATCAAGCTCATAATCACATTCGTATTTCCTATACGAATATTATTTCCAACACATAGTTTAGCTCTAGATATGAATATTCCATATTCATATTCAAAACATCAACCTTCTTAAAAATTTCATCACCTCGGATAATTCAAGAGTTCTGCAAGAGCATGAAATATCCGAAATCACGCTCGTAACAACATATCCGAGGTATATATATCTCCATGTTATCAGTTCCTTCATCATGTCATTCATACAACCTCAAGAATCACAACAAAACCCTTATCGTCATATGAAGAAGATCTCAATAATCATATCAACATCCGAAATCTCTTATTACGATTCCAATAAATCTCATAAAGATTATCACATGATACCAAGATTGTAACACCCTGCATCCTCCTGGGAATATTACACGCCGTAAACCCTTCTCACAAGGATTTACCAGGCTAAGCACAATTTTCCACGTCATTTCAAAAAAATGCCAAAAAGACCGATGACGGTAATATTTTTCAAACACTAAAAAAAATCATTTTCCAAATACCGTCAAAACGATCAAGGTTAAAATGCCGAAAACTCAGTTTAGGGAATCGGTTTTACAAAATAAAATTTCAGTTGGCAAAATACCAAAATCCATTTCAAAAATACTCACACAGCGGATAAAAGTACAGTCCAATTTATGCATTTTCATTGAAATAAGACGAACATCAAAATACACGATTCCCAACATACTCCCTCCCAAGTAGTAATCCAAAAAGAAGAAAAAAAAAATGAGCCACTATCAAAGGGATACGAGGATTACCTTGTATGGACGAACCACGAAGAAAGAATAATTGAACTCCATCCCAAGAATCATTAAATCATCATAGTCATCATATGGCCTCAAGAACATCAAGATCTCTATGATTCCATAATCATAATCAACATATTCAAAGCATATCATTATCTTCCTTCAACATAAACCTCATAGAATATGGATAACACAAGAAATCACTTCAAGAATCAATAATAGTTCCATAACCAAGCTCTAATTCCATGACTCCAAGCTCACAATCATGTTAAAAGTGTTTAGAACACTCTTAAAAGTAAAGAGGGACGAGTTTTAGAGGGAAATATCTCAAAGGATCGTGAGAGAAATGAAAGGCAACACTTCAATATATAAATTGCACTCTCATTACGTACGTAAGTGTCCTTTCTTAACGTACGTAACAACTTTATCGTACGTAATCCAAAATCCATAACGCACGTAACCAACTCACCGTCTCATTCCGTGCAGTCCATTACGTACGTAACCCATACCATAAAACGTATGTAATATACCAGTTGACTTGCTACGGTACAATGGTTGTGTTACGTACGTAACACGTCCTGTATAACGTACGTAACACGTCCTGTATAACGTACGTAACACGTACGTTGACTCGCCTGTCAACATCCTCCGCCGAAAGTTGCCGAAACAGGGTCCCACTTGCCGACCAGGACTCGGTTCTGTCCGATGCCTTCGTTACGTACGTAATACCTTAGCTTTAACGTACGTAACCATGCCAATCTTACGTACGTAATCTCACCTTATTAACGTACGTAATAATTCCATTCTTAGCCAATCTCAACAATTCCTGTCCAAAGTCATGACATACCAAATACGAGCATACGACAAAATCAATACATATACTCAATTCAATAACATTTCAACGGGAATTCAATTTCACCAAGAATTATCGAATAATTCGAACAACATACTTACAAGTCCGCGAAGTCGAAGATCTCCCGTGATACTAGCATGCGACTCCTAAACAAAGTCTCAACATAATACCGATACACACCATTATCGAAATTAGCAACTTAACAAAATCTCAAGGAAGAGTTCACGTCCGTGACCACGGCCACGATTCTTCCTACTTTCAGCCAACAATCTGAAGGGCACATACATGCGTAAGTATAATCCGAATCGCACATTCTCGAAGTGACCAATTTCCAAGAATACCAAGCTATAGACGAAACGATTAAGAAGAATACAAGAAGTGTGAGAGGACTTACAAGTACCGGTCGCACTGTGATGATGGCAGAGTAGTGATACTGTGGGCAAATGCCGACTCAATCGACCCAAAAGACCGACAGCCTAGGTATCCATAAACCTAAGCTCTGATACCATATTCTGTAACACCCCCAAGTTATTCAGGGTATATTACAGCGCCGTGAGCCCCGCCGTGGGACCCACAAGGCTAAAAATACGCGGAACTATAAACTTGACCGATAAGGTCTACATACAATAGAAAGAAAGACGATACAAATGGTACTCAAAACCATAACCAATGAAAACACATACATCACTGTGCAAATCAATACCTCGGCAACACAGGCCGGAACAACAAGGAAACTGAAATACAATACTCGAGTATTTAAAAATCCATTCCAGTACAACAACACTGAATGGAGGAATCCAAGAAAAATAACCGGAGACAAAACACAGTATCACACTTGTCCATCATCTTCATGCCGACCCGATACCCGTCTGTCCGCTCTACTGGAACCTGAAATACATGAAACGTATTTCCCCCATAAAGGGGTTAGCCGTCGAATAGCTAGTGCAAGTATAACAATATGAAACATAATACTTCTCGACAATAAAGTAAATGTAATCCGTCAATTCATCAATATCCGTCAATTCATCAATTCAAGACTAGTATTCCGGAATAACTAAATCTCATAAGACGTATGTGAATGCCGTAGAAACGGTTCGTTCACCTCATACGCCGTTACGTATGTGAATGCCGTCAAAACGGTTCGTTCACCTCATACGCCGATACATGTAGGAATGCCATCAAAACGGTTCGTTCATTACATGCCAATCAATATATCTATGAATGCCGTAAAAACGGTTCGTTCATGATATGCCATCAATATTTCTTACTTTCAAAGTCGAACGCATAATCATAAATGTATACTTGCCTTAATAAACGCGTTACGAAAATCCCGAAGAACACGGTTCGACCGTGAAGCTTGAACCACGAAGAAGACAACGAGCGGAAGGGTTTCACTTGAGTTCTTGACAATGATTCCGTCCCTAAGTCATATCAATGATAAATCAACAATCGTACTATGAATAATAATCGTACAACGCACAAACCCCCCCTCCTAGACCTTTTGTCGGACACCTTGAAGGCGTCGACTAATAACTCAACCAAAACGACGAATCAATACACTCCAACCAAGGAATAACGATGGGAATGATAGAATACACCTAAATCATCATCAATCCATCACTAATCTAAATTACTACGGATTAAAAGGATGAAGTCAAACAAAATCCCCAATTTCCAACACAAAATTCAAAGTGTTCTTGAATAATCTTTCAAAAATCCGATGAATACCCAATCATGTCCATCATCACGCATATATCACCTCATACACCATGATTTTATCATCCAAAACGTTAATACCCACACAAAAACGAGAAGTCAAGATGTCGAAGAAATTACCTCTTGAATATCCAAGCTCTATGATCCAAGGAATACGCGATAGATCGACTATCCGGGCTTCCCAACCGATTGAAAGTGGTAAATCTTCAACACACAAGTGATAGCTATGAAAAGAGCTCCTCCTTCAACTCTCTCTCTCGCCAGCGGAAGGAAGAAATGAAGGAAAAGGCTGAAATCTCGCTTAAAAAGCCGAATTATGCAGTTGACCGCATTGTGTGCCGCGGCTCAGCATAGGTGTGCCGCGGCAGAGGCCTAAAAATTGTTCCTGTGTTTCGCGGTGCCGCGGCTCAGCTCAGTGTGCCGCGGCACCGGTACAGCGGTTTTGGCTGAGAATGCCACACCAGTGTGCCGCGGCTCAGCCCAGGTGTGCCGCGGCACCGGGTACAGGTGGTTTTGGCCGAATCTGGAGAATGAGAGTGACTTAGCTATTTCGACCATAACTCCCTCGTCCGGACTCCGATTGACTCACCGTTTGAACCATTGGAAAGCTAACTCGATGCTTTATAATATTGCCAAGATTCAGAATTTTTGGAGTTTCCAAGAATTTACGGTGATTTAACAAAGTCGAACTCATACATGGAAAAGTCGCTAAAGAACACAGAATTCAACAGAACGATACCGAAACGAACTCGGATGACAAAAAGTGTAGAATTAATCATTCTCGGGATGACGAAACGGTCCCAAGCAAGTTGTCAAAAACGGACTTCCGCCAAAGATAGAAAATTTCCGGGGAACAAAATTACGGGTATTACAGCATCCCACTGCTATAAGATTTCAAAAGATGCCACTCACAGATGAAAAGGTCAGTCCTTCTCTACAACCACACTTACACCAAATAGGGAAATAAGGGCGAAGGGATGTTATATAGAGGAGATGTTGAATTGCTCAAAAATAGTTTATATCTTCATCAAACCTACCTTATATCAAACGCAGTAATGCGCCCAGTGAAATCGGGGTTCGGAAATCCTTTGGCCAACAACAAATATCAATGGATTGTTGGCGCAAGAACGGCCGTTTTAGCAACTGAAAAAGAATCATTTATTCCCTCCGAACTCGCCCCCACTTTCATACCATATGACAACTTCTGTGAATTTATAGGAACAAAAACATTAATAAGTAAGTTCTTACCAAAGTCTATAACTATATTGGACTATACCTATATTGAGTTCTTCCTTGCAGCAAAAATAATTTCCTCATACTAATTTTAGTTTATAGTATATGTAGGTATTGTCGCAATTTCAGTTGGTAGGCATCAACCAAGATTGGTGTCCTCAAGAGGAAGGCAAAACACGCTCCGTGAATATGTAGCAATAGGCGAAGCGTGCGTAATTGCTATTACTCTTTATTATATAACTAACTCTTTTTATTTCTCGCCAGAAAATCATGGCTGACCCTATAACCTAGATATTTTATATACA
Organism: Orobanche coerulescens; assembly: GCA_033398695.1. NCBI lineage: Eukaryota > Viridiplantae > Streptophyta > Magnoliopsida > Lamiales > Orobanchaceae > Orobanche > Orobanche coerulescens. The sequence goes on along the minus strand of CM065805.1, from coordinate 44,973,195 downwards.
TATCATCTTTATTAATATTTCAGCATCCCTAAAATAACACCCGCAAAACAAAATTATCAGTTCTTTTTAAATATTTTTATATTATCTATATTATAAATATCGCATGCCAATTTCCATCCATCACACATGCACGTATTGCTAATATTTGAAAAAAAACCCCAATAGATATCGTCATCTGCAAATTCTGGCAGTGGGTTTTTGTTGTATTACGATTTCTAATGCAAATTTTATAAGAACTATACTACTGAAATTTGTGTCCTACACATATATTTTTTGGCATGTTTTTGCAAACAACAATTTATTTTGACAATATACCGACTACTAGGTTGTTATATTGCAGTTCCGAATTGTTATTCATTCATTGCTAAAACAAACACCAAATATTAACATGAGTTTCTTCCATATTTCAATACTTTCTTGCTTTCTTAGAAACAGTAGTTTATTATTCATTGTATTCATCGTTGCTCAACCATATTAATCATTGATTGCTTACATTCTATTATTCCTACATGTTCAAGATATTTATACCATTGTCATCAACCTGAAAACCTGTAACCTTGGACGTCTAATGTCAATATTTGAAATAAATACACGTTACAGATTTAGAGAAATTACATATCTAGTTTCGTAGCATTTCAACATGTAAATAGCTTCAGCAAATTTCCAGATCCTCTAATACTTATTTACTATCTTCAGTACTAGAACAAATATCGAATATTATTACAAATTAAGTTTATTTGATAATTGAATACCTTACTGCTTTTGACAGAAAATGTAGTCTATTATCTACACACTTCGCCGTTGCACAACAAATATAATTGTTCGTTGTTTACATACTTTCAGGTTCAAACCTTTCATTATTACTTTTTGGAATGGCGCTATGATGGATGATGTCTACAATCTACTCGACTCTATAAAACACAGACATGTTATAGCAGGATTAAACTTCAGCGTGACAAACTATCACAGTATGTTAATTCAAGTGTATGAGAGGCCAAGAATCGAGTATAAGGCTGGGGAAATGCTTCAAGAATGCTTCTCTTCAGGTTTGAGGTCGAGAGAAATGAAGGAGGGAGTGTTATTTTATAACACTTGATCTTGTTAACGTACGTTAAAGTTCCAGGCTTTATTTACGTAAAGTGCATTACGTACGTAATATACAACTATTAACGTACGTAAAGGCCGTCCAGAGGCCACTGCCTGAAATGCACCTATCTATTACATACGTAAGTTGTCGTAACGTATATAAAGCACCTGACCGTAGCATACGTTAAGCTTGGTGAATAACGTACGTTATAAGGGGTTGACTCGTTTGTCTTCCAGCCCGTCGAAAGTAACCCAATCTGCGTCAAAAGGAAGATTCTGGTCCGAAGACCAACTCAACCATTACATACGTAACCAAGTCCTCAAAGTGAGGAAGACAGAAAGGAAATGAGTAAGGTGCCTTATGCTTCGGCAGTAGGTAGCCTCATGTACGCTATGATTTGCACTAGATCGGATATTGCCTATGCTGTGAGTGTAGTAAGTCGGTTTGACCAAATCCAGTATGAACATCGATCGCCGTAAAGAGCATTCTTAAGTACCTAAGGAGGACTAAAGACTTGGTTCTTACATACGGCGGTGGAGAACTTAGAGTGATGGGTTATACATACTCATATTTTTCGGGGGACATGGATGCTCAGATGTCCATATCAGGGTATATCTTCACTCTGAATGGTGGGGCAGTTTCTTGGAGAAGTACCAAGTAAAGGTCGACTGATATCTCTACATGTCAAGATGAATATCAGGCAGCCATAGAGGCTTCTAAAGAAGCTTTTCGGGTTAAGAAGTTCACTAAGGAACTTCAAGTGGTTCCTAATGCGGAGAAGCTCGTGATGCTGTTTTGTGACAACAACGGAGCTGTTGCACAGGCTAAGAAGCCTAGGGCTCACCACAATACCAAAAATATTGCGAGAAAATATCATTTTCTTAGAAAAATGGTTCAGGAAGGAAATGTTATACTGCAGAGAGTAGACACAGCAAATAACGTTGCTGATCCGCTTTCCAAGCCACTATCTCAAAAGGTCTTAGAGAGACATCTGGAGAGTATGGGTATTAGATACCATAGTTTGTGGCACTGAGTGTAAGTGAGAGATTGTTAGGGATATGTTCTTGAATGCCACTCAGAAGATGAGAGAGTGAGAGCATTTGTATTGTAATTATGAATATTTAATAAGGCAATAATTATTTCTATATTATTGTATATCACTGGCATTGTGATTTGGTATATGGAATAATATCCCTTGCATTTGAGAGCAAACATTCTACTCCTTACGGAGATAAGGAGATAGGCACTGGAAGTGTTTAGAACTCGAATGCTTAACTCGTTCGCACGTCGATAAAACTTAACCGGGCAATAAGGCTAGACAAGACTTGTATAACGTGTACTTTGACATGTAGAGTGCCGGTCTTCACTAAGGGTTAGTGGGAGCACACATTATAGGTATGCTAATGAGATTAGTATACTCGAACACGACTCACCTCGATTCGGTCACATAGATATCACTCGGGGTTTGTCAATGATTGGATCGAAAGGTTGTGATAGGAATACGTGGACCTTTGACTTGAGGTTTCAGTAGGATATGTGCTTGTGACATTAAGTTAGTCATTAGAGTAGTTCGATCCAATTGCCGATGGGTGGGGTCAACCTCGAAATGCAACTTAGTGGGCAAGTATCAGTCTCTACTGAATACCAAGATAGAATTCTTTCTCCTGTAAGTGAGCAGGTAAATGTCCTATACGGTTAATGGAAAATAAGATTATAAGTCTTTGACCAAAACATTTAGAGCTAGTTGTATTTGATACATGAGAGCTCGATGATCTCGGTTTGCATTAACATAAAGCATTGAGTCAAGTTACAGTAGGGTTTGACTCTACCGTGACCCTAATACTTGACCGGGACATATGATTGAAGGGTTTATACGTATACGGTATTCACGACATAATGGTTTTGAGTGATCCGATCATTCGTTCTTTGTTGGGTTACGGTACAGAGCACTAGACTGGTTAAGTGTTATCCGTACTCCTTGGTTCCTCCCATTGCCGACTAAGACGGACCTACAAAGTCGCGCACAAGGATATTTGATGGAGAAATATGTATTTACTATCTCTTCATTAATATTGGATATTGGATATCTAATTTGATTTATTTGATTAATCATGCGGTCTAGTGAATTGAAATTAATTACCGGGTGATTAATTTAATTCATAAATAATTATTTCTTAGAAATATATTATTATTATTTTGTATTTGATAAAATTAAATAGTTGGATTAATTAATTAAGTATAAATACATTTGGGATAAAACGAAGTGTATTTAACGGACTAGACACGAGAACGTCCGGTACACGAACCGAGTGGCTCGGCTCATTTTCTCACCAAACATTGTAGGCCGCTCTCCCCATTTCCTTCCATGTGGTGTGTGTGGTTTGTTGAATTGTTCAATGGATTGAGGACAAAAGGATGAGATTTCATATCTCATCATTTTGATCTCATCTCCATTATATAATGAAATGACTTCTCATTATGGAGTTAGTTGAAACAAACATACATACACCTCAACAAGAAGTGCTGCTGTCCGTGAGTTAATTTTAAGGGAGGAAAAATTTATTTTATTTTTCTTGTTCATCTTAGAGAGAGAAAAACGAAGAAGAGAAGAGAAGAAAAATATTGTGTCGATTCCTAGCCATGTTCTTTGAGAACAAATTGACATACTATTTTTCCGATCAATATCAAAGTAGAGACATTCGGTATTTTCGGTGTTGGATCATTCAACAAGCTACAACGAATTGGATTCATGTTCGTGTCGGTAACCGGGAAAAGGCTTGCTCGGGTTTTTCCTTCGAAGATTATATTATCAAAGGACTACGAGGGTAAGTATTCTTTGATATTCATCCTCGTTTTTATTCATTTATAGGATGCTTGATCGAGCCGTTTTTGGGTTTGGTTTTATCCGGTTGGACTGGTTTATTTTCCGACGCGTATCTCGATTTTATTCACCGAATCCCAACAGTTATAACGTACGTAATGAAGATGCAGAGGCTAACGGCTAGTTTAGGCTTTGGAGCCTATAAATACCACTTCATATGGTATTAACCACACAACAACTTCAAGCAAAGCATAAATACTCCAGATATTGTTATACTCATCTTTATTGTTGTAATTGAGCTATATTGTCAAGTGTTTGAGTGTTCATACACTAAACCATATACACGAGAGAAAAAAAAGGATTTTAGATTGATTCAGTGTTATTAGGATCATTGATCCGACATTATTAGAATCATATCTAGATCCTAGTGAGGTTTGTCTAGTGCCAATCGAAAGCTAGATAGGTTGATTCTTATCCGATATGAAAGGAAAACGGTTTATCTTGGACCGATATAAAGACAAGATTGTAATGATCTATCTTGGACCGATTGAAGATAAGATTGTAACGGTTTACCTTGGAGCGATTGAAGACAAGACGGAAAGGTTTATCTTAAGCCTATAAAAAAGATACGGAGAGAGGACGTAGGCACAATTGGCTGAACCTCTATAAATCTTGTGTCGTTTATCTTCCGCAATTTAATTCGCTTCTGCAATCACAAAAGAGTTCGAAAACTCTACACCAAACTACTCTAAGTGGCAGTAACAAATTCCCAACAATTGGTATCGGGGTGGTATCCCAAAAAAGTCGGCTTAACATCCAAGGATGCCAGGATGCGCAGTGGTTTGATGTGTATATTATTCCAGAATAATGACGTGGTGGTACTGCTTATTCTTTTGGACTGTGATGTTGTTGATGCATTTTTGCACGACAATATCATTGGCACAATATTGTAAGGCGCTGGTACTTGGTGAGAATATCCTTCTTCTGGCTATAATAATATAATCAGTCATCACAATATTTCTTTTATTGCACATTATACATATTCCTGTTATCAAGTACTTGCACTGGCTGTTTGCTGACCCCTTCATGGGTGAATACCTTTTTGTGTATTCAGGTACAGATCTTCTTGGCGAGCAGGCGCAGGAGGGGCACGAGGACGACGATCAGCTGTGATATTGCCTCGGGTAGTCATTGCCTTTTTATTCGTATGTTTTCGTCTTGGTTTGTATATGTACTCGCGAGTACTATTATTGTTGATGTTATGCCCGTGTGTGGGATTGGGTACTATCTTGGAGTTGTTATCTGCATGTTGAGTTGGATGTGTCATATTGTCGACCTTGACGGTTGACATCTATTATCTTGGTTTTATGTTCGACCTGATTAGTCGTTGTGCGTGTGTATGTGTGTAAACAGGTCTTGCCTTTTGGATTCCCAAAATGGATCCACAATGCTATAACAGCCCTGGCCCGGGACGGGGTTGTTACAGTTGATTCACTCATCTATACATGAGAGGAAAGAAAGGATTGTATATTTGATACAGTGCTATTAAGATCGTTGATTCGCCATTATTAGAATGATAATCTAAATCCAGTGAGGCTTTTCTAGTACGGATAGAAAGCTAGAAATGGTTTATCTTGGATCGATGGAAGATAAGATTGTAACAGTTTATCTTGGACCGATAGAAGACAAGATTATAATGGTTTATCTTGGACCGATCGAAGACAAGGCGAAAAGGTTTATCTTGAACCTATCGAAAAAGATACTGAAGGAGAGACTACGTAGACAAGTTGCGGTACCTCTATAAATCTCTGTGTCATTTATTTTCCACACTTATCAATCGCTTCCGCACAAAAAGAGTTCATTAATCTTCACCGCACTATTCGACCCTCCTTCTAGTGGCAGTACCAAACTCAAAAGTGTGGACCTAGCATGGGGACACTTGGAAGAGACTTGATCACACACTCTTTGACTTAATCCACTATATAAACTCCCACACCTTGTTATTTCCTCCCATTTGAAAGATCACATGAAGCAAAACTTGAGGGAGAATAAAGAGAGGCCTAAGGTTTGAGGAGAAAAAAGGAGAATTATTATTATCATTTGATTAACACATCAAAGGTAAAAATATCAACCCGTAAGTCTTGGATTAGAACTAAATCTTAATCACTCATTGTGTTCGGACCAGAGCTGCATAGAGGAGAATGAAATCTGTAATATCCGCAATTTCGATTTTCACACTTTTTCTTCGTTTCTTCGTGTTTCTTCGTCAATAATGGATGGATTTGGATGGATATGACATGGAGCAACATGTTTTGGAAGTTTGATTCATATCTAACATCATCTTCTGTCCGGATCGAAGGTAAGAACACCTAAACTCTTGGTTTTGGGAATTTTGGAGGTCTCCCGATGTTTTGGCCGATTTGATTCGTTTTAGTTCAAATTATTGTTAGAACTTGGTTGTATACTCGAAATCATTCATAACCCTTGAAGTTTTGTGGATCAAATTCGAGTATTTCTCCGTTAAACGATTATATTGGACTATGCCCTCAAAGTGTCCGATAAAATGCTTCAATGGGTAGAACTTGGGAAGTTCTATACGTTTTCGTAGAATTGTGAATTAATTGATATCGTTGTGACTTAGGGACGAAATTCTTGTGAAGAACTCGAGTCGGAACCCTTCCGTTCGTTGTCTTCTTCGGGGTCCGAGCTTCCCGGTCGAACCGTGTTCTTCGGAGTATTCGGTAGCGGTTATTAAGGCAAGTATTTTACTATACGAATTGTGTCTTGTGAATAGGGACATTGTGTTATGGTTATGATGAAATGATTTATCCTAGCGAATATGCTTCGTATGAATTGAATTTTTATGAACGATTGACGGTAACGATGATACCTTCACTTAGTTAACATCTTGGAATTGTGTTGGATGTGCAAATCATCTAAGTTTGTGCCGGGCGTGGTTGGTCATTGTTGAGTTGTTGTGATGATTATGATGTGTGTGTTGTCTTGGTTTACATACTTTATTATGCACCTCGGTGTAATGTGGAATGGCTTGACATTTGATGATTATGAATTGTGTCGTGTCGATGTGTGTGTGTTCCAGGTAGGGTCTGACGAAGCCTCTGGAGTTCGGTACATGATGTGTACGAACAAGGTGTGTGATCCAGGTAGGGTCTGATGAGGCCTCTGGAGTCCGGTACATGACGTGTACGGACAAGGTGTGCGATCAAGGTAGGGTCTGACGAGGCCTCTGGAGTTCGGTACATGATGTGTACGAACGATGTTTGTGATCCAGGTAGGGTCTGACGAGGCCTCTGGAGTTCGGTACATGATGTGTACGAACGATGTTTGTGGCCGGGTAGGGTCCGTCGAGGCCTCCGGAGTTCGGTACATGATGTGTACGAACAGCGTGTGCGGTCCGGGTAAGGTCCGTCGAGGCCTCCGGAGTTCGGTACATGATGTGTACGAACAATGATCGTGTTATAGTGCTTGTTTGGGTAACATTTTAAATATGGGTCTTGGACTCATAATGATATCTTATCTAGTGTATTTTTAATCGAGAATCGGGCCAAGGCCCTAATGTTTTCGAAAAGATTTTGTAAATTGGGACTCGAGGTCCAAAAGAATTTATGCTTTAAAAATCCCCGAGATGATGTGTTCCTTTTCAAATATCTCTTGCTTGAGTTCGGAATTCTAAAACTTCTCGGGAACATTTTGATAATAGATTTCCGTATTAAATTTGTAGTTGCTATTTACTTGTTGCATTTCGTATCGTATTATACTTGCACTAGTAAAACACTGGAGTTTTACTAACCCCCGAGTAATCGGGGGGTGTATGTCTGTTTTGCGTCCAAGTACATGCAGGTTCAGGGGAGCAGTCACAAGATTGGCACAAGAGGATGACGAGCTGCGATACTAATCAAGAGTCGAGAGTTGGTAGAGTTTGGTTTTATTGTTAGAGTTGACTTTAGTCTTCCGCTGTATTGTGTTTCGACCCCTGTGTGGGTAATGTTGTTTTAGTCAGTTCTGTTGATGGAGTTGCGTGACCTCATCGGTCTGTGTATTCATGTGTAAGTGACCTTAACGGTCTGTATTATTATATTGTTTGACCCTAGCCGGGCAAGCATTTGGTTGTTTATGGATGTTTAGCCTGGTAGATCCTTGTGGAAAGGGTCTACGGCGTGTAATATTCCCATACGGTTTTGGGGGTGTTACATTTATGGTATCGGAGCTTAGGTTGCGGAAACCTAGGCTGTCGGGTCGAGTCGAGTCGTGATTTGTTGAGTAATGTGTTGTCTTGTCGTTCGAGTCGTCAGGTGACAAGTTGAGTTGTGTGTAGTCGCAACGCGTTGGATATGTTGTCGGATGAGATTAGTATCGTAGGCGACCGTCATCTCCGTGCGTCCTGTGGACGTAAGTCTCCTCTTTTATGCATAATATCTGTGTTCATGATTTCATTTATGTGTGATATTTGTGGTGCATAATTTTATTTACACGGTGTTGTGTAATGAAGTTGTATTCGATACTTGGATACGCTGTATGTGTATAGAACTGGATGTATTGATGTTTGGCTGGGTTGGTATGGTGTGAAAGTTGTGAACCTTGATGGGTTTCACGATAGAGTTCGCGAGAGACTCCGATGAATGGTTTTGTTGCATATTTAAACGTGATGCCATGAGATGTATGTGATTGAATTGGCGACCCCGTTTGCCATTTGGGCATGTGGTTTTAATGTCGACTATTTTGGATTGTTGTAATTATGCCCGCTAAGGGTAGCTTTGATAATGTTTTTCCTGAAAGACTACTGATTTGAGCATTTTTGTGGAAATCAAAATTTTTGGAAAAATCTTGTTTTGCAAAACGACCATAATTTTCGGAATTTAAATGTTATGTGTTTGTGTGTTGGGGGCTACTGTGACAATTCTGCAGTCTTACAGCTAGATGTTACGGCCGTAAGATGTTTTCCATTACGGCCGTAAGCTCAGAGTTGTTACGGCCGTAAACTGCATGTTGTTACGGCCGTAAACTTTTGACTGGCCCAGTAGTAATTTGTTATTACAGTTGTACCCGTGCCCCTTGATTATTTAATCTCTGTTGATATGTTAGTGATGGATGGCGTGGTAACATGTTGTTACCCTTTATAACGCTAGTAAAGATAATGATATATTGATAAGGTCATTTGGACGATATCGTCTAGCGAAAAGATTGAAGCCTCAACGTGTTGTTTTGCAAATAGCTTCAATCAAAACAGTTTTGATAATGAGATACATGGTTTTGATTAAACGACCGAGGTATTATAAGTGTTTTCAAAAATTTCATTTCACCAAATTCTTGTTTTTTCAAACTTGAGAATTTTAAAATTTTATCATTTGAATAATACCCCGGAAACATTTTATTTTTGTTGTTAGTGTTTGATCCTTGTGATATGTATGTGGTTTTGACCGTCTTTGATTTGGTAAAATCCAAACATCTATGTTGATGTGACTGTGTGAATTATTTTTTAATGAAGTTCTAAAATTACAGTGTTAGTTTGTGCACTTGTGTGATGACTTGGACTTGATGTTTTAACGTGCTGCTATTTATTGTCTTATCTTGACGTTGTGATGTTTGTTTGGATGTGTTATTCTGATTGGTCGTCCATACAGTATGCCGAAAGGTCGAGGCCGAGGAGGTGGTCGTAGTCGTGGTCGTGATCAGCAGCAATCATCCAGAGGTAATGTTGACATTGGCGCCGCCACCATCCTTCATCAGGTGACTGACCAGTTGGCGCATATGAATCAGACCGTGCACCGAGACGAGATTCCGGATGAAGATAACGGAGCTAGTAAGTGGTTACGAGATGTGATGAGAATGCACCCGCCCCGTTTTGTAGGTTTTTCGGGCTCGTTAGGCTGGGAGAACTGGCTCTTCCAGTTGGACAGAACATTTGATGCTGTAGCTTGCCCCGATGAGAGAAGAGTGCCTATTGCTCAATACCTACTCGACAGGGAAGTTGCAGACTGGTGGGAGGCCGTAGCGCCTAGTGATCGTACCGCTACTTGGATTGAATTCAAAACTGCCATAGAGGCCGAGTATTGTCCGCCGCCTGTTAAAGAGCGTAGGATTGTCGAGTTTTTCTCGGCTACGCCCCGAGACATGTCGATATCCCAGGCGATAGTCGATTATAATCGACAGCTGTGTTATGTACGGGTTCAGGTGAAAAGTGAGGCAAATAAGGTTCGTTATTTCGATATGCGTATGAAACCTCAGATTCGGCAGTGTATGGCTCCTTTTATGTGTACAACCTTGAAGGACTATCAGGATCGAGCCTTGGCTTTTGAGATGGCTATAATGTCTACCGAGTCCGTATCGGTATAGAAAAAGCAGAAGATCTCCGATGACGCATCGGGAAGTAAGGGAATTAGGATTCCCACACCTCAACCCTCGTATCAGCCCAGTATTGGACCTTCTCGATCAGTTAGAGAACCCAAAAGACCCAAGCTGGTGTCTTTGAGTTCTGGTAATGCTCCTAGGTGTTTCAACTGTAATGTTCTAGGCCATGAACGTGTGCATTGTAAGAAACCGCCAGTGACTTGTTATAATTGTGGACACGAGGGGCATCGAGTTCAGTACTGCGAGATTGTTGCCGAGATGATAAGGGACCGGAATTCCATTCCTACTTCTGGAGGGCCCAGTGATGTCCAGTGATGGTGTTTTTGGTACTCGCTGCACGGATTGTTTCGCATGTAGAGATGTATTTTGTGACGCTTTTACATTTGTAACTTGTTGAATGATATTTTGTTTTGTGTAAGTTCCCGTTTAGTTGTTGAAACTACGGAGGCGTATCAGTGGACCGCGGGGTCATGAGCATGGTATTTTATTATGTGTCGTTATATTTCGTTTCGTATCACTGTGATAACCTTAGTTTAAGTTTCGGGACGAAACTTATTTTTAGTATGATAGAATGTAATATCCGGTATTCTCGTTTTCTGTTATCTTGAATTGTTTGTGTTTTGACATCGGACATTTTTTTGTTGATGAAAATCGGAGTGATTTCTATCGTGATATTCTATTCATTTCTATCGCATAGTCGTTGTGGTCAGGTGCGACTTGTTGTCGCATGCGTTTCGTTGATTAAATGTGTGCATGTGATGTGTTGTTAATTACTCGTTGTTGTTTTGAATCATAGTCGGTGGTGTTGTGTTAGTCGTCGTGGGGCATGTTTTCACGCCGTATATTCCTTTACATTGCTTGTAACATTTTGCCGTTGGGCGCGAGTTTTCGGTTTTTATGTATCTTGTCGAGTTTTCCTGGTGGGGATATTGCTTCTTCCTACTTGTTTTAAGTTTCGGGACGAAACTTCTTTTAAGGAGGGTAGAATGTAATATCCGCAATTTCGATTTCCGGTAATTTTCATTTTCCGGCGGAGGTCCATTTCGACGACTCGCTTATAACCGTTTCATCATTCTGGGAATATTTTATTCTGTACTTTTTGTCATCCGAGTTCGTTTCGATATCGTTTTGTTGAGTTCCGTGTTCTTAAACGACTTTTCCGCACTCGAGATCGATTCTCGCGAATCTCGTCCGAAACTGTTGTTTCGAGTTTCTCGTAAGTTCATTTTACATTATTGTTCATGTTGTAAGCTTTGGTTTGGTTATTCGATCACGTATCGTGATTTTCGGATGTTTTGGGCCATTTTCGTAATTTCGAGCCCTCGGGTGGTCGGAATCATGTGTTCTCTTAGTGTTCGGATTCGTCTTTGCGAGTACATCAGAATCGTATTTTTGGTTTATGTTCAGGTCTGAGTTTCAGGATTTTTCCGGACCGTCGGATCGACCGAGTCCTGGCTGGCAGGGCCTGGCCGAGTAACGGCCGTAATGGCCCGGCAGTAGCGGCCGTAAAGCCTGTTACGTATGTAACAGCCTGCCGGTTACGTACGTAACTATTTGGAATATATGCCCTCGAATGCCACTCAGAGGATGAGAGACTGAGAGCAATTGTATTGTAATTATGAATACTATATTTAATAAGGCAATTATTATTTCTATATTATTGTATGTCATTGGCATTGTGATTTGGTATATAGAATAATAGTCCTTGCATTTGAGAGTGAACATTCTACTCCTTATGGAGATAAGGAGATAGGCACTAGAAGTGTTTAGAGCTCGAATGCTTAACTAGTTCGCAAGTCGATAATACTTAACAGGACATTAAGTTTTAATAAGACTTGTATAACTGATGCTAGGACGTGTGCACGTCTTGATAGCATAGTTATAAGTATATTGGTGGGACCAGTATACTCGAACACGACTCAGACTCGATTCAGTCACACGGTATTCACTCTCGGAGGGTCGATGACGAATCGAAATGTTGTGATAGTATACGTGGACCTTTGACTTGCGGGTTCAGTAGAAGATGTGCCTGTGATGTTTAGTTTGTCATTAGAGTAGTTAGACTCATTTTCTTAATTGCTGAGTTGACCTCGAAGTGCGGACTATACGGGCAGGTAGCAGTCTTTACTGTACGCCAAGAAAGGATTCTATCTCCTGTTAGTGAGCAGGCGAATGTCCTATACGGTTAATGGCGAATAAGATCATAAGTCTTTGGCCAAATCATTCTGATATAGTCGTATTAGATACACTATTAATCAGTAGGTCTTGATTTGCATTAACACATATATAGAGTCTAGTCAACAGTAGGGTTTGACTTTACCGTGACCCGAAGATTTGACCGGGACATCTGATGAAGGGTCTATACGTATATGGTATTCATGACATAATGGTTCTGGAATGATTCGTTCATTCGTTCTCAGTCGGGGTTTACAGTGCGGCCCGCTAGGCTGGCTAAGTGCTGCCCGCACTCATTGATTCCTCCCAATGCCGGCTGAGACGAACCTACGGAGTCGCGTAATAGGATCATTGACGGATAAATATGAATTAATAATCTCTCTTATAATATTAGATATTAGTGATTTATCGGATAAATCAAATAGCGGTCTTATGAATTGTAAGTAGGTTACTGGGTGATTACTTTAATTCATAAATTATATTTCTTAGAGAAATGTATATTTGTGTTTGATATAACTAATTAATTGGATTAATTAATTAGTATAAACACATTGGAAATAAAACGGATTCGTTTGACGAACATCCGATTCACGAGGGATTCGTTTGACGAACATCCAATACACGAGCCGAATTAACTCGACCCGTTTCTTGGAAGACCCCCCCCCCCTCCTCTCTAATTTGTCTCTATCTCATTATATTATACACTTGTGGGGTCATGTGAGGTGTAGAGATGCTTTTAAAAGCATCTTCTACATGTGAGACTTGATTGATTGTGAATAAGAAAGTCTTTTCAATTATAAAGTCTCCTTATTCCTTCCCCAAGTGTATTTTCGTTTTTTAGAGAGCTTCAAGAGTGAGAAAAATTTTCTACATTATATACTTGATCTTAGAGACAAGTTATTAATAGAAAAGATCGAGATAAAAAATTCCTACAAGCTTCCCTAGCCGCATTCTTAGAGAAAGGAAGTTTGCTGATTTTTCCGTCAAGTTCCGGCGTGTGAAGTAGAGGCACCGTGCTTTCGGTGTTTGGAACGAAGGACTCTTCATCATCATCATCATCATCATCATCATCATCATACGAAGGTTTTTCAGAGACATCAAAGATATGGGACTTTGATTCCTTGATCTTCGTATTTCTTTTCGTATATACGTTACTTGATCGATCCTCTTAGGGATTCCGTTTATTCTTCCGCTGCGTTAATTTTCTGTGGAATCCCAACAGTGGTATCGGAGCGAGGTCAAATATATCGTATATACGATCATCTTTGCATTTGGAATGTTATTTGATGATGTTTATGATTTAGAATCATAATAGATATAATCGAAGAAATTTAATCGTTCGTAGTAAGTCAAGTTTCGACTATTTTATGTGAATTATAAATCTGAAAATTTCGATTTTTGTTGATTTATAAGTTCTTCATTAAGTTAAGAAACTTTTTCGTTTTGTGTTTAGTCGAAAAAATGAGAAAACGGGGTTAAACACGAATACCACACGAAGACGCATTGCCGACAAAGACTTACTTGATCGCGCACTGACGGCCGAGAGTGACTCGGTAGGCCATCAGTAGCTCAACCACCGCCGGCAATGGCCGAGTGACTCGGTCCGGCGGTTCTCGGGTTTTCGGCCCGATTTTGAATCGGGCCATGGGTCACCCGATACCGGATTTTCCGGACTCCATTTTTGTGTTTATATTTCGTTGTAATAATTTCCGAAATTTAAATTGGATTTAATTGGATTTAATAAAATATTTGGTATATTTTTTATTAAGGGAAATTATTAGACGAGAATATTGTTTTGGCCGGATTATTTTGAACGGATTAAAATGGCGATTATAAATATTAATTTGATTAATATTGTAGAAATTAAATAGATTAATTTTTATATTAATTGGATTAATATATTAATTGATTATTTAATTTCATTTACCGTTACATGTTGTATGGAATGCCTTATGTGATGGTGATATAGCTCGTGGACTTAGTTGTTGATTTGTTCGATTCGATATGGTTGTACAAGCCGTTTTGATCCTATTTATTTTTACTAGAAAATATGTATAATAGGACGTATTGTTCAATGATGTAATTATTCATATGGCTATGATGAAGACCGATGACGACCGACTAGAAGACGAAGAATCAATACTGTATTTTTCCTTTCTTTATTTGGCTTGGCCCAATACTTAGGAAAAAGTCCATGAGCTATATGTTGGTAGTAACTAGGTTGCTATTTATTGTTTTTCATTTTGAATGATTGACAAACTACAAACTGCGCTTATAAACGGATTAATGTGCAAAGTGTAACATATAATCGCGTTAATTCTTCCACTTACAAACACTAAGTTATAAAGGTTACGAGGTTTCCTATCCTCCGTCAAACTCATGGAAAATTGAAATCTAAACCGGAATATTATTGTTCCGAGTATGTCGGGGTAATATTTTTGGGGAAAGTTGATAAATTCCTAGAGTGCATTAGATGCATTTGGTTGTGACAAACCAAACCCCTATAAACCGTATGGGTTGCCGGGTAAGATTCAATTGTCAGACTAATAGGAGTTGACGGTTTAAACTTAGATAGTTCAGCGAGCCATAGAAACCGAATGGGTTGAGGGCAAGTGAACTAGGGGTAAAAGAAGATCGAATCATCCATTAGATGGGTTGGTATTAGACACCACTTTATAAAGAATAATAGAATATAAACCGTATGGGTTGCCTTCTATTAAACTTTGTAAAGAAATCGATCACCACTATGAAGTCACCCAAGACTTCCGGATTTAACATGGGAGTGTGTAAATGCCGATAAAATATTGGGAGCCGAGTTATGAATAAAGAAAGTCCTTGAATTCTTTACTCGGATCATAATTAAACAAACACTAACGAATCTCAAATTATTCTCTGCAGTTAACAAAACTCTCAATATGACAATGAACCCACTCGCTATACTACTTGAAAAGAACGTCCTGACTGGTCCGAACTATGTGGTGGCCGAATTTGAGGATTGTCCTAACTATGGAAATGCTGGGATACGTCTTGGAGGCGGACATCCCAGCGGCTCCTGCAAGAACCCGAGCCAATCAGGAAGATGTCGATGCCCATGAGAAATGGGTAAAAGACGACATAAGAGTGCGAGGGTACATGTTAGTCTCAATGACCAATGAGCTTCAACGAGCCCATGAAAAGATGACGTCTTCACGAGCCATCTTAGCGCACCTGGCTGAGATCTATGGAGAGCATAGCCGAACTGCTAGATATGAGATATCAAAGCAATTATTCGGCGCCAGGATGAAGGAAGGAGAGAGGGTTGGGGACCATATCCTCAAGATGATCTCGATGATTGAGAGATTGGAAGCTCTTGATTTTCAGATGCATGCATCTCTCCAAACTGACCTTATCCTGCAGTCACTTCCTGACTCCTTTTCACAATTTGTCATGAACTTCAACTGCAATGAGATTGCATGTAACTTAGCTGGGCTAATGAACAACCGACGACCGCCTGGCCTCGATGAAGACAAAGGGAAAGGAAGCTGCACTTGTGATTTCTTCTGGGACTTGGAAGTCCAAGAATAAGAAGAAAAAGAACAAGAAGCAGTTAGGTCCAATAGCCAAGATCGACAAGGGAAAGGGCAAGGCCCCAATGGTTCAAAAGAGCAAGGGGCCAAGAAAATGGATGTATGCCTCAACTGCGGTGAGCTAGGCCACTGGAAGAGGTACTGTCCAAAGCTTGACCGTAATGCGCCTTAAGGTACAGAACTATTGGTTTTAGAAACAAATTGTTCTGTAACTGTATATTCTACTTCTTGGATACTTGATTCCGGTGCGAGTTCTCACATTTGTACAATGAATCAGGATCTGGAACGAAGTAGGAAGTCGGATTCGGGGAGGTGATGGTCACCGTCGGAAGTGGGCATAGTGTCGAGGCTTCTGATATCGGATCCCTTATGTTGGATTTAGAATCTGGTTTTATTCTTACTTTAGATGATGTACTTGTTTTGCCCAAGGGGTACAAGAATATTGTATCAATTCCGGTCATGGACCGAAAGGGATTTCACTTCTTTATTGGAGATGGGCCCTGTCGTATTTATTTCAGAAATAAATTGGTTGGTACTGCTACATTATTAAATGGTTTATACCATTTAAATTTAAAGAATAAAACAACTGTGAACACTATAACTAGGAAGCGTGGTAGGGATGAAACGAACCAAGCACTTAAGTGGCATCTTAGACTTGGTCATATCGGTCAGACCAAGGTTCATAAAATGGAGAAAGATGGGCTTACAGGTCCATTGGTATCAGATCTCTATCCAACTTGTGAATCTTGCCTTCAAGGCAAAATGACCAAGTTACCCTTCGCAGGGACTTTTGAAAGAGCTGCTGAAAAACTTGGATTGATCCATACCGACGTCTGTGGCCCTTTTGAAGTGGCACAAGATGGCTTTCAATATTTCATTACATTCACTGATGACCATACCAGGTATGGATTCGTGTACTTAATGAAACATAAGTCTGAAGCTTTTGATAAATTCAAGGAATTTAAAGCCCTAGTTGAAAATCAAACAGGTAACCGTGTTAAGACTCTTCGGTCAGACCGGGGTGGTGAGTACATGAGTACCGAATTTGATGAGTTCTTAAAAGAACTAGGAATAGTGTCCCAATTCACTCCTCCAGCTACTCCACAATTAAATGGTGTATCAGAAAGAAGGAACCGAACCTTGTTGGACATGGTTCGCTCCATGCTTAACTATACTGATCTACCGATTTATCTGTGGGGTTACGCGCTCCTTACTGCTGTGCATATCTTGAACAGATGTCTTTCCAAATCCGTTCCTAAGACTCCCCATGAGATGTGGAGAGATAGGAAACCAAGTCTTAATCACATTAGGATTTGGGGATTCCCTGCTTATATCAAGAAGACTAAAGTAGAGAAATTGGAAACTAAGTATGTGAAAGGTCGTTTCATAGGATATCCAGGGGATTCCATGGGATATCTATTCTACATGCACGAAGATCATAGGATCATCGTTGCTATACAAGCACACTTCCTGGAAGATCAGTTTATTCAGGAAGGAGGGGCAGGTAGAAATATTTCTTTGGAAGAAATAAAAGAAACACCAAATGAGACACCTATGCAAGATATTAGAACCCAACCTTCTGAAATACAAACACAACCTCGCAAGTCTAGTAGAATTTCTCAAATACCTGAGAGGTATGGCTATCTGCATCAAGAGGAATTGGGTGTCCATGAGATGACAGAAAGTAGTCAAGAGAATGATCCTTCTACATACGATCAAGCGATGGTAGACGTTGACTCCACCAAGTGGCAAGAAGCTATGGAAGATGAGATAGACTCAATGCATGCTAATCAGGTCTGGACTTTAGTAGACCGTCCTAAAGGCATAGTGCTTATTGGAAACAAATGGATCTATAAGAGAAAGACTAATGGAGATGGCAAGGTTGATACCTATAAGGCCAGGCTTAAGCCAAAGAGAAGGAATCGATTACTTCGAGACCTTCTCGCCTGTAGCTATGATTAAGTCTATTCGCATGATGCTTGCTATAGCAGCCCACTTAGATTATCAAATATGGCAAATGGATGTGAAAACGGCATTCCTAAATGGATTCCTCGAGGAGGAGATTTACATGGAACAGCCTAAGAGATTCATATCTCAAACCAATATTCATAAAGTATGCAAACTTCAGCGTGCCATTTACAAGAAGAGTTTGATTTTGTCCAAAACGAAGAAGAGTCCTGTATTTACAAGAAGGTTAGTGGGAGCAAAATTGCGTTCTTAATACTATATGTAGTTGACATTCTACTTATAGGAAACGACGTAGGAATGCTCGGTTCTGTGAAAGCTTGGCTTTCTAAAGAGTTCTCAATGAAAGACTTAGGAGAAGCTACCTATATTCTGGGTATTCGTCTCTACCGGGATAGAGCGAAAAGAATGTTAGGTCTTTCCCAAGCCCTCTACATAGAAAAGATCCTGAAGCGATTTAGGACGGAAGATTCTAAAAGAGGGTTTCTACCTATGCAACATGGTGCAAAACTTTCCTTAGAGATGTGTCCTCAAAGTGAGGAAGATAGAAAGGAAATGAGCAAGGTACCTTATTCTTCGGTAGTAGGTAGCCTTATGTATGCAATGATTTGCACTAGACCAGAGATTGCCTATGCTGTGAGCGTAGTAAGTCGGTTTCAGTCAAATCCAGGGCAGAAACATTGGACTGCTGTAAAGAACATTCTTAAGTACCTAAGGAGGACTAAAGACTTGGTTCTTACATACGACGGTGGAGAACTAAGAGTGATGGGTTATACAGACTCAGATTTTTTGGGGGACATGGATGCTCAGATGTCCACATCAGGGCATATCATTACACTGAATGGTGGGGCACTTTCTTGGAGAAGTGCCAAACAAAGTTTGACTGCTATCTCTACATGTCAAGCCGAATATCAGGCAGCCAGGGAGGCTGCTAAAGAAGCTTTTTGGATAAAGAAGTTCACTGAGGAACTTCAAGTGGTTCCTAACGCAGAGAAGCCCGTGACACTATTTTGTGAAAACAACGGAGCTGTTGCACAGGCTAAGGAGCCTAGGGCTCACCACAACACCAAACATATTGCGAGAAAATATCATTTTGTTAGAGAAATGGTTCGGGATGGGAATGTTCCACTGCAGAGAGTAGACACAACAAATAACGTTGCTGATCCGCTTACCAAGCCACTATCTCAGAAGGTCTTAGAGAGACATCTAGAGAGTATGGGTATTAGATACCATAGTTTATGGCATTGAGTTCAAGTGGGAGATTGTTAGGAATATATGCCCTCGAATGCCACTCAGAGGATGAGAGAGTGAGAGCAATTGTATTGTAATTATGAATATTATATTTAATAAGGCAATTATTATTTCTATATTATTGTATATCACTGGCATTATGATTTGGTATATAGAATAATAGTCCTTGCATTTGAGAGTGAACATTCTACTCCTTATGGAGATAAGGAGATAGGCACTAGAAGTGTTTAGAGCTCGAATGCTTAACTAGTTCGCAAGTCGATAAAACTTAACAGGATATTAAGTTTTAATAAGACTTGTATAACTGATGCTAGGACGTGTGTACGTCTTGATAGCATAGTTATAAGTATATTGGTGGGACCAGTATACTCGAACACGACTCATACTCGATTCAGTCACACGGTATTCACTCTCGGAGAGTCAATGACGAATCGAAAGGTTGTGATAGTATACGTGGACCTTTGACTTGAGGGTTCAGTAGAAGATGTGCCTGTGACGTTTAGTTTGTCATTAGAGTAGTTAGACTCATTTGCTTAATTGCTGAGTCGACCTCGAAGTGCGGAATATACGGGCAGGTAGCAGTCTTTACTGTACACCAAGAAAGGATTCTATCTCCTGTTAGTGAGCAGGCGAATGTCCTATACGGTTAATGGCGAATAAGATCATAAGTCTTTGGCCAAAACATTCTGATATAGTCGTATTAGATACACTATTAATCAGTCGGTCTTGATTTGCATTAGCACATGTATAGAGTCTAGTCAATAGTAGGGTTTGACTTTACCATGACCCGAAGATTTGACCGGGACATCTGATGAAGGGTCTATATGTTAGGAATACTTGTTAGATTTTGATGATGTCATTAATTTAAAATCAAATGTTTATTAATTGGCGAAATGTAAGGAAGAACCAAATGAGTATCTTCCATAGGCCAAAATGTGTTAAGTATAAAATTGGCAAAGTGTAAAGAAGAACCAAATGAGTGTCTTCTGTAGGCCAAAGTTAGTTAGGCTGAAAATCGGCTAAGTACTAAAGTACAGTCTAGTCTATCAGAGAAGTACAGCCGACTCCAATCAGAGTAGCCCTGGTCAACTAAAATTTATCAGAGAAGTTTGACCAGACTGCAGCCAAGGTACCTCAGGGAAGTCACCTGATCAGACAAGTCTCAAACAAGGAATGAATGAGACGACCTACCGCAGAGAAGTAAGCCGCACATCGCCTACTCAACTACTGACCTAGTACTCCAAGTCCACGTCGATGCTTTGAAAAGTCAAATATTACGGAAAGCTCACATGCAACGTGAAGAGACAAATCGAGTGATTCCCGCAAGAGATATGATTTATTTAAATCATCCCGACCCACCGTGAAGACTTTAATCCTTTTATATTCAAAAGATTCGGCGCTCACATGCGTAAGTCCTCACAACGGTCGGAAGATAAAATTAAATAATGGGAATCCAAATTTGCAACGCTCGTAAAAGATTAAACAATGAAGTCTCTCCAACGGACGGATTTGTTCAAAGATTTGCAACGGCTACAAGGAAGAAGCTCAGAGATCGTGATCTATATATACCCGAAGATTTGAAACTGAGCAAACTACCGGTGCGAACATATACTCTAGCGATCAAAACAAACAAAGCAATCTCAAGCAAACAAATAGCATCGTGAAAAAGAGCAGATCCAAAAGTTCATATTCAAGGAAGCTCTTTAGTTGGAGAAGACAAACACTCTTGTCTTTAAATCTTGAGTACGGGTACTTCTTCGGTTGAAGTAGCAGATCAGAAGGCATCCGAGGATCGAGGATCAAGAGGTGCAAGGCGATCAAGTGTGTACAACGGCACGGAATTCCACCGGTTGGAAGTCGTTGTAGTGTGTTGTGAATCACCGTAATCTTTATCACCGGTTGACAATTATAGTGAATTCATCTCCAATGGTTTGGAGAAAAGTGGATTAGTAGAGGATTACCCCACCTCCGAGACCACTATAATCACTGTGTTATTTACTATTTTACCGCATCATACTCTAACCGCCGCATCCATTGTTAAGTGTTTCATTAAGTTAATTTATATTCGTCATCACCGACTTCCGCACATATCCAAGAACAAACGACTCCTAGTCATTTGTTTGATCATCACCAAGAAACTCACTCTTCGTGAAAAGAGTTCAAGAGTTTCTACAAGTCTATTCACCCCCTCTAGACTTGTTTCGGACGACTTGTGACCTACAAGTGGTATCGTAGAGGTTGGTTCATTTTTTTCACGAACTGATCTATATTAAGATATATATCTTATCTCTCACGTTATAATGGAACACATGCACTCTAGACTACTGTCTTTTCGGTTGACGAGTATGATCTCTCGGAAGATAAGAATGCAGCACATTTATCTTCAATCCATGACGACATGTGGTGCATCATTGAAGACGGTCCATTCATTTTCGAGAAGGACAACACGCCCGAGGAAATCGCGGTGGGAGGCCCGAAAAGATTCCTAAGAAGAGAACCGAGCTGACCCCGAAGAGAGAAAGCCGGCCAATCTTGACAACAGGGCCAGAGATGTGCTATACCAAACTCTTGACAAATCCACAATGGTCAAGATCAAAATTGTAAGAATGCCAAAGAGATATGGGACACATTAGCTCTAATGTGTGAAGGAACGGAGCTGATCAAGGAGAACAAGTTGTCAATAGCTATCCAAAAGTTTGACAACTTTAAAATGAAGAATGGTGAATCAATAGACCAAGTGGACACAAGGTTCACCGAAATTATCAACGAGATCAACTCCCGGGCAAAACTTATGGCAACAGTGGAAATGGCACTCAAGGTCCTCGATCTCTAAATCCGTAATGGAGCATGAAGGTGTAGCTATGAGAGAGTCCAAAGACCTGAATAAGATAAAGATTCAGAGCTGTTCTCGATCTAAAGGCTTATGAGTTCGAACTTCCGAGTTCATCCTCGACCGAGCCTCGGCAGAGAAGGGAATCGCGCTTGGCCTGAGTCCCCGCTAAGAGCCTCGTCTCGATGTGAAACCTCCAAATCCGCTAGACTTTGAGGAGGAAATGGCTTTCATTATGCAAAGGTTCAAGAACTTGAAAGAACTACTCCAAGTATAAGAAAAACTACAAGGAGAACCCAAGAAGGAACCGGAAGGTCGAAGTCGGAAAGTTGAATGCTACAATTGTTATAAAATAGACACATCCAAATGGATTGTCCCGAGCTCAAGAAGGATGAAACCAAGAAGGAGGTGGCGTAAAGGAAGACAAGAAAAGCTCTCATCGGAGAAGACCAGGAGCATGTCGAATCAAGCGGCGGTTTCTTTTCGATGACGACGAGGAATATGATTGTCGATGGCAAACTTGGGCCGATGAAGAGGTAACCTCTAAACCTACCGGTTCAAATAATAGCTCACCATGTCACAAGATATGGATTTACATGAATCGGTAAATCAATTATTCAAAGATTTTGAAACACTTAAATCGCACACCAAGTCAGATCAGAGAAGACTAAGCCGCAAGATGAGAATAGGCGGTGAAAAATGATTTTGAAAAACTCGGCTAGATTTAAATAAGGTTGAGACAACTACAATGATTTTGAAAACCAGGCAAGTGCCAATACAAATGAGATAGACCGGCTAAATATTTTACTTAAAGAAAAGTCACCGCACTTGCTCATGCCAAAGCCGAGTTTACTAAGTCGGTACGCTTAAATAAAACTCAAAGCGCAGGAAATAACCTCCCCGAAGGCGTCATCAACTCTGGGCGAATAGTGAACATATAAAAGGTCATAATAAACCAAATCAGGCCTTGCATATGATTCTCACACACACTCTAGATCTGAAACCAAGTTTATCAAGGAGAAACAATGGTCTCGATCACCGAGCCTGTATAAACCGATTTTCAAAAACAGCAACAATTAAGTCAAATGTTCAGCCGCAACAAGTTACACTGCACAACCACCTAGACAGCGACTAGCAAAGGGCCTGCAAAAGCAAAGGCCTGCACAACATGCCCACTATTACCAACAACTCCCCAAAAATAGATTTCATAATGGGAGGGGCAGATGGAAACCTCAAGGTTATCCAAATTACCAAAACGAACAAGTGTGGAGACCACAAAGGTTTAATAAATGGTCTCAGCCTAGATTTAGAAATGGCCCACACTATTTTGAGGAATATCCGGTATACAATCCAACCAGGAGATTTAGACCTCGACCACAGGCACCTTATAAGGGTTATAATAATAATAACAATTCCTATAATCCAAGGAGAAATCAATTCTCCAGGAAATCAACTAACCCCAAAGGACCCACACAAATTTGGGTACCTAAATCTCTGCTTGTTTAATTGCAGAAGAGATGGAAGGACTACAACCACATCTCCTCAAGCTCAAATTTTGGAGGTGAAGAGTGGTTTGTAGACTCTGGATGCTCAAGGCACATGACCGGGAACAAGAGGATGCTGACCAAATATATCAAGGAAAGAGGTCCCGATGTAACCTTTGGAGATAGCTCTAGAGGCCAGACAAAAGGCTTTGGAGAGTTGCACCGAGGAAACATTGTGATATCCCAAGTTCATTATGTCAAAGGTCTCAAATACAACCTCCTGAGCATAAGCCAGTTCTGCGACGAGAAGAATCTAGTAGTCTTCACCATCTTGAAGTGTATGGTGATAGACATCTTATCTGGAGAAATAAAGCTACAAGGTTTCGAAGAAGAGATGTATACATGATTGATTGGAACACAGAACACCTAACTCCTGCTTTCTATCCAAGACTCAGAAATGAGAATGGATGGTCCGTGGCACAAAAGACTATGTCACCCGAACTTCAAAGCCATCAACAAGATTAGCTCTCGAAGCTGGTCCGAGGACTTCCAAATGAAGCATTCAAGAAGGAAGCACTCTGTGATGCATGTCAGAAGGGAAAGCAGACCAAGGCATCGTTCAAGCCAGTGCAGCCTACAACGCTCACAACAAGGATCTTAGATCTACTTCACATGGATCTATTTGGTCCTATCAAGCCAAGGACTTTGAGCGGCAGAAAGCATGCTCTTGTGATTGTAGATGATTATTCAAGGTACACTTGGATCATTTTTCTATACAAGAAAAGTGAAACCTTGACCAAGTTAAGAAAGCCGAGAAGGATCCAGAATGAGAAATCCCTCTCCATAATCAAGATCAGATCAGACAGAGGAGGAGAGTTTCTCAACAAGGCGATAACCGATTTCGGCGATCGTAATGGGATCCAAAGATGAGCTCTGCGCAGCCTGTGACGCCCAGCAGTAATGGTGTTGCCGAAAGAAGGAACAGAACCGAAGGAAGCAAAGAAGGTCCATGATTGCGTATGACCTACCCAAAAGGTTCTCGGGTCAAGTCACAACACACCGCCACACCTGCAACAAGAGTATGATAGTAGGGAGACATGGCAAAACTCCCTATGAGGTTTGGAATAATAGAACTCCTACTGTTGCTTACTTTCATGTTTTTGGTTGTAAGTGTTTCATCCACAACAATGGTAAAACACAGCTAAATGCCTTTGATGCTAAAACTGATGATGGTCTATTTATGGGATATTCCCAAAGAAGCAAGGCATATAGAGTTTTCAACAAAAGAACCTTAGTTGTGGAGGAAACACCCCATGTTGTTTTTGATGAATCTACCGTTGAGTACAGGAAACAACTTGAGCAAATTGAGAACAAGCTCAAATCAGCAACCCTTGAAGAAGTCATCAGACATGACACTGGAATGGTGGACTCACCCGCAGATCACCGATGACCCAACCGCGGTGATGAAGACCCAATCGCAGATCGACAGATCACCAAACCTATCTCGATCCAGCTTGTCGAAGAAGACCCAAATGAGCCGATAAAGACTCATCTGCAGCTCGTAACCAAGCCGCAGATGACAAGGCGGTAGCCGATCCATGGCAGCACTTAATCCAGCAGATGCAGACAACCACCAGAGCAATCCAACAGGGGAACAAATCCAAGAGGACGAGATCCCCAAATGGCTCAAGGATCATCCAATTCAGCAAATTATCGGAAAGTTGATCGATGGAGTCAAGACAAGACACCAACTCTACCACAGGAATGGCGATGTTCTCATGTTTCATGTCACAAATTGAACCCAAGACGGCAGAACAAGCCTTGGAAGATTATTCATGGATTAATGCCATGCAAGAGGAATCGAGCAGATGGAGAGAAACAAAGTTTGGGAACTAATGCATGCACCTAATCACAAGAAAGTTATTGGCACCAAATGGGTGTATAAAAACAAAAGTGATGAAGACGGAGTCGTTGTTAGGAATAAAGCGACGTAGCAAAAGGTTATGCACAGTGTGAGGGAATAGATTTTGATGAAACTTATGCACTGTTGCAAGATTAGAAGCCATCGACTATTCCTCGCATATGCCGAATTCAAGGATTTTGAAGTCTACCAGATGGATGTGAAAAGTGCGTTCGAATGGAATCCTAGAAGAAGAAGTCTATGTAGAGCAACCCCTGTGTTTTGTCAAAGGAGACAAAGTCTATAAGTGTTGAAAGCTCTGTATGGCCTCAAGCCAGCACCGAGAGCATGGTATGAAACACTGTCTGTGTTTCTTGAGAAAATGGATTTTGCAAAGGAAAAGTGGACAAGACCCTATTCAGAGTGGAGCACGAAGGCCACATTCTAATAGTTCGATTTATGTGGATGACATCATATTCGGGTCAACCAATCCAGACTATGTGAGAAATTCTCCAACCTCATGCAAGGAGAATTCGAGATGAGTATGATGGGAAAGCTTAACTTCTTTCTCGGATTACAAGTTAGCGAGATGGAAAAAGGAATTTTCATCAACCAGCAAAGTATACCCGAGATCTCATCAAGAGATATGGAATGGAATCACCAAACCCGCAAGAATTCCAATGAGCACAAGTACTCACCGGATGCGCACGAGGCGGGAATATCGAGACTCAACCCACTACAGAGGACTCATCGGATCTCTTACGTACCTCACGGCAAGGTGCCGACATATCATATGCGGTTGGAGTTTGTGCAAGATTCCACCAAGCCGAAGCAATCACACCTAGATGCAGCCAAGAGAATAATTAAGTACCTAAAGTCTACCATTAATGTTGGACTATGGTACCCCAAAGATGACAACTTCGAGCTATCAGGATACTCAGATGCGGATTTCGCCGGAGGCAAAATCAATAGGAAGAGCACTAGTGGAACGTGTCAATTCCTAGGAACCAGACTGATATCCTGGTTTAGCAAGAAGCAGGTTTCTAACTCTATCTCCACTACAGAGTCAGAATACCTAGCTGCAGTAGTCAAGCAGCAGATCCTATGGATCAGACAACAATTAAGGGACTACAATATTATTGCCAACGAAGTTCCTATATGGTGTGACAACAATAGTGCTATTGCAATAACAAACAATCCAGTTTTGCACTCAAGGACGAAGCACATTGACGCTAAGCACCATTTCATCCGAGACCATGTGCTTAACAAAAGGGTTAGAGTTGAAAGAGTCAGCACAGACTACCAAATAGCTGACATCTTCACCAAACCCCTGCCAGAAGAAAGATTCCTAGAGCTGAGCAGAGATCTTGGATTACTAGATTGGGAATCTAGTTCTGAAGCAAGTTGAAGGAAGGATAAACCCACCTTAATCGGCCTAAGCCGATGCAAAGTAGAAGACGAAGGCTACCGAAGCAACTTAGTCAGTAATACCAAAGCGAGAAGTCAAACTCACCTGTAGCAGAGCGGTCAACAGTCAACGAATCAGACCAGCTAAGTTCTCTAAACTAATCTCTAAATTTTTAATTATTATCTGACATATTATTTTGGCTTAAGAAATAGCATTTAAAAATACATTTTATAAGCCAAGTGACAATTTTTAAATACACGCGTCACACGCCCATTTAATTAACCTCTACGGTGGCCAATCAGAATCAACCGTCAATTTTAAATGGGGCCACCGATTCAAATTTGAAATTCAAAAGAATATGAAAAGGCGTACCACCGTTTAAACTTATAATAAACTAATCCAAACGTCCCTTCATCTTCTTTATAAGGAAGAAAACCCTTTCACTTTTTTCTTTACGCTTTCAGAAACCCTAAAATTTACAGAGCAAAATACACACTAAATCCTAAAATCTTTTTGCAGAAATGGCATCTTTTGACGGAGCAAACTTGAAGGCGATGAAGGACCAGGTCATCTTCTCCATGGTCGTCGATTTCGAAGGATTACTGGAAGCAAATCTAGAGGACTTTGATATGCTCGACTTAATCCGGGCGATGAAACTGAACGGAATCTACCCGTTTCTCGAAATCAACCCTCAACACTTGTTCAAGGAAGATGTGGTTGAATTTTATCGCAACGCTTACCTGATTCAGCACGGGATTCAGAGCACAGTCGGTGGAGTACCAGTCACCATAGATACAAAGAAGATTCGCTCTGTATTCGGGATGAAACATCGCGGTTTGGCGGTCGAAGCGCTCAAACAATCACCCGCCGAAACGTGGAAGACGATTAAGCTCGAAAATGTCCCTGAGAAATTGAAGTTCACAGCGAAAAGAAATGAGTTGAAAAGGGTCTATCGAGTTGCTTTGGACATCACAAACAAGATAGTCATGGGAATGGCAGGAAGCTATGACCAACTATCATCTTCAAAATTCATGGTGTTGGGTGCGTTAATTCAACGAGAGGAAGTTGATTGGGCCGATTACATTTTCAGGCAACTTGTTCGCGAGGTGAACAAGGTCGAATGGCTCGAAGGAGAGAAGAAGTTCAAGACTAAGTTGGCGTTCGGAACGCATCTTAGTTGGTTCTTGGAGCAGACTGGCGTGGCCAAGGGAAACATTGACCCTTTCCACCCAAACAAGAGGCTTGGTCACATGGACCATGATAAGAAGAAGGTTGGAGTCACTGGGAGGGCAGCCCAGTTGTTGAAGGATTTGCCAGACTCAAGCTTTTGCCCAAGATACGATCTATCAGACTCGGACCAACCTGCAGCTGAGGTCGGAACTGCAGTCGAGTCCGAGAATGAGTCTGACGATACACCTATCGCCATCCGTTTCAAGAGAAGGGGACCAGCCCCAGAAGGACCTTCCAACCTGCAGTCATCACCTGAACCCTCTCCAAAGAGGCCAAGGAAGCTGCAGTCAAGGAGAGCACTGAGCAAAGATACCACCCATCGCCTGACCACGGTCATCAGACCACCGCACTGCATACCGAAACCAGAATTGTACTGTCATTACTCCTCCAAAGATACATGACCGAAGAAGAGGAAGCAGTCTTGTTATATCTATCCCCGAGGCGACATTACATTCAATCTTTTAGAAAATAATACTTTTAATCTCTCCATAGAACAACTTGACTTGTCAAGCCACAAGCGTAAAAACACTCTTTCGTAAATATTTTTAAAGAGTGGAAAACTCTTAAAACCATGTCCTTTACAAATTTTCAAATTTTTGTTGAAACTAGTGGTTGGGAATACCCCAAGCCACGGAGGATGTTCGACCGATTTTTGCAAAGAGTCAGATTTAACTTTACTCCTCCAGGACAACTGGTTCATGTCACACTTTGAGACAAACATGGACCATTTTATCCACACTATAATGCTCAGTATTTTTGATGGTAGTTTTGGAGAGGAGGAGGAAGAGGAGAAAGTAGAAAAAGAGATTAGGATAGAAGAAGTTGATGAAGAAAATGAAATTATCAATTTGGTTGAGGAGGATGAAGAAGCAAAAGAACCTGAAGAAAACATACCAGTTGAAAAGGAGACAGAGGAGATTGAAAAAACAGAAGAAGTGGATGAAGAAGATGAAGAAGAAGGAGAAGAAGTGGAGCAGGAAAAAGAAGAAGAAGATAAGGAGAAGGATGATGATGAGAAAGATGATGATGATGATGAGAAAAATGATGATGATGATGATAATAATGATGATGGAGGTGAAGGAGGAGCTGGTGTGGCGGCTGGAGAAGAAAAAGAAGAAGATGAGGAGAAAGAAAAAGAGAAATCTGAAGAAGAAGAAGGGAAAGAGGAAGAAAGAGAAAAGGAGCCAGAGAAGGAGCCAGAGCCTACCAACGAAGCTGCAGATAGGGTTGTTGTACCTCCCGACACCACCTAGACGCCGAGCCGGGCAGAGGACTCAGTCGTGGACCCTGAGAAGACTCAATCGACCTACCGGCCGCAGCCAGAGCCCGCAGCCTAGTGGCTCCATTCTTGAAGGATCAGAGAACACTCCCCATCGCTCGCTTATCACCCACCATGACCGAGCCGATCAAGCAAATTGTCGAGACACCATTGGGAGTCGCTATCAACACAGTCACTCGACCTTCGCACCATTAATGCCAAGATTGACTCCCGCTTGAGAGAGATCCCTCGGCCTCCTCCTCCTACAAACAACGTAATGCCTTTGGCATGTCTGATTGATGAGCCGCATGGAGCAACAATGACAACACTCATTGATGCGGCAAAAAGGGGGAAGAGAGGATTCAGTGGGGAAGAGAGAGAAATCAAGTAAGAAAAAGCAGGATGTCCCCACCTTGAAGGACCCTCTAGCCTAAAAAGGAAGGATGTCGTAGATCAAGAAGACAAGGCCGACCACCAAGGGAAGCGCAGAAGGACCAGAGGCGGCTTTGAACCTACTCTTGAATGGGAAGGTCTGGAGCTATGGTATGTTGAAGATTTCGCCCACTTGAAGCTCTTGAAATGTGGGGAGGCGCTAGGAAGAAGTTCATCGAGAGACTTTTATGTCCTGGGAACTACTTCAAGATGACAAACTCTCCCCACAGAGATTTTCATAACCTGGATGGAAGAGGTTCATCCTAAGCTTTGGGTCATTCTAAAGAAGCATGCAAAAGAACAAAAGCTTTTCCCATGATCCCTAAATTCGTAGTGAAGAAGCACCAATCCGCATGGATGGTGAACTTGATGAACTACAACTGTGAGGAAATCAAGCGAGTCCGCCTTGAAAACAAATTCAGATCTCCAGGAGCAGACTTCGCAAAGACTGGTTGTGAAGAGAAAGTATGGCCTTGCTCCACCAAGGTAAGACCTATCGGAGCCAAACCATTCGGACACGCCAAGCGGCCTATTCGAAGAGGCAGAGGAAGAGGCAGATGACCTTAAATTATTTTCTTACTTGTAATTTTATTTTTCTGTACTTAAAACAATCTTGTATAATTTCAATGATAAGTCAGAAACCTTTATGAACAGTCTGTTGAATGACAATTTTCCAGTTGTCTCAATATTAGACTGATTTCAGTTTTGTCTTGCACTTAAGTGCAGACTTGGCCATTTGATTTCTTACTTAGTTTTGCCATCATCAAAATAGGGGGAATTTGTTAGGAATACTTGTTAGATTTTGATGATGTCATTAATTTAAAATCAAATGTTTATTAATTGGCGAAATGTAAGGAAGAACCAAATGAGTATCTTCCATAGGCCAAAATGTGTTTAAGTATAAAATTGGCAAAGTGTAAAGAAGAACCAAATGAGTGTCTTCTGTAGGCCAAAGTTAGTTAGGCTGAAAATCGGCTAAGTACTAAAGTACAGTCTAGTCTATCAGAGAAGTACAAATGACTCAATCAGAGTAGCCTGGTCAACTAAAATTTATCAGAGAAGTTTGACCAGATGCAGCCAAGGTACCTCGGGAAGTCACACGATCAGACAAGTCTCAAACGGTGAGCAGCCGAGACGACCTACTGCAGAGAAGTAAGCCGCACATCAGTCTACTCAACTACTGACCTAGTACTCCAAGTCCACGTCGGCATGCTTTGAAAAGTCAAATATTACGGAAAGCTCACATGCAACGTGAAGAGACAAATTGGAGTGATTCCCGCAAGAGATATGATTTATTTAAATCATCCTGACCCACCGTGAAGACTTTAATCCTTTTATATTCAAAAGATTCGGCGCTCACATGCAGAAGTCCTCACAACGGTCGGAAGATAAAATTAAATAATGGGAATCCACCTTGCAACGCTCGTAAAAGATTAAACAATGAAGTCTCCTCCAACGGACGGATTTGTTCAAAGATTTGCAACGGCTACAAGGAAGAAGCTCGAGAGATCGTGATCTATATATACCCGAAGATTTGAACGAGAAACTACCGGTGCGAACATATACTCTAGCGATCAAAGCAAACAAAGCAATCTCAAGCAAACAAATAGCATCGTGAAAAAGAGCAGATCCAAAAGTTCATATTCAAGGAAGCTCTTTAGTTGGAGAAGACAAACACTCTTGTCTTTAAATCTTGAGTACGGGTACTTCATGGTTGAAGTAGCGGATCAGAAGGCATCCGAGGATCGAGGATCAAGAGGTGCAAGCGATCAAGTGTGTACAACGGCACGGAATTCCACCGGTTGGAAGTTGTTGTAGTGTGTTGTGAATCACTGTAATCTTTATCACCGGTTGACAATTATAGTGAATTCATCTCCAACTGGTTTGGAGAAAAGTGGATTAGTAGAGGATTACCCCACCTCTGAGACCACTATAACTGCCTGTGTTATTTACTATTTTACTGCATCATACTCTAACTGCTGCATCCATTGTTAAGTGTTTCATTAAGTTAATTTATATTCGTCATCAGCTGACTTCCGCACATATCCAAGAACAAACGACTCCTAGTCATTTGTTTGATCATCAGCTGAAGAAACTCACTCTTCGTGAAAAAGAGTTCAAGAGTTTCTACAAGTCTATTCACCCCCCCCCCCCCTCTAGACTTGTTTCTGGACGACTTGTGACCTACACTATACGTATATGGTATTCATGACATAATGGTTCTGGAATGATTCGTTCATTCGTTCTCAGTCAGGGTTTACAGTGCGGCCCGCTAGGCTGGCTAAGTGCTGCCTGCACTCATTGATTCCTCCCAATGCCGTATGAGACGAACCTACGGAGTCGCGCAACAGGATCATTGACGGATAAATATGAATTAATAATCTCTCTTATAATATTAGATATTAGCGATTTATCGGATAAATCAAATAGCGGTCTTATGAATTGTAAGTAGGTTACTGGGTGATTACTTTAATTCATAAATTATATTTCTTAGAGAAATATATATTTGTGTTTGATATAACTAATTAATTGGTATAATTAATTAGTATAAACACATTGGAAATAAAACGGATTCGTTTGACGTACATCCGATTCACGATGGATTCGTTTGACGAACATCCAATACACGACCCGAATTAACTCGACCCGTTTCTTGGAAGATTCCCTATAAGGCCCCCCCTCCTCTCTACTTTGTCTCTCTCTCATTATATTATACACTTGTGGGGTCATGTGAGGTGTAGAGATGCTTTTAAAAGCATCTTCTACATGTGAGGCTTGATTGATTGTGAATAAGAAAGTCTTTTCAATTATAAAGTCTCCTTCTTCCTTCCCCAAGTGTATTTTCGTTTTTTAGAGAGCTTCAAGAGTGAGAAAATTTTTCTACATCATATACTTGATCTTAGAGACAAGTTATTAGTAGAAAAGATCGAGAGAAAAAATTCCTACAAGCTTCCCTAGCCGCATTCTTAGAGAAAGGAAGTTTGCTGATTTTTCCGTCAAGTTCCGGCGTGTGAAGTAGAGGCACCGTGATTTCGGTGTTTGGAACGAAGGACCCTTCATCATCATCATCATACGAAGGTTTTTCAGAGACATCAAAGGTATGGGAATTTGATTCCTTGATCTTCGTATTTCTTTTCGTATATACGTTACTTGATCGATCCTCTTAGGGATTCCGTTTATTCTTCCGCTGCGTTTATATTCTGTGGAATCCCAACAGTAACATGTCCGGCAGAATCAGTACAGAGAGTTCGGACCTGGCCGATTACGTACGTAGGCCATGGCCGATTACGTACGTAAGCGGTCGGCCAGGGTCGGCTATTTAAGGGCCTGGACCGAGTCATCCAGCCATTTTCACCCTTTTTCTTCGTTTCTTCACGTTTCTTCATCAATAATGGATGGATTTGGATGGATATGACATGGAACAACATATTTTGGAAGTTTGATTCATATCTAACATCATCTTCCGTCCGAATCGAAGGTAAGAACACCTAAACTCTTGGTTTTGGGAATTTTTGAGGTCTCCCGATGTTTTGGCCGATTTGATTCGTTTTAGTTCAGATTATTTTTAGAACTTGGTTGTATACTCGAAATCATTCATAACCCTTGAAGGTTTGTGGATCAAATTCGAGTATTTCTCCGTTAAACGATTATATTGGACTATGCCCTCAAAGTCTCCGATAAAATGCTTCAATGGGCAGAACTTGGGAAGTTCTATACGTTTTTGTAGAATTGTGATTTAATTGATATCGTTGTGACTTAGGGACGAAATTCTTGTGAAGAACTCGAGTCGGAACCCTTCCATTCGTTGTCTTCTTTGGGGTCCGAGCTTCCCAGTCGAACCGTGTTCTTCGGAGTATTCGGTAGCGGTTATTAAGGCAAGTATTTTACTATACGAATTGTGTCTTGTGAATAGGGACGTTGTGTTATGGTTATGATGAATTGATTTATCCTAGCGAATATGCTTCGTATGAATTGAATTTTATGAATGATTGACGGTAACGATGATACCTTCACTTAGTTAACATCTTGGAATTGTGTTGGATGTGCAAATCATCTAAGTTTGTGCCGGGCGTGGTTGGTCATTGTTGAGTTGTTGTGATGATTATGATGTATGTGTTGTCTTGGTTTACATACTTGATTATGCACCTCGGTGTAATGTGGAATGGCTTGACATTTGATGATTATGAATTGTGTCGTGTCGATGTGTGCGTGTTCCAGGTAGGGTCTGATGAGGCCTCTGGAGTTCGGTACATAATGTGTACGAACAAGGTGTGTGATCCAGGTAGGGTCTGACGAGGCCTCTGGAGTCCGGTACATGACGTGTACGGACAAGGTGTGTGATCCAGGTAGGGTCTGACGAGGCCTCTGGAGTTCGGTACATGATGTGTACGAACGATGTTTGTGATCCAGGTGGGGTCTGACAAGGCATCTGGAGTTCGGTACATGATGTGTACGAACGATGTTTGTGGCCGGGTAGGGTCCGTCGAGGCTCCGGAGTTCGGTACATAATGTGTACGACCAGCATCTGCGGTCCGGGTAAGGTCCGTCGAGGCCTCCGGAGTTCGGTACATGATGTGTACGAACAATGATCGTGTTATAGTGCTTGTTTGGGTAACATTTTAAATATGGGTCTCGGACTCATAATGACATCTTATCTAGTGTGTTTTGAATCGAGAATCGGGCCAAGGCCCTAATGTTTTCGAAAAGGTTTTGTAAATTAGGACTCGAGGTCCAAAAGAATTTCTGCTTTAAAAATCCCCGAGATGATGTGTTCCTTTTCAAATATCTCTTGCTTGAGTTCGAAATTCTAAAACTTCTCGGGAACATTTTGATAATAGATTTCCGTATTAAATTTGTAGTTGCTATTTACTTGTTGCATTTCGTATCATATTATACTTGCACTAGTAAAACAGTGGAGTTTTACTATCCCCCGAGTAATCGGGGGGTGGATGTCTGTTTTGCATCCAGGCACATGCAGGTTCAGGGGAGCAGTCACAGGATTGGCACAAGAGGATGACGAGCTGCGATACTAATCAAGAGTCGAGAGTTGGTAGAGTTTGGTTGTATTGTTAGAGTTGATTTCAGTCTTCCGCTGTATTGTGTTTCGACCCCTGTGTGGGTAATGTTGTTTTAGTCAGTTCTGTTGATGGAGTTGCGTGACCTCATCGGTCTGTGTATTCATGTGTAAGTGACCTTAACGGTCTGTATTATTATATTGTTTGACCCTGGCCGGGCAAGCATTTGGTTGTTTATGGATGTTTAGCCTGGTAGATCTTTGTGGAAAGGTGTCTACGGCGTGTAATATTCCCATACGGTTTTGGGGGTGTTACAAAATCATCTTAACTAACCATAATCTAAAACCTCTTCAAGAAAAAAAATCAAGTGGGTAAATTATTTTAATATTTATATGTGCTTAAGAAAATTAAGTTATTTTAATAATCTAACTCATTATTTTACTTGAATCTAATTTTCTTAAGATGGAAAATTGGGGTAATAATGTAAATTCCAAAAAATCAGGGCCAGGATTGGAAGTTTCAGAAATTTACTGTTCGAATAAAATTTTGCAGAAATGTTTAACTCTCTTGATCAATCCATCAAGAAACGAGAAAGATATGATCCATTTACTAAAAATACAAATAAGACCAATATAAGGGGCAAAGTGTAAATTCTGAAAGAGTAAAATTTGAAATTTCTTTTTATATGAAAGTTTCGGTCACTAAGAATAGTTCACAACTGGACTTATAATTTTTGAAGTTATGACGAACCGTACCGAATTATACAAATTTATAAGTTTAAAAGCATAATAATAATAATACTTACAACTCGAAGGGATAGGACTGTAATTATCTAAAGTTAAAGCTTTCATGCCGCTTCTGAATTCAAAATCGTACTTCATAAAAAACATTTCGCAATAAATTTCATAATTTTTGGATGTATAATGTTGGCCACTAAGTATACAGTATACAACTTGGAAAGTGATAGTACAACAAGTTGTACGATTTTTGAATGTGAGTGCGTAGCGGTGTTAGGAGTATGCCCTCGAATGCCACTCAGAGGTTGTTGAGTGAGGGCATTGTACTTGAAATTATGTAAACCATTTATATAAGGCAAATGAATGTTTCTTTATTTACTGGTAGTTACTGGCATTCCTAACTCGTAAATAAACATATAGAAACTAGTCTGTGTATTTGAGAGCAAAATGTTCCACTCCTTATTGGATAAGGGGGTCGGCACTGGAAAGGTTTATAGCTCAAATACTTAATCGTTCGCAAGTCGATGAAACTTGACTGGGCGTTAAGTTTATGTGAAGACTTGTATGACGTGTCCTTTGACAAGGAGAGTGCCTGTCGAAAGCTAATGGTTAGTGGGAGCACACGTTATAGGTATGCTAATTAGATCAGTATACTCGAACCGACTCACCCTCGATTCGTCACACGAATTTCACTCCGGGACAGTCAATAACGGAATCGAAAGGTTGTGATAGGTATTTGTGAACCTTCAACTTGAGGATTTAGTAGGGATGTGCTTGTGACGTCAAGATTTTCATTAGAGTAGTTCGACCCTGTAAACCGGAAGGCGGGGGTCAACCTCGACGTGCATCTTGACAGGCAAGTAGCAGGTCCTACTGAATACCAAGATAGAATTCTTTCTCCCGTTAGTGAGCGGGTTATATGTCCTATGAGGTTATTGGCAGATGAGATCATAAGTCTTTGGCCAAAGCATTAGAGCTAGTTGTATTGGATACACGAGAGCTCAATGATCTCGATTTGCATTAACATATGCATAGCGTCAAGTACAGATAGGGTTTGACTGACCGTGACCCTATAACTTGATCGGGATATGTGAAAGAAGGGTTTATACGTATACTGGTATTCACGACAGAATGGTTCTTGAATGATCCCATCATTCGTTCTCGATTAAGTGCAGTGTAGGCGCCAGTTTGGCTAGGTGCTACTACTCTTTGGTTCCTCCCATTGCTGACTGAGACGGACCTACCGAGTCGCGCAATAGTATTGACGATGGAATGTATCAAGCTTATTATCTCATTATGAATATTAGATATTGGATATCTAGGGACATTAGATGTTTAAACCGATTTATTAGATAAATTGATTTATGGCCTAATGAATTAACTAAATTACTGGGTGATTAATTTAATTCGTGTATATAATTATTTCTTGGAGAAATTAATTATATTATTTTGTATTTGATATGTTTAATTAATTGGATTAATTAATCGATATAAATACATCGAAACAGAATCGGAGTTTATCTGTTTGGACTTTCGGGAGTCCGAAACGAGCCAAACTCGTCCGTTTTTCCATCATGGCCGCCCTCCTCCTTTCCACCTAATTTCCCCTTGTCTTTTGTTTCCATTTTATATGGATGATATTGACATGGTGGGGATACCTCTCATGAGAATGAGTTATATTGTTTGGTGGAAGGTGTATAAAGAATTATATGTAAGCTTGTGATTGAGAAGACTTCATGATATTACATACATAATTCGCGCTTAAAAGGAGAGAGGAACGTGACAGAGGTTGGGATAGAGAGATAAAAGAACTTAGAGTTCATTTCATGGTGTTCATACTCATCTTCATCTTCTTCACTAACTTCTTCTTCATTGTTCTTGGAGAAAATTGAGAGAAAAATATTGAGAGAATTTTGATAAACATACTTGGAGTATATTCATCAAAATCAATAGCTTCATCACCTAGATCTAGCCGTATCCTCGGAGGATAGCAATGTGTTGTCATTCCGTTCATTTTTCCGGCGCGTGGCAAGTAGAGACGCGGTGCTTTCGGCGTTGGATCGTTCAAGGGCTTGAAGCGGAATAGATTCGTAGAGATCAAGCAAAGCTTGGGGAATAGCTCAAGAGAATTTTATCCATCTAATAAACGGACTACAAGGGTGAGTTTCTATATCTCTTGTGAATTCATTTTTGATATTCGTATATACGTAGCTCGATCGATCCTCGTAGGGATTCGGATCGAATTAATTTTCGTTTTACCGCTTCCGCTGGGCCTTCTTTTTAGGCACCGAATCCCAACAGTGGTATCAGAGTGTAGGTCTTGCGATCGTATATACGATATTAGCATTTGGAATGCTTGATTAGATGGTGAATGATTTGGAATCATTTTAGTCATAATCGTGGTATATGTTTTTACGTTCGTTGTAGTTATATTTTTCGTAAGTTTATGTCTAAATATAAATCTTAATTTCTTGGAAATATGATTTATATTGAAGATATGTTGGAGAATATAGATATTGGATATCTGGTCGAAAAACTAGCCCCGAAATGCCGTTGGACGGTCCGGGAGGGGTCCGGAGGAGGGCCGCGGCCGAGTGTGCGGCCCGGCTGGCGAGGATCATCTTGGGGCCGCGGCCTGAGCTCAAGGCGCGGCCGGGGCAGCTGGCCGTGTCCTGGCCGGAAGCTTCCGAGCGTGACTCGGCCATGCCAGGCCTGTCTGCTGGCAGGCTGCCGATGGTGACTCGGTCAGGCAGGCCTGTTTTCACCCCGGCTCGATTTTTTCGTGTATTCTTGAAAATTAATCTCCCACATGTTAAATTGGATTAAATATGATTAAAATGATTTATGGTATTTCATTTTATAAGGGAAATTTGATTAATTAGAATATTTATGGTCGACCAAATTATTTTGAACGTTATCATATTACTGATTGTGTGAATCGATTGGATCGGTTCGTATTGTTGATTGGATCAATGTATCTCTACACTTTTCATTTATATAGTATTTATTGTATGAATGCTTTTGAATGGGGATGTGGTTCGTGGAATTAGTTTTTGAATCGTTTGTTTTATTCGGTTGGGTTGTAAAGGCCATTTTGAGCCTATTTATTTTACTAGAAATGTTTGTATCTAGGATGCAATTTTCGATGTAAAGTTTATATGTAATGACGAAGACCGGAGGAAGATCCATTTCGAGAAGACGAAGATTCAATACGAAGACTTGTAATTAGATTACAGAGTTTTTGTTTTCTAGGAACGGTCCATGAACCACATGTTGGTAGCAACTAGGTTGTGAATGGTTGTTTCATATTGTATGAATGCCACAAACGCGCTTAAACGATTAATGTGCAAAGTGTAACGTTAATCGTGAAAATTCTCCCACGATAAATTATTAAGCTTATAAGGTTCCAAGGTTTTCCTTCCCTCCATCGAGTTTTCAGGAAATTGAAATCCAAACCGGATGTGCTATGCTTCCGAGTTATCGGGGTAGTCGTTCGGGGAGGACGGATAAATTACCGGGAGCGCATTGGATGCCTTCGGTTGGAGCAAATTTTATCCCTAGAAACCTAATAGGTTGCCGGATAAGATTCAATTGTGAAACTGATTTGCGTCGATGGTATAAACTTAACTTGTTCACGAACTATAGAAACCGTATAGGTTGAGGGGAGTGAACAAGGGGAAAAAGAAGATCGAATCATCCATTAGATGGGTTGGTGTTGGACACCACTTTATGAAAATTAATAGACTAGAAACCTGTTCGGTTGCCCTCTATTAAGATTTATAAAGAACTCGATAACCACTATGAAGTAGAGCGACGATACTTCCGGATTTCACATGGGAGTGTGTTATTCCGATAAAATAGTGGGAGCTGGGTAACAAGAATAGAAAAGACCTTAATTCTATACTCAGAACATAATTGAATGAGTCACTAATTAATCTGTTATACTTAATGCAGACAAATCTCAATATGACAATGAATCCACTTGCAATTCTACTCGAAAAGAACACCTTAATGGGACCTAACTTTGTGGATTGGCTCCGCAATCTGATGATTGTCCTCAGTATAGAGGCATTGGGATACGTCTTGGAGACGGACATTCCGGCGCCTCTTGTGCGGACCCGAGCCAATCAGTAAGATATTGAAAACCATGAAAAGTGGGTTAAGGATGATGTGAAAGTCCGTGCTTATATGATGGCTTCCATGTCTAATGAGCTTCAGAGAGCTCATCAGAAAATGACTTCTGCTAGGCAGATTCTATCTCACTTAACCGAACTTTATGGTGAGCACAGCAGAACTGCTAGATATGAGATATCCAAGCAACTGTTCGGTGCAAGGATGAAGGAAGGTGATAAGGTTGGGGAACACGTCCTCAAAATGATATCCATGATCGAGAGATTGGAGGCTCTTGATTTTAAAATAGATACTTCTCTCCAAACCGACCTTATCCTAAAGTCTCTCCCTGATTCCTTCTCACAGTTTGTTATGAACTTCAACTGCAATGAGATTGCATGTAATTTAGCTGGGCTAATGAATAAACTTGTGACCGCTCAGTCTCAGATGAAGACTCCACGGATGAAGGAGTCTGCTCTTGTGATTTCTTCTGGACCTCGGAGGTCTAAGAACAAGAAGAAAAAGACCAAGAATCAAACTGGACCACAAGTTAAGGACCTTAAGGGTAAGGGCAAGGCCCCGATGGTTCCGAAGAACAAGAATAAGAAGGATGCTTGTATCAAGTGTGGTGAGCTGGGCCACTGGGCTAGAGACTATCCGATTCTTCATGGCACTTCAGGTACAGAACTTTTAGTTTTGGAAACAAATTGTTCTGCTACTGTATTTTCTACTTCCTGGATACTGGATTCTGGTGCTAGTTCTCATATTTGGACTGTGAATCAGGATCTGGAACAAAGTAGGAAGCTTGGAGCTGGAGAAGTTATGATCACAGTCGGAAGCGGGCATAGTGTCGAGGCGACCGACATAGGATCACTTCTTTTGGGTTTAGAATCCGGATTTGTTTTGACTTTAGAAGATGTACTTGTTTTGCCCAAGGGGTACAAAAACATTGTATCCATTCTGGTCATGGACCGAAAAGGCTTTTCATTTTTCATTGGTGATGGTTCCTGCAAAATTTATTTTAGAAATAAACTAGTGGGTACTGCTACATTGTTGAATGGATTGTATCATCTAAATCTCAGCAACAAAGTAGTTGTGAATACTATGACTAGAAAACGTGGTAGGGATGAAACCAATCAAGTTTTGAAATGGCATCTTAGAATTGGTCATATTGGTCAGACCAAGGTTTACAAGATGGAAAAAGATGGACTTATGGGTCCATTGGGATCAGATCCCTTTCCTACTTGTGAATCTTGCCTTAAAGGCAAAATGACTAAGTCCCCTTCACAGGGACATTTGAAAGAGCCGCTGATAAACTGGGATTAATCCATACCGACGTATGTGGTGCTTTGGAAGCAGCACGTGACGGATATCAATATTTCATTACGTTTACAGATGATCATACTAGGTATGGTTATGTATACTTAATGAAACATAAATCCGAGGCCTTTGAGAAATTCTAGGAATTCAAGGCCCCAATCGAGAAAAAAACTGGTAATCATATCAAAGCACTTCGGTCGGACCGAGGTGGCGAGTATATGAGTACGGAGTTTGACGAGTTCCTTAAGGAACATAGAATAGTTTCACAACTAACACCTCCAGGTACTCCTTAGTGAAATGGTGTGTCAGAAAGAAGGAACCGGACCATGTTAAACATGGTTCGTTCCATGTTGGGCTATACTGACTTACCAATTTACCTGTGGGGGTATGCACTCCTGACTGCCGCTTATATCTTAAACAAATGTCCTTCCAAATCCGTTCCTAAGGATACCACTTCCGCGGCCATACCCCTTAGTATCGACCCCCAGACATCCCGTCGGACACTCCGGGTGGAAGTTCAATCACACACGCACCCAAGTCCACTTCCACGGCCGTACCCCTTAGTATCGACCCCCAGACATCCCGTCGGACACTCCGGGTGGAAGGAACACAACTCACGCACAAGCAGTAGCGTGCACTAACAAGGCGGGGAAAAACAGTCTGCCTACTGTCCTCCAGTTAGCATGCGCAAGCTGACATGGTTAGCGTGCGCTAATATTAGGAATTAGCGTGCGTTAACGCTGAATTAGCGTACGCTACAGCCCGATCTGAAACACCGAACCTCATTGTCCGGCCATGAAATCGTTAGCGCACGCTATGACCCCCAGGTTAGCGTACGCTAACCACACAGTGATAGCGCACGCAAGTAAGTCCGGAGTAGCGTGCGCTACTCTTGCAGCAGTTCAGTACTGCACAGTACACTGCTGCCAACAGCGCAAAAGTTCCGAAATACAAAGCAAGACCAGAATCCGGAAACATAAACACGTAATAATCAAGATGACAAAGTTGAGCGTTGAAAGAGAGTAAAATCTCAATCACTAGAGAGTCTGAAACGAAACAAATAAAGAGAAATTCCCCAAACTTATGAAAATTACAAGAACGACCCAAATGCCCGAAAAATCGCGATACAACGTCGGATTAACAAACCGAAAGTTTCAACACAACCAACTCAACCATACAAACTTATACAAATCAAGAAACAATGAAAACGAACAAGTTTTACGAGAATCGAACGTACATGCGGCAAGATATAATTCAAGATGAAATTATGCAAAAACATTCTCGAATCTCGACCAGACGGAAAAACTCCAAGAACAAAATAGATTCAGAATTCCAAAACAGTGCTAAGCGAGCTGACCGAAACGAACATACACCATAAATGGAAATTACTGAAAATAGAAAACACGGATATTACAATCTGATGAAGGGTCTATACGTATATGGTATTAATGACATAATGGTTCTGGAATGATTCGTTCATTCGTTCTCAGTCGGGGTTTACAGTGCGGCCCGCTAGGCTGGTTAAGTGCTGCCCGCACTCATTGATTCCTCCCAATGCCGGCTGAGACGAACCTACGGAGTCGCGCAACAGGATCATTGACGGATAAATATGAATTAATAATCTCTCTTATAATATTAGATATTAGTGATTTATTGGATAAATCAAATAGCGGTCTTATGAATTATAAGTAGGTTACAGGGTGATTACTTTAATTCATAAATTATATTTCTTAGAGAAATGTATATTTGTGTTTGATATAACTAATTAATTGGATTAATTAATTAGTATAAA
The DNA here is from genome assembly GCA_033398695.1 of Orobanche coerulescens. Taxonomy (NCBI): domain Eukaryota; kingdom Viridiplantae; phylum Streptophyta; class Magnoliopsida; order Lamiales; family Orobanchaceae; genus Orobanche; species Orobanche coerulescens. Next base: position 44,930,445 of record CM065805.1, on the reverse strand, counting down.
CACATTGGAAATAAAACGAATTCGTTTGACGAACATCCAATACATGAGCCGAATTAACTCGACCCGTTTCTTGGAAGATTCCCTATAAGACCCCCCCTCCTCTCTACTTTGTCTCTCTTTCATTATATTATATACTTGTGGGGTCATGTGAGGTGTAGAGATGCTTTTAAAAGCATCTTCTACATGTGAGGCTTCATTGATTGATTGTGAATAAGAAAGTCTTTTCAATTATAAAGTCTCCTTCTTCCTTCCCCAAGAGCATTTTTCGTTTTTTTAGAGAGCTTCAAGAGTGAAAAAAATTTTCTACAGCATATACTTGATCTTAGAGACAAGTTATTAGTAGAAAAGATCGAGAGAAAAAATTCCTACAAGCTTCCCTAGCCGCATTCTTAGAGAAAGGAAGTTTGTTGATTTTTCCATCAAGTTCCGGCGTGTGAAGTAGAGGCACCTTGCTTTAGGTGCCTGGAACGAAGGGCTGATCATCATCATCATCATCATCATCATCATCATCATACGAAGGTTTTTCAGATACATCAAAGGTATGGGACTTTGATTCCTTGATCTTCGTATTTCTTTTCGTATATACCTTACTTGATCGATCCTCTTAGGGATTCCATTTATTCTTCCGCTGCGTTTATTTTCTATGGAATCCCAACAGTGGTATCGGAGCGAGGTCAAATATATCGTATATATGATCATCTTTGCATTTGGAATGTTATTTGATGATGTTTATGATTTAGAATCATAATAGATATAATCGAAGAAATTTAATCGTTCGTAGTAAGTCAAGTTTTGACTATTTTATGTGAATTATAAATCTGAAAAATTTGATTTTTGTTGATTTATAAGTTCTTCATGAAGTTAAGAAACTTTTTCGTTTTGTAAGCGAGTCGAAAAAATGAGAAAAATGGGGGTTAAACACGAATACCGCACAAAGACGCAGCTGCCGGCAGCAGCCTTGCTGCACGGCCGGCAGAGAGTGACTTCGGTAGGCTATCGCAGCTCGGCCGGCTGCGGGCGGTGGCCGAGTGACTCGTTCGGGCGGTTCTCGGGTTTTCGGCTCAATTTTGAATCGGGCCGTGGTGGGCACGATACGGATTTTAGGACTCCTTTTTTGTGTTTATATTTTGTTGTAATAATTTCCGAAATTTAAATTGGATTTAATTGGATTTAATAAAATATTTGGAATATTTTTTATTAAGGGAAATTATTAGACGAGAATATTGTTTTGGCCGGATTACTTTGAACGGATTAAAATGACGATTATAAATATTAATTTGATTAATATTGTAGAAATTAAATAGATTATTTTTTATATTAATTGGATTAATATATTAATTGATTATTTAATTTCATTTACCGTTACATGTTCTATGGAATGCCTTATGTGATGGTGATATAGCTCGTGGACTTAGTTGTTGATTTGTTCGATTCGATATGGTTGTAAAGGCCGTTTTGAGCCTATTTACTTTTACTAGAAAATATGTATTATAGGACGTATTGTTCAATGATGTAATTATTCATATGGCTATGACGAAGACCGAAGACGACCGACTAGAAGACGAAGAATCAATACTGTATTTTTCCTTTCTTTATTTGGCTTGGCCCAATACTTGGGAAAAAGTCCATGAGCTATATGTTGGTAGTAACTAGGTTGCAATTTATTGTTTTTCATTTTGAATGATTGACAAACCACAAACCGCACTTATAAACGGATTAATGTGTAAAGTGTAACATATAATCGCGTTAATACTCCCACTTACAAACACTAAGTTATAAAGGTTACGAGGTTTCCTACCCTCCGTCAAACACATGGAAAATTGAAATCTAAACCGGAATATTATTCTTCCGAGTACGTCGGGGTAATATTTTTGGGGAAAGTTGATAAATTCCTAGAGTGCATTAGATGCCTTTGGTTGTGACAAATCAAACCCCTATAAACCGTATGGGTTGCCGGGTAAGATTCAATTGTCAGACTAATAGGAGTTGACGGTTTAAACTTAGATAGTTCAGCGAGCCATAGAAACCGAATGGGTTGAGGGCAAGTGAACTAGGGGTAAAAGAAGATCGAATCATCCATTAGATGGGTTGGTATTAGACAGCACTTTATAAAGAATAATAGAATATAAACCGTATGGGTTGCCCTCTATTAAACTTTGTAAAGAAATCGATCACCACTATGAAGTCACCCAAGACTTCCGGATTTAACATGGGAGTGTGGAAATGCCGATAAAATAGTGGGAGCCGAGTTATGAATAAAGAAAGTCCTTAAATTCTTTACTAGGATCATAATTAAACAAACACTAACGAATCTCAAATTATTCTCTGCAGTTAACAAAACTCTCAATATGACAATGAACCCACTCGCTATACTACTTGAAAAGAACGTCTGGTAGTCCGAACTATGTGGACTGGCTTCGGAACTTGAGGATTGTCCTAACTATGGAAATGCTGGGATACGTCTTGGAGGCGGACATCCCAGCGGCTCCTGCAAGAACCCGAGCCAATCAGGAAGATGTCGATGCCCATGAGAAATGGGTAAAAGACGACATAAGAGTGCGAGGGTACATGTTAGGCTCAATGACCAATGAGCTTCAACGTGCCCATGAAAAGATGACGTCTTCACGAGCCATCTTAGCGCACCTGGCTGAGCTCTATGGAGAGCATAGCCGAACTGCTAGATATGAGATATCAAAGCAATTATTCGGCGCCAGGATGAAGGAAGGAGAGAGGGTTGGGGACCATGTCCTCAAGATGATCTCGATGATTGAGAGATTGGAAGCTCTTGATTTTCAGATGCATGCATCTCTCCAAACTGACCTTATTCTGCAATCACTTCCTGACTCCTTTTCACAATTTGTCATGAACTTCAACTGCAATGAGATTGCATGTAACTTAGCTGGGCTAATGAACAAACTGACGACTGCCCAGTCTCAGATGAAGACAAAGGGAAAGGAAGCTGCACTTGTGATTTCTTCTGGGACTTGGAAGTCCAAGAATAAGAAGAAAAAGAACAAGAAGCAGTTAGGTCCAATAGCCAAGATCGACAAGGGAAAGGGCAAGGCCCCAATGGTTCAAAAGAGCAAGGGGCCAAGAAAACGGATGTATGCCTCAACTGCGGTGAGCTAGGCCACTGGAAGAGGTACTGTCCAAAGCTTGACCGTAATGTGCCTTGGTGCGGAACTCAGTTTTAGAAACAAATTGTTCTGTAACTGTATATTCTACTTCTTGGATACTTGATTCCGGTGCGAGTTCTCACATTTGTACAATGATCAGGATCTGGAACGAAGTAGGAAGCTGGATTCAGGAGAGGTGATGGTCACCGTCGGAAGTGGGCATAGTGTCGAGGCTTCTGATATCGGATCCCTTATGTTGGATTTAGAATCTGGTTTTATTCTTACTTTAGATGATGTACTTGTTTTGCCCAAGGGGCACAAGAATATTGTATCAATTCCGGTCATGGACCGAAAGGGATTTCACTTCTTTATTGGAGATGGGTCTTGTCGTATTTATTTCAGAAATAAATTGGTTGGTACTGCTACATTATTAAATGGTTTATACCATTTAAATTTAAAGAATAAAACAACTGTGAACACTATAACTAGGAAGCGTGGTAGGGATGAAACGAACCAAGCACTTAAGTGGCATCTTAGACTTGGTCATATCGGTCAGACCAAGGTTCATAAAATGGAGAAAGATGGGCTTACAGGTCCATTGGGATCAGATCCCTATCCAACTTGTGAATCTTGCCTTCAAGGCAAAATGACTAAGTTACCCTTCGCAGGGACTTTTGAAAGAGCTGCTGAAAAACTTGGATTGATCCATACCGACGTCTGTGGCGCTTTTGAAGTGGCACGAGACGGCTTTCAATATTTCATTACATTCACTGATGACCATACCAGGTATGTATTCGTGTACTTAATGAAACATAAGTCTGAAGCTTTTCATAAATTCAAGGAATTTAAAGCCCTATTTGAAAATCAAACAGGGAACCGTGTTAAGACTTTTCGGTCAGACCGGGGTGGTGAGTACATGAGTACCGAATTTGATGAGTTCTTAAAAGAACTAGGAAGAATGTCACAATTCACTCCTCCAGCTACTCCACAATTAAATGGTGTATCAGAAAGAAGGAACCGAACCTTGTTGGACATGGTTCGCTCCATGCTTAACTATACTGATCTACCGATTTATCTGTGGGGTTACACGCTCCTTACTGCTGTGCATATCTTGAACAGATGTCCTTCCAAATCCATTCCTAAGACTCCCCATGAGATGTGGAGAGGTAGGAAACCAAGTCTTAATCACATTAGGATTTGGGGATGCCCTGCTTATGTCAAGAAGACTAAAGTAGAGAAATTGGAAATTAGGTCTGGGAAAGGTCGTTTCATAGGATATACAGGGGATTCCATGGGATATCTATTCTACATGCACGAAGATCATAGGATCATCATTGCTATACAAGCACACTTCCTGGAAGATCAGTTTATTCAGGAAGGAGGGGCAGGTAGAAATATTTCTTTGGAAGAAATAAAAGAAACACCAAATGAGACACCTATGCAAGATATTAGAACCCAACCTTTCGAAATACAAACACAACCTCGCAAGTCTAGTAGAATTTCTCAAATACCTGAGAGGTATGGCTATCTGCATCAAGAGGAACTGGGTGTCCATGAGATGACAGAAAGTAGTCAAGAGAATGATCCTTCTACATATGACCAAGCGATGGTAGACGTTGACTCCACCAAGTGGCAAGAAGCTATGGAAGCTGAGATAGACTCAATGCATGCTAATCAGGTCTGTACTTTAGTAGATCGTCCTAAAGGCATAGTGCCTATTGGAAACAAATGGATCTATAAGAGAAAGACTGATAGAGATGGCAAGGTTGATACCTATAAGGCCAGGCTTGTGGCAAAGGGTTATTCCCAAAGAGAAGGAATTGATTACTTCGAGACCTTCTCGCCTGTAGCTATGATTAAGTCTATTCGCATGATGTTTGCTATAGCAGCCCACTTAGATTATGAAATATGGCAAATGGATGTGAAAACGGCATTCCTAAATGGATTTCTCGAGGAGGAGATTTACATGGAACAGCCAAAGGGATTCATATCTCAAACCAATATTCATAAAGTGTGCAAACTTCAGCGAGCCATTTATGGACTGAAGCAAGCTTCACGGAGTTGGAATCTTCGTTTTAACGAGACAGTCAAAGAGTTTGATTTTGTCCAAAACGAAGAAGAGCCTTGTATTTACAAGAAGGTTAGTGGGAGCAAAATTGCATTCTTAATACTATATGTAGATGACATTCTACTTATAGGAAACGATGTAGGAATGCTCAGTTCTGTGAAAGCTTGGCTTTCTAAAGAGTTCTCAATGAAAGACTTGGGAGAAGCTACCTATATTCTGGGTATTCGTCTCTACCGGGATAGAGCGAAAAGAATGTTAGGTCTTTCTCAAGCCCTCTACATAGAAAAGATACTGAAGCGATTTAGGATGGAAGATTCTAAAAGAGGGTTTCTACCTATGCAACATGGTGCAAAACTTTCCTTAGCGATGTGTCCTCAAAGTGAGGAAGATAGAAAGGAAATGAGCAAGGTAGCTTATGCTTCGGCAATAGGTAGCCTTATGTATGCAATGATTTGCACTAGACCGGACATTGCCTATGCTGTGAGCGTAGTAAGTCGGTTTCAGTCAAATCCAGGCGAGAACATTGGGCTAGGTAAATAACATTCTTAAGTACCTAAGGAGGACTAAAGACTTGGTTCTTACATACGGCGGTGGAGAACTAAGAGTGATGGGTTATACAGACTCAGATTTTTCGGGGGACATGGATGCTCAGATGTCCACATCAGGGTATATCTTTACGATGAATGGTGGGGCACTTTCTTGGAGAAGTGCCAAGCAAAGTTCGACTGCTATCTCTACATGTCAAGCCGAATATCAGGCAGCCACGGAGGCTGCTAAAGAAGCTTTTTGGATAAAGAAGTTCACTGAGGAACTTCAAGTGGTTCCTAACGCAGAGAAGCCCGAGACAATGTTTTGTGACAACGACGGAGCATTGCACGTGCTAAGGAGCCTAGGGCTCACCACAACACCAAACATATTGCGAGAAAATATCATTTTGTTAGATAAATGGTTCGGGATGGGAATGTTACACTGCAGAGAGTAGACACAGCAAATAACGTTGCTGATCCGCTTACCAAGCCACTATCTCAGAAGGTCTTAGAGAGACATCTAGAGAGTATGGGTATTAGATACCATAGTTTGTGGCATTGAGTGCAAGTGGGAGATTGTTAGGAATATATGCCCTCGAATGCCACTCAGAGGATGAGAGAGTGAGAGCAATTGTATTGTAATTATGAATATTATATTTAATAAGGCAATTATTATTTCTATATTATTGTATATCACTGGCATTGTGATTTGGTATATAGAATAATAGTCCTTGCATTTGAGAGTGAACATTCTACTCCTTATGGAGATAAGGAGATAGGCACTAGAAGTGTTTAGAGCTCGAATGCTTAACTAGTTCGCAAGTCGATAAAACTTAACAGGGCATTAAGTTTTAATAAGACTTGTATAACTGATGCTAGGACGTGTGCACATCTTGATAGCATAGTTATAAGTATATTGGTGGGACCAGTATACTCGAACACGACTCATACTCGATTCAGTCACACGGTATTCACTGTCGGAGAGTCGATGACGAATCGAAAGGTTGTGATAGTATACATGGACCTTTGACTTGATGGTTCAGTAGAAGATGTGCATGTGATGTTTAGTTTGTCATTAGAGTAGTTAGACTCATTTGCTTAATTGCTGAGTCGACCTTGAAGTGCGGACTATACGGGCAGGTAGCAGTCTTTACTGTATGCCAAGAAAGGATTCTATCTCCTGTTAGTGAGCAGGCAAATGTCCTATACGGTTAATGGCGAATAAGATCATAAGTCTTTGGCCAAAGAATTCTGATATAGTCGTATTAGATACACTATTAATCAGTCGGTCTTGATTTGCATTAACACATGTATAGAGTCTAGTCAACAGTAGGGTTTGACTTTACCGTGACCCGAAGATTTGACCGGGACATCTGATGAAGTGTCTATACGTATATTGTATTCATGACATAATGGTTCTGGAATGATTCGTTCATTCGTTCCCAGTCGGGGTTTACAGTGCGGCCCGCTAGGTTGGCCAAGTGCTGCCCGCACTCATTGATTCCTCCCAATGCCGGCTGAGACAAACCTACGGAGTCGCGCAACAGGATCATTGATGGATAAATATGAATTAATAATCTCTCTTATAATATTAGATATTAGTGATTTATCGGATAAATCAAATAGCGGTCTTATGAATTGTAAGTAGGTTACTGGTGATTACTTTAATTCACAAATTATACTTCTTAGAGAAATATATATTTGTGTTTGATATAACTAATTAATTGTATTAATTAATTAGTATAAACACATTGGAAATAAAACGGATTCGTTTGAAGGACATCCGATTCACGAGGGATTCGTTTGACGAACATCCAATACATGAGCCGAATTAACTCGACCCGTTTCTTGGAAGATTCCCTATAAGACCCCCCCTCCTCTCTACTTTGTCTCTCTCTCATTATATTATACACTTGTGGGGTCATGTGAGGTGTAGAGATGCTTTTAAAAGCATCTTCTACATGTGAGGCTTCATTGATTGATTGTGAATAAGAAAGTCTTTTCAATTATAAAGTCTCCTTCTTCCTTCCCCAAGAGCATTTTTCGTTTTTTTAAAGAGCTTCAAGAGTGAGAGAATTTTCTACAGCATATACTTGATCTTAGAGACCAGTTATTAGTAGAAAAGATCGAGATAAAAAATTCCTACAAGCTTCCCTAGCCGCATTCTTAGAGAAAGGAAGTTTGCTGATTTTTCCATCAAGTTACGGCGTGTGAAGTAGAGGCACCTTGCTTTAGGTGCTTGGAACGAATGTCTCTTCATCATCATCATCATCATACGAAAGTTTTTCAGAGACATAAAATGTATGGGACTTTGATTCCTTGATCTTCGTATTTCTTTTCGTATATACGTTACTTGATCGATCCTCTTAGGGATTCCGTTTATTCTTCCGCTGCGTTTATTTTCTGTGGAATCCCAACATTTAAAACCCATCATTTCCTGCTTGTGGTCGGAGAAGGTGTGTATGATGTTGGTATTGTCGTTAGGGTGTTAGCCCTATGAATTGTGATTGAATTGGTGGCGTGACCGTCGAGGCGTTGCCACGTATTTGTTGTACTAGCCCTCTGTGAGGGGTGTGAACTGGTGTTTACTATTTGTCGTCTCGTGGTGATTTGCGTGTTGTCGCATGAGTGTGAGTTGTTAAAGCTTGGGCTTGTACGTTTTTCTACATGTGTGATTGTTTCATGATGGTTGTAATTATGTGCTGGTTATCGTTCGGGCCGTTGAGGTCGCCGAACGATACCGTCGTTGTTGTAGTGTTTGTGTGTGTATTACTTTACGATGGTAATCGTTGTATATGATATGTGTTATGATTCCTTGTTGTGCTGAGTTGGCATCTCCGGTTTGTTGTTTTGTGATGTTATGTTCCATTGTATCTAGCATTTGTATTTTCGGTATGCCGAGCTGATGTAACACCCCAAATTAGGCGCATATTACAGTGCCGTGGATCCCCGACTGGGACCCACCAGGCGAATGAAAACTGATGAATTAAAAAAATATAATTGTAGTACCGAACCACATTATATTACCAAATACTCCGATGAGGAGTTTAAGTACAACACACCAGGACAATACCGAATACTAGTATATTTTATATGAAGATAAAATACACAACACTGAATGAAACGGAGTATCCAAATGAAAATCTGCAGCGGAAAATAAATGACAACAACATGAATGACTAAAAAGATCGGGGCCCCCTACTAGTATCACTGGGACTCCTCGCCGTCAACATTCTATTCCCATGCTTTTGCCTTGCCATGACCTGAAAACAAAATCCCCAGCCGGTGTCAGTTACACAGAACAACAATCCTCAAGGGTTGAAAATACACAATCATGATATATTTTTAGTTATGAAATATCCTTAGTTATGAATTACGCTGAAGAGGAGTATCATAGTACGCCCGTAATGTTCTGCGCAAGTGTACAAGACGAATGACCGGACACACCCGTCCTTGTACCTAATTAGTCTCACGGAGGTAATCGTTACCGTGTACACAGTCCAATATATCGATCCCAATACATGACCATCGTGTGCTCGACTAAAAATTCCACACATCCGCACTCGGCCATGCAATATGAACCCAGAAGGTCATATGAACGAGAATGACCAAAATGAATATCAATGAATAATAATCCGACAAGGTCAAGAATGACTCACCGAGATGAAAATAATAGTGAAGTGAATGATAGTTCAATGAAATGATTGGAACCGCTGTTCCTCGTTAATGAAGTGATTATTCGACAATTACAAGTCTCAATATGGTTAATACAATGATGAATGAGTTATGATTATGAATGAACAACAACAAAAAGGAATGAATATCCTTTTAACCGAGTAAGAATTAACTTACTCAACACCGATGAAGAATGTCCTTCCACGAACAAACGTCCTAAATGAAATGTCGGTCGCTCGAACAACCTTGAATAACACAATTTCGAATAATCCATTCAACATACGAATCAAACACGATGATAGCCAACATCAAAATATCGATACGACTAAACCAAGTTCATTGGGGCATAATATCAAACACGTTGTGACCAATCTCCGATTGTTAACAACCAAACTTCAATTATACCAATATAAAAACCCCAAGAAGTGTTTCAAACCAACCAAACATCTTCAATACGATCAATAAACCAAAATGAATATCCAAATTCGTGATTTCAACAACAATTAATCGAAAACCCCCAAATCCAACTAAATATTCAAAGTGTTCTTGAACACTCCTTCAATAATCCAATGAATAATCATATATATCCATAATCATGCATACATCACTTCATACAACATGATTTTAACGTCTAAAACATCATATCTCAATACAAAATCGAAGTCCAAGATGTTGAAGAATATTACCTTTGAAGATCCAAGCACTTCGATCCGATGAAAACGTGTTAAAACGACTATCCAAGCTCCCCAAACGAATGAAGATGATGAAAACCGAATACCCTTATGATTGATGAAGAAAGATCTATTCCTCAAGCTCTCTCTCTCGGACAAGATGAAGGAAATAAGAAAAATGAGGAAAAGTCCCGTCCAAGATCCTTATAAACTGCCGGAAGTTACGGCCGTAACTTGGCCTTCTTACGGCTGTAACATCCCAGGTCAATGGCCTTACGACCGTAACCAGCCAACTCGTACGGCCGTAACTCGACTTCGTCCAAACACCTACCGACAGCCTTACGGTCGTATCCGTACCTGACTTACGGGCGTAACTCGCCCTCGTCCAAAACTCCTGCCGACATCCATACGGCCGTACCCGCACACCTTACGGGCGTAACTCGACCGATATGGCCTTATCCGGCCAAACTTACGGGCGTATGACCCCTTCGTCGAAAATGACCAGGCACCCTACCTGTAACGTACGGCCGTATCCGGCCAAGCCTTACGGCCGTACCTTCCTCATCTTACGGCTGTATGCCGCAACCCTTACGGTCGTAAGTCCCTCTCGTCCGACACATCCTGAAAAACACGAACACTCCTTATGGCCGTATCCTGACCCTATTACGGCCATAACTCGCCTTCGGCCAAAAACACCCGGACACCCTGCTCGACACGTACGGCCGTAACCGGCCAAGCCTTACGGCCGTACCTGCTCAACTTACGGCCGTATGCCGCAACCTTACGGACGTAAGTCCCGTTCGTCCAAAATGGCCTGAAATCAACGAATGCCTGTTACGGCCGTATCCGACAATCTTACGGACTTAACTCATTGATGGACAAGGTGAAAATCCGATAACTCCGATTCCTCGCTACGATTGAAGAATGATCCGACATACCATACGTATGTGAAAGTGAACAAGTCCAACACATGCCAAAGATGATACTTCCAGTACAAGACTACCAATCACGATGAAAATGATAACACTCCCGTCTGGATCTATAAACGGAGATGAAATGACGATCAGTAACTGATATACGATTACAATATGCCAACAGTGGACGTAAATGAATGAATCATGAATGATGAGTGATTAATACTGAGTGAAAATTACTGAGTGATAATTACTGACTGATTAATAATGAATGAAAATGAATGAATTACAACTGGGTATTACATACTCGCCCCTTAAAAAGAGTTTCGTCCCCGAAACTAAGGGTCAAACAACTCGGGATAATTCTCCCGCATACCATCCTCGGTTTCCCAAGTAGCCTCTTGGACTCCGTGTCTAGACCACTAAATCTTGACCAAAGGAATTGTCTTGTTCCTCAACTGTTTGATTCGCCGCTCTAAAACTCGTATAGGACACTCCTCATACGAATGATCATCCGCGATCTCGATTTCGTCGAACTGAAGTATGTGGCTCGGATCGGCAACATACTTCCGCAACTGAGAGATGTGAAACACCTTATGAATTCAGCTCAACGCCGGAGTTAAAGCCAATCGATAAGCTAACTTGCCTACTCGATCTAAAATCTCAAACGGTCTAATGAATCTCGGACTCAACTTTCCCCGTTTTCCGAAATGGAAAATGCCTCGACTCGGGGATACCTTGACCAACACGTGGTTACCTATCTCGAACTCTAGTGGTCGACGACGATTATCTGCATATGATTTCTGTCGACTCTGAGCTATCAACAAACGACTCCTGAACAACGCTACCTTCTCACAGGCGGCTATAAGCATATCGGGCTTGGTGCCAATTGATTCTGATAAGTCGTCCCAACACAAAGGAGATCGACAACGACGACCGTACAAGGCCTCATAAGGTGCCATCTTAATCGAAGCGTGCCAACTATTATTGTACGTGAACTCAATCAACGGTAGTTGGGCTTCCCAATCGTCTTTCCAATCGAGGACGCATGCCCTAAACATGTCCTCCGATGTCTGAATAGTCCTCTCTGATTGTCCGTTGGACTGAGGATGAAAAACGGTACTGAGATTAAGCTGAGTTTCCATAGCACGATGAACTGATTTCCAAAAATGTGACACGAATCGTTTGTCACGATCGGAAACAATACTCTTAGGAGTACCATGCAATCTCACTATCTCTTTGATGAACAACTGGGCAAGTCTCTCGGGACCCCATGTATCCTTAATCTCAAGGAAATGAGCTGACTTAGTCGAACGGTCCACAATTACCCAGATTGTATTCATGTCACGACGACTCGTTGGCAAACTCGTGATGAAATCCATAGAACTATGTTCCCACTTCCACCCTGGAATAGGGAGCGATTTCAGCATACCTACCGGTCGTTGATGTTCTATCATGACTCGCTGACGGTTAAACCTCTCGAAACAAATTTTGCGACTTCTCGCTCATATTACTCTACCAGTAATTTTGTTTCAAGTCCTTGAATATCTTGCTGGACCCCGGATGAATGGAAAAAGGCGTAGCATGAGTTTCTCTCAAAATCAAGTTTTTTCAACTCGTCATCCGCCAGTGCGCATAACTGATTCTTGAATCGCAAAAGTTCATCCTTGTGGACCACAAATCCAGGGGCTTTCCCCTGAACCACGTCCTCTTGGATGCGTAAAAATGATAAGTCTGAACCCTGATTTACTCTGATTGCCTCCTCAAGTGGCGATAAAATCTCTAACATGCAAAGTTGCCCTTGCACACGCTGAAGCCAGACCTGGATCTCGGGTCTAAGGAATTCCTGCTGAAGCTCCTTCTGAACTGTTAAATGAGCAAGCATTTTCTCCTGAACGGACTTACGACTCAAGACATCGGCAACCACGTTTGCCTTACTCGGGTGGCACAGGATCTCGATATCATAATCTTTGATTAGTTCCAACCACCGCCTCTGTCGCATATTTAACTCCTTCTGAGTAAATATATACTTCAAACTCTTATGATCGGTGAATATCTGACAAGTGACGCCATAAAGGTAATGACGCCAAATCTTCAACACGAAAACTATAGCTGATAGCTCCAGGTCATGGTTCGGATAATTAACCTCGTAAGGTTTCAATTGCCATGAAGCATAGGCAAAAACCTTCCCATTCTGCATTAATACACATCCGAGACTGTTTCCGGACGCGTCACTAAAAACCGCGAATCATTCCGTCCCTTGTGGCAAGGAAAGGACAGATGCTGAAATTAACCAGTTCTTGAGTTCCTCAAAACTCCGCTGACACGCGTCGGACCACGTGTATTTATTATCCTTTCGCAAAAGGTTCGTCATTGATCGAGGGAATTTAGAAAATCCCTCCACAAACCGCCGATAATAACCGGCTAATCCGAGAAAGCTTCGGATTTCCTTAACATTCTTCGGAGGTAACCAATCTTGGATAGCCTTCGTCTTCTGAGGATCAACACGCACTCCATATGATGAAATTACATGCCCGAGAAACGTCACTTCGGATATCCAGAACTCACATTTGGAAAACTTTCCATAAAGTTGCCCTCATCTCAATACGTCGAGAACCTAATTAAGGTGAAGCTCGTGCTCCTCCCGGTCACGAGAATAAATTAAAATGTCATCAATGAAGACAACCACAAACTGATCCAAAAAAAAAATCGATGAAAACCCGATTCATTGATTCCATGAATACCGCAGATGCATTAGATAACCCAAACGGCATTACCACGAACTCATAATGACCATAGCGTGTTTGAAACGCCGTCCTCGCGATATCCGACTCTAGAATTCGCAACTGATGATATCCAGATCTTTAGTCGATCTTGGAAAAATACTGAAGTTCCCTGAAGTTTATCTAAGAGATCATCAATACGGGCTAGAGGATACATAATCTTGATCGTCAACCTGTTTAACTCCCGATAATTAATACACACACGAAACGAACCATCCTTCTTCTTGACAAATAACACTGGTGCTCCCCACGGGGACGCACTCGGTCGCATATAACCTTTCTCGAACAATTCTCAAGTTGAATCTTCAACTCCTGCATTTCGGTCGGGGCCATCCGATATGATGCCTCCGATAATGGGGGCGTACCAGGCTCCAACTCTATTGTGAATTCCACATCCCTCGGTGGAGGTAAACCAGGTAGCTCGTCTGGGAGTACATTTTCAATCGATAACAATGATACCACGAATGATTGAACGCCTCGATTGCCCTAGAACGGTCAATCGATGACAATGATATAGTGAATGACTGAACACCTCGATTGCCTTAGAACGGCCAATCGATGACAATGATACAATGAATGATTGAGCACCTCGATTGCCTTAGAATGGCCAATCGATGAAAATGATACGATGAATGATTGAACACCTCAATTGCCTTAGAACGGCCAATCGATGCAAATGATACAATGAATTATTGAACACCTCGATTGCCTTAGAACGGCCAATCGATGAAAATGATGCAATGAATGATTGAACACCTCGATTGAGTAATCTCACTGCCTCCATCATAATAATAATTCTTTTGGAACAACGGGGATTACCTCTCTGAAATACAAACTTGGCTCCAACGACTGAAATGATAGTGACCAAACGCTTACGAGAACTGAGGATGGTATCATGACGATCCATCAAATTAACACCCAATATTACATCATCCTTAGGTAAGTCCTCCACGATGAGGTACGCCAACCAATTGTGGTCGTTAAGCTTAATTCGGTTTGATTTCTAAAATTCTTCTACCGTCAGGTAGACCAATGATATAATGTCCACAATCAATAGGACTATCCAAATTAAGTCTATTCAAACATGATTCATAAATGAATGAATGCGGTGCACCAGTATCAAAAGGTACACACAGGTTGAGATAAAATTACGAGTATACCTGAGATCATTCGGGCCACCGGATCGTCGATCCTCTTCATTGCGTGAATTTGGGACTTGCCGGCCCCCGAACCGGACGTTCCCGTCTGATAAATATGAGTTCCACCTTTATTTGCTTCCATCGTCTTAACCGACACTGACAGAGCAGTCTGATTCTGAATCGCTGATTGCTTCGGGGCCTGAGATGCCACCGGAGACGACTTGGAGTCCTTTCGGGAAAAACGGGCCTTATGCCCAAAAATCCCACAATTATGGCACGTGATAGACGGTTTCAGACACTTAGTGCTGTAATGACCCGGCGCTCCACAGTTGAAACAGGTGATGGCCGAACTGGCCGCTCAGGACTGAGATCCCGCACGATTATGCACCGTAGAGGTCGCTCAGAAATGTTAGGGCCCGCACGAGGCTTCTTGAAGGTTGACTGACCGCCTTCGGACTGATTACGCTTCGTTGATTTCTTGCTGATAGATAAAGGTTGTTGCTCAGCAATTTCCTTAGCAGCAGGCTCATACGGGAGAGTTCTCTCAATTAATTCGGCCAGAGTGGCGCAATGATGATTAAGCAATTGCATATGGGTCATCATGACCTGCATGAAAGTGAGTGGATCAACCCGAACATCTTCCGATTGAGCGGAGTCCTGGGTACGGTTTCCCGACAGTGAGTGATTATTCCCCAGGTTTCGGCCCGCGCCGCGGCCTCTCCCCGAGCGTCCCCTAACAGCTCTCTCCATACTGAAGTACGAAGGTCGCATGATATTAATAGATCTCGTATGAGTACCGCATTATGATTTACGTCATGAAATGGTGAAAATGAGCATACGCGCTCTAACACAGTGATTACATGAATGATTAGCTGAGGTGACATGATTATCTGATGAAATTCTTGAAATGATTATCTTGAACAAGTTAACAAGATTAATGATATGATCTTCCAGATCAACAACTGAGTAATGAAATGAATTGAGTGATTAATGAGTTAACATGACCGTCCTGATCAAAATGAAAATGATGATTGAGGATTGTTAACTGATGAATTATGAATGAATGATTATTGCCAGAAATTATACCATGGCGTTAGAAGTCTTACAGTTCCTTCGGTCTGATTGGCTCGGCATTTGCACAGGTCACACGTGATGCGAAAGTCCAATGATACTAGTATGATGACGATGATTTCAAATGAGACATGACTCGGAAGGTAGTATTCAAAACCATGCTCCGATACCAACTCTGTAACACCCCCAAATTAGGCGGATATTACAGTGCCGTGGATCCCCGATTGGGACCCACCAGGCGAATGAAAACTGATGAATTAAAAAAATATAATTGTAGTACTAAACCACATTATATTACCAAATACTCCGATGAGGAGTTTAAGTACAACACACTAGGAAAATACCGAATACTAGTATATTTTATATGAAGATAAAATACACAACACTGAATGAAACGGAGTATCCAATGAAAATCTGCAGCGGAAAATAAATGACAACAACATGAATGACTGAAAAGATCGGGGGCCCCTACTAGTATCACTGGGACTCCTCGCCGTCAACGTTCTATTCCCGTGCTTTTTCCTTGCCATGACCTGAAAACAAAATCCCAGCCGGTGTCAGTTACACGGAACAACAATCCTCAAGGGTTGAAAATACACAATCATGATATATCTTTAGTTATGAAATATCCTTAGTTATGAATTACGCTGAAGAGGAGTATCATAGTATGCCCGTAATGTTCTGTGCAAGTGTACAAGACGAATGACCGGACACACCCGTCCTTGTACCTAATTAGTCTCACGGAGGTAATCGTTACCGTGTGCACAGTCCAATGTATCGATCCCAATACATGACCATCGTGTGCTCGACTAAAAATTCCACACATCCACACCCGGCCATGCAATATGAACCCAGAAGGTCATATGAACGAGAATGACCAAAATGAATATCAATGAATAATAATCCGACAAGGTCAAGAATGACTCACCAAGATGAAAATAATAGTGAAGTGAATGATAGTTCAATGAAATGATTGGAACCGCCGCTCCTCGTTAATGAAGTGATTATTCGATAATTACAAGTCTCAATACGGTTAATACAATGATGAATGAGTTATGATTATGAATGAACAACAACAAAAAAGAATGGATATCCTTTTAACCGAGTAAGAATTAACTTACTCAACACCGATGAAGAATGTCCTTCCACGAACAAACGTCCTAAATGAAATGTCGGTCGCTCGAACAACCTTAAATAACACAATTTCGAATAATCCATTCAACAGACGAATCAAACACGATGATAGCCAACATCAAAACGTCGATACGACTAAACCAAGTTCATTGGGGCATAATATCAAACACGTTGTGACCAATCTCCGATTGTTAACAACCAAACTTCAATTATACCAATATCAAAACCCCAAGAAGTGTTTCAAACCAACAAAACATCTTCAATACGATCAATAAACCAAAATGAATATCCAAATTCGTGATTTCAACAACAATTAATCGAAAACCCCTAAATCCAACTAAATATTCAAAGTGTTCTTGAACATTCCTTCAATAATCCAATGAATAATCATATATATCCATAATCATGCATACATCACTTCATACAACATGATTTTAACGTCTAAAACATCATATCTCAATACAAAATCAAAGTCCAAGATGTTGAAGAATATTACCTTTGAAGATCCAAGCACTTCGATCCGATGAAAACGTGTTAAAACGACTATCCAAGCTCCCCAAACGAATGAAGATGATGAAAACCGAATACCCTTATGATTGATGAAGAAAGATCTATTCCTCAAGCTCTCTCTCTCGGACAAGATAAAGGAAATGAGAAAAATGAGGAAAAGTCCCGTCCAAGATCCTTTATAAACTGCCGGAAGTTACGGCCGTAACTCGGCCTTCTTACGGCCGTAACATCCTGTGTCAGGCCTTACGGCCAGAATCACCTAACTCAGACGGCCAGAATTTCGCTTGGCCCAAACACTGACCGACTTTACGGCCAGACACGCACACCTTACGGGCGTAACTCGACCGATACGGCCGTATCCGGCCAAACTTATGGGCATATGACCCCTTTGTCGAAAATGACCAGGCACCCTGCCTGTAACGTATGGTCGTATCCGGCCAAGCCTTACGGCCGTACCTTCCTCGTCTTACGGCCGTATGCCGCAACCCTTACGGCCGTAAGTCCCTCTCGTCCGACACATCCTGAAAAACACGAACACTCCTTACGGCCGTATCCTGACCCTCTTACGGCCGTAACTCGCCTTCGGCCAAAAACACCCGGACACCCTACTCAACACGTACGGCCGTAACCGGCCAAGCCTTACGGCCGCACCTGCTCAACTTATGGCCGTATGCCGCAACCTTACGGCCGTAAGTCCCATTCGTGTAAAATGGCCTGAAATCAACGAATGCCTATTACGGCCGTATCCGACAATCTTACGGCCGTAACTCGTTGATGGACAAGGTGAAAATTTGATAACTCCGATTCCTCGCTACGATTGAAGAATGATCCGACATACCATACGTATGTGAAAGTGAACAAGTCCAACACATGCCAAAAATGATACTTCCAGTACAAGACTACCAATCACGATGAAAATGATAACACTCCCATCTGGATCTATAAACGGAGATGAAATGACGATCGGTAACTGATATATGATTACAACATGCCAACAGTGGACGCAAATGAATGAATCATGAATGGTGAGTGATTAATACTGAGTGAAAATTACTGAGTGATAATTACTGACTGATTAATACTGAATGAAAATGAATGAATTACAACCGGGTATTACAGCCGAGGCATTTCAACCGTGATGTGCCGGGGGAATGTACGTGCAATTTGCCCTTTTCGTCAGTAACACATTTCGAGTGTGGACTCGAGGGACACCGAATTCAGTTTTGCGAATTGGCTACCGAGACTTTCGGAGTTCGCGCTTCAGCATAGATATCAGGATCGGCTCTGAGAGGCCCATAGGAGATTTTTCTGTCGGTTGCTTTTTGTGTTGTTACCTTGTTTCCGTTATTGTGAGTTGCGGGGACGACCTTCTTTTATAAGAGGTCGAATGTAATACCCGTATTGTTTTTGGACTTCTGCATTTCCTATTTCTCAGGTCTATCGACTCGCTCGTGTTCATTGATACTTTCTGAACTTGTTCTGTATTTCAGTTTCATCGTTCGAACGAGCTGTGATCTTGTTTTGGGTCGATCTGATATCGCTGTGACTTTTCCGAGTTCGGTTCGATTCTTATGAACCTTGTTCGGAAGTAACATCTTTTGGTTCTACTAGTTCTTTTATTCGAAGTGGATCGGATTTGGAACTTTTGTATTTTCGACTCTGTCGACTCGTTTATGTTCGTTGACATTTTCTGAGCTTGTCCTGCCCCTTGCTTTTGTTGATCGAACGAGGGTGGTATTGTTTCGGAATTACTCGTTTGTCATTGTGACTTTTCAATTGCTATTCCCTTTCCTGTGGATCTTATGTGAGTGCACATCTTGTTGTTTTCACCGGATCATGTTTCGTCTCGAGTCGAGATGTGAACCTTGGAGTTGTTGTTTGAATTTTATTGTTCTTCGTGATTCGAACATGATTGTTCGATTCTTGTTGTCTCGATCGTTGTGGTTCGATCGTTTGATTGTTCGGTTTTTGTTGATCTTGTTTCGTGATTGTTGAACGTTCAGACTCCTTCGTAAATCCCTTAAGTTCGGGAAATTAGTCTCGTTTTCGATCTTCCAACCCTTGGGCGGTGGAATTCCGTATTTGTTCAGCGTTTGACTCGCATTTTGATTGATGAACCGTTGGGTTGGTCAATCGTATTGATTTTCATTCGTTGTGTTTTGCGATTGTTCGGATAATCGACTTGATGGTACTATCTGTTTGATGACGCTTGTCACTTGTTGATTTTATTATGTCTCTACCGGTAGCATTGTGTTAGTCGTCGTGGAGCGTGTTTTCACGCCGCATATTCCTTTGCGTTGCTTGTAACATTTCGCCGATGGACGTAAGTTACGCATTTCTTGTGTACCTCATTGAGTTTTCCTGGCGAGATTTTGCTTCTCCCTACTTGTTTTTAGTTTCGGGACGAAACTTCTTTTAAGGAGGGTAGTGTGTAATACCCGTAATTTCAATTTCCGGTAATTTCTTTTTTTTCAGCGAAAGTCCGTTTTGACGACTCGCTCATGACCGTTTCACCATTTCGAGAATGATTAATTCTGCACTTTTTGTCATCCGAGTTTGTTTCGGTGTTATTTTGTTGAGTTTCGTGCTTTTTGGCAACTTTTCCGCACTTGAGTTCGATTCTTGCGAATCTCGTTCGAAACTGCTGTTTCGAGTTTCCCGTAAGTCCGTTTAACTTTGTTAGACGTGTTGTGAACTTCAGTTTGGTTATTCGATCATGTATCGTGATTTTCGGGCGTTTTGGGCCATTTTCGTAATTTCCCAAAGTTTGGGGTAATTACTTTACGTTGTCGAATTTCGAGCCTTCAGGCGGTCGGAATCGTGTGTTCTCTTAGTGATCGAATTCATCTTTGGGAGTACTTCGTAACGGTATCTTCGATTCGTATTCAGGTTCGGGTTTCGGGGTCGTTCTGGCCGTCGGAGTTGGCCCCGACCGAGTCATGGCCGGGTAGTCTGGGCCCAGGCCGGCATTGGCCGAGTTACGACTGATAGTGCTCGGCAGTTACGTACGCAAGGCCGGTTACGTACGTAACCCTTGGCCGGTTACGTACGTAAGGATGCCGGCATTTTTGGGCAGAACGGTCGGTTACGTACGTAACTCGACCGGCACGCAGCCTATTTAAGTCCCAACAGACGGGTTTTTCACCCATTTTCTCATTATTTTCCTTCTCTGCCGCGGCCGGAGGTGTGGGAATCATGGAGAGATGTTGTTGGACAATCAATCCATGATGTCTTGGAGTTCATATCATCAATCATCCATCCTATAACATCCTTTGATCGAGCGAATCAGGTCAGATTTTCTAGAAATCTAGTTTTGGGGAAATTGGGTATTTTGGTTGATTTCGTCCGTTTAATCCGATTTATCATAGGATTGTGATGTATTGATGATTATTTAGATGTATTATATCATTTACCTTGTTATTCCATGGTTGGATCGTATCGATTCGTTATTTGGGTCGAGTTCTTGACCGACGCCTTGAAGGTGTCCGGTAAAATGTCTTAGAGGGGTTTTCGTGCGTTCTACGATTATTCTTCCTCGTATGATCGATGATTTATTGATTATGTGATGTTAGGGTCGAGTTTCTTGTGAAGAAACCGTGTTGAACCTTTCCGTTCGTTGTCGTCTTCCTTTTCAATAGCATCAGGCGTTCCGAAGCTTCCCGGTTGAGCCGTGTTCGTCGGAATACTTGTGTGCCGATTTCGAGGCAAGTACCTTGTCCATACAATTCTTGTTTTACGGATACGATAATTAGTGATCGTATAATTGTGGTTGTTTGGTCGTTTGAATTGAACTTTCAAAAGATTCGGTTTAGCCTTGTTAAAGGCTTGCTTTCAAAACGCGTGTGTTTTGTGAATGGTGTGGTTTAAGAATGACTATGTGAACTCTATGGATATGTTTGGTGTTGATTTTGCACTTGGTATTGCGTGTGGACGTATATTATTTCATTTCGGTGCGTTGTGGTTTGACGTGGTGTTTTGCTAAGTGTTTGATGCCTCTGGGTGAATTGTTTGAATATATGTGTTGTATTGTGCTGTGTGTGAATGTATGGATGTGGGCGGGGCCTACGGTGGCACATGTCATGCGATCATGTGGCCAGGATGCAACAAGCGATTGGTGCAACCGTGAGAGCCTAATAAAAACTACGGTGGCACATGGCATGCGATCATGTGGCCAGGATGCAACAAGTGATTGATCCAACCGTGAGCGCCAAAGATAATCTACGGTGGCACATGGCATGCGATCATGTGTCCAGGATGCAACAAGCGATTGATCCAACCATGAGATGTGTGTGATTTGTTTCGCTAGCCAGTTCGGGAGGGTCCTTCGAGGCCTCGAGTGGGATTTGTGGCTTCGTCCTGGTCCTAGGCGATGCCCGTGCGCGATTATGTTTTGTTGATTTTTATGTCCGTCGAGGACACGTGATGTTGGGCTCTGGCCCTGTGAATTGTTGTCGGTTTTCTATTTGCGAAAACAAAACCTTTGGGCTGTGACCCCTGTTGATTTTGGAAAGATAAGGATTCGGTAATCCTAAATTGTTTTCTATTAAAACCCTCGATGGCATTTCGAACTGTTTTCTAATTGTTTCTCTTTATTGTGATCTTTCGATTTTGGAAAGCTTTGCCTAAACTCTTACCTCGGGAAGTATTTTTGTTATGTTTAAATCTTTGAGTATTCCTGATTATTATTGTTCTTGGAACTTGTATTGTATGGATCGTATTCTTGCACTTGTACTTGCACTAGCAAAACAGTGGAGTTTTGCTAACCCTCGAGTATTCGGGGGGTGGATGTCTGTATTGCATTCAGGTTTTGGAGCATAGCACAGGGTCGGCATGAAGGATGATGAAAGATGAACGATACTAACCACACGAGGACCCGTTTGTTGTAGTATTGGTCTAGCTGTATTTTATTTCCGCTGCAGTATTCTTTCCCCGTTGTACGTGAGTGTGTTGTATTCGACCCCTGTGTGGGCATGTATTGTAATTGAGTTGTATGTATTTATTGAAAGACCAAATCGGTCTACTGAGTCATTTTAGCCTTAAAGGCATTGTTGAGATGTTCTATGTTGTTACCAGCCTGGTAGATCCTTGAGGAAAGGTTCTACAGCGGGTAATACCCCTGAGCGGATTGGGGGTGTTACAGGCTTATCTCCTGTCTGCTTGGTGCGTGCATGGTTTTGCAATATATACTTGTATAAATCACAGTTATGAAAACAATAAAGGCAGAATGTATATAACACAGTGTTTAAAGTGGTTCGAGGTAAACCCGTTTACGTCCACTGATCCTCCACACAGGAGTAAAAACATTTATTATAATAACTACGTATACAACTACGTGACTATAACTAAACCTCCCAATATATCATTCACACAAATTGATACAATGGCTGAAGCTGTTTGCCGTTCACACAGATTGGCTAGAGCTCATTCTTGACTTGCTTCTTCACACACAGTTGGAAGCTTTGCCTACAATGCTTATTCTTCACACACAGTTCCGAATAAGCAAGACTTCTTCGGTCCACACAGGGCTGACGGATTCTCAACTATTAAAGTTAGAACACTTTGTGAACAGCAACTTGATCCTTCGATTCACAATAGTTGTATGCTGTGATGTTCTTGTTGAGGATAGTATATTTCTTTGCTGAATGATATGTTGTATGCTTGTGAAATATACTTGCTCTTGATCTTGCGTAGATTGTCAAAAACTTGTCAGAGCTGTTTCACGAGTATATGAATATCAAGAGATTCGTGAGATTCAAGCGTCCTGAAGTCCTCTAGCTTGGGGCTATTTATAACCTTTGGAAAATACATCTGTTATAAATGTAGACGTTGCTGGTTGGTGAGATGTTGACGTCTGGTACTTGATTGGTGGGTTGCTGAATAATTTAAATTAGAGCAGATTGCATTTAATGCTTAACATCCTTTCTGTCTTCGCATTAAATGCTCTTCAGCGTGTTCAAACTTGTCTATCTCTAGCTGCATTAAATGACGTCCTATCAGTAATAAATGCTACTTTAACCGTGAATACTTTATGAATAAACAAAGTGTATTTCGCAACGGTTTAAAGTATATTCTTAATCAAACCTGTCGGATGTGTTTTACTTTTCCTAAGTAAAATATCTTACAACATGTCTGCTGTATCCGACCTATTTAGTCTCCTACTGTAGCTGTAGGCTAAACTGGGAGATCTTTGATATTGTATGGAAGGACTGTATGGATTTTCCAGACATCTTTCATACTAAGCGGTATTTCGATTCTTTGGACTTCTTTGCTGTATCATGAGTTCCGACAGCTTCTATGAAGGAAGTTTATCCCAACAGCATATGATCTTCTTCGGGACTACTTGCTGTATGTTGGGACTTATTAAAACCGGATTGTTTATCCCAACCTATAACTAATTCGTACCGAATTATTTAAATTTATAAATTTATAGTCAAAATAATCATAATGCTTCAAACTCAAAGGGGCATAACTGTAATTTTCCTTACTTCATAACGAGCTTTTTGCTATAAAGTTTATAATTTTGTACGTATCATTAATTCTTGTTGAATTATTCAAATTTATAAATTTATAGTCGAATATAATAATGCTTAAAACTCGAACGGGCAGAACTGTAATTTCCAAAAGGTGAAGCTTTCATGCAACTTAGGATCTCAAAACCTCATTTCACACCAGACTTTCCGTAATAAAGTTCATAATTTTTGGACATATAATTTTTCAGTACCAAACTATTCAAATTTATAAGTTTAAAGTCTTTATAATAATTCTTAAAACTCGAAGGGGCAGAAATATAATTTTAAAAGATAAAATTCTCATACTGTAATACCCGAGATTCTTGTTTTCGGTTATCGGTCGTGCCGGTTATTTTGTTCTATTGGCAATTACTTGATTTTGCCCTATGTTGGGTATGGCATGATGTACCGTATTGTGATATTTTCATCGGGTGTGACTTATTGTTGCGTAAGTCGAGCTAATTGTATGTCGTATTTTTAATACCCGGTTGTGAATTCATTTATTATCATACAGTAATTATCACTTAGTAATTTTCACTCTTTAATAATCATTCATCATTCA
The DNA here is from genome assembly GCA_033398695.1 of Orobanche coerulescens. Taxonomy (NCBI): domain Eukaryota; kingdom Viridiplantae; phylum Streptophyta; class Magnoliopsida; order Lamiales; family Orobanchaceae; genus Orobanche; species Orobanche coerulescens. The sequence goes on along the minus strand of CM065805.1, from coordinate 44,905,766 downwards.
TATTCAGTCACTGTGTTCATCGTTCGGCGTATTCTGAATCGTGTATCAGTGATCATTCATCCTTCAACCCTGTTGTGAATCGAGACGAGATTATTATCGTTATCATCATTTTGGTAGCCTGTGTGTGGGGTGTAGCGCACGCTACATACCCTTTATAGTGCACGCTATTTGGGTACTGGTACCGCACGCTAACTGTCAACATTAGCGCATGCTACTGTATTTCAGGCAGACATTCCAGCAGGTACTGGACTGAAATGGAGAATTCGTAACACACTCTATGAGTAGGCAATAGCGCACGCTAACTGTGTTAGTAGTGCACGCTAAGCAATCGTAATAGCGCGCGCTAAGGCTCGAGCAGGCGGTGGACAGTAGGTTCTGGACTCCCATTTTCTGGACACCAACTATCAGGTAGCGCACGTTAAACTTGGTTAACGTATGCTAAGAGTAAGGTATTAGCGCATGGTACCATATACGTAGCGCACGCTAACGATGCAGGCAGAGTTCACTAGACTACCCGGTGAACCCGCTAGCGCACGCTATCCTCAGATATTAGCGCGCGCTAAGCTGCCTTGAGTATAAATAGGACATTCAGCCCTATTTCGTCATTTTTCCACTTCTCCTCCTTCTTTGGGCAATTTCGGGCGATTTTGGGCGATTTGTGAGGATCCCTTCGAGCTACTATCATATATCAACATCTTCAAGCTCCTAGTTTGGATTATTCAACGTTTAATCCTCTCTGCCACTCCAAATCAAGGTAAACATTGTATAACCCTAGAATTTCGGGATTTAGGGGTTTTCCTTCCGATCTCTTTGAGTTAGCTTGCTAATGTGTTAGAATATGTTGAGTATGAATTATATACCTTGGATACATGTGTTTCTACGGATTTATTGGTGTATTTTCTGGAATTGTTGAGTATTTGGGATGGTTGAGTGTGATTCACCATCTAGAGGTTTTCTTACCGGAATACATGTATTGTGGGTAGTATTTTCGGGTGGATTCCAACTTTTTTTCCTACCGATGGGTTATTGATAGTTGATTACGAACTGTCTAGGTTCGGAGTTGTCGATTCCTTCAACCGTGGTACCTCGTTCTTCGTACCCTTTCCTCATTCTTGCTCAGTTAAAAGGATAATCTTTCCTTTCGTTGTTGTTCATTCATATATTTAATTCATTCATAGTATATCAATCATGTTGAGACTTGTAATTATCAAACTAATCACTTAATTCACGAGGAACGACGGTTCAAATCATTTCATTTGAGCTATCACTCATTGCATTATTAATTCACCTCGGTGAGTCATTCTTGGCCCTTGTTGGATTTCTATTCATTGTTATTCATTATGGTCGCTTTTGTTTTTGTGACCTTCCGGGATCCTATTGCGTTGCCGGATGGTATATGTGTGGAATTTTTAGTTGGGCACACGATGATCATGTGTTATGCTGGTAATCTGATACATTAGATCGTGCACACGGTAACGTGCCCCCGTGAGACTAATTAGGCACAAGTGCGTGTGTTTATGCGTTTTTTCCAAACACTCGACGACTTGTGTATCCCATATCGGGCGTACTATGATGCCCCTCTTTCAGACTTGATTTCATAACTTAGACATGTGATTATTGTATTTGTTCAACTCTTGAGGATTGTTGTTTTGTGTAACTAACCCCGTTGGGGATGTTGTTTTTAGGTCATGGCAAGGGAAAGGTACAGGAAGAGCACAGTGACAGCGAGGAGTCCCAGTGATACTAGTAGGGGGCCGCAATCCTTTCATCTATTCATGTTTTCTTTATGTGTGTTTTCCGCTGCATTACCGTTATATAATGTGGTTCGGTACTACAGTTATATTATTTAAATCATTATATTTCATTTGCCTGGTGGGTCCCAATTGGGGGTCCACGACACTGTGATAGCCATCTAGTTTGGGGTGTTACAGAGTTGGTATCGGAGCGTGTGCTTTGAATACTACTTATCCGAGTCATGTCTAATTGAGAATCATCATTCATCAGACTAGTATCATTGGACTTTCGCGTCACGTGTGACCTGTGCAAGCACCAAGCCCCTCAGACCAAACGAACTATATGATTTTTGACGCCATGGTATAATTTTTGGCAATAAGAATCAAATCATTCATCATTCATTAGACAACAATCCTCAATCATCATTTTCTTTGGATCTTGTCGATCATGTTAACTCATTAATCACTTAGTCAATCTCATTGATCAGTTGTTGATCTTGTGGATCATATCATCAATCTGGAAAACTTGTTCAGGATAATCATATCAGGAATTTCATCAGATAATCATGTCACCTCAGTTGATCTTTCATGCGATCTTATCATATTTCGGCGTAATGTCGACGATCAGTTTACTGCATTATTAATGTGTTCATTGTGTTAGAGCATGTATGCTCATTATTATCATTACATAACATAATCATAATGCGATATTCATGCGAGATCTATAATTATCATGTGACTTCCTACTTCAGTATGGATAGAGCTGTCAGAGGATGCAGGGGAAGAGGCCGTGGTGCGGGCTGAAACCCGGGAGCTCGTGTGAATACCCGCGCGAACGCAAGGGACGTAATTAGTTTAACAGGTAGCAATGCTGCCAACTCAGCTGATGATGCTACTCATTCACGAGTCTATAATCATTCGCTGTCAGGGAGTCGTACCCGAGATGCATCCCAATCGGAAGGTGTTTGGGTTGAACCATTCATATTTATGCAGGGCATGATGTCCCAGATGACTCAGATGGCACGTTTAATGGAGACGATGCAGAATTCAACCACTCAGACTTAGCAGGCTCCTCCGCCGTCACCTCAGAGGCAAGAAAGAAGTGTGAGCAGTATAATCGGTGACATCTCTCGCCAGAGTCCACCTACTTTTGAGGGCTCATCTAAGCCGGTGGATATTATTCACTAGCTTGAACATTCAGAGAAGCTATTTGCTATGGTGGAGTGTCCCGAAGGGCACAAAGTTTCAGTCGCGGCTTACTATATGGGTAAGAGCGCTCACTCATGGTGGCTATCTTTGAAACCCACCGACGGATCTTACACTTGGGACCAGTTTAAGACCCTCATGTTGGAAAGATACTATCCAGCCCCACTCAGGAAGGCCAAGTTATCGGAATTACTCAGTGCCGACCCCTCAGCGGAAGAAGATGTTCTCACCATCACAAAGAAGTTTCTGGAGCTACTTCCCTTTGCCTCATTCGTTACCCACTTCGAGGCGGATAAAATCAAGTACTTCAGTAAGAGGTTGAAACCTCGTATGCGGATACAATTGCTTAATCATTATTGCACCACTCTGGCCGAATTCATCGAGAAAGCTCTTACTTATGATCTTACCGCTAAGGAAATTTCTAAGCAACAAACTTCATCTGTTGTCAAGAAATCGAAGAATCATAATCAGTCTGACGGTAGTCGGGCAACCTTCAAGAAGCCTCGCACGGTCTCTACTTTTTCTGAGCGACCTCCGATGGCACCTAAACCTGCGGAATCTCAATCCTGAGTGGCTAATTTGGCCATCACCTGTTTCAATTGTGGAGAACAAGGTCATTACAGCACTAAGTGTTCGAGGCAGACTATCATGTGTAACATCTGTGGGATTGCCGGGCATAAGGCCCGTTTCTACCGAAGAGATTCCAAACCTGCTCCGACGGCATCTCATACCCCGAAGTAGTCGGTTGTTCAGAATCATGCCACTCAGTCCGCATCATTTAAGACGACGGTAGCAAATAAAGGTGGAGCCCATAGTTATCAGACAGGAGCATCCGGTGCAGGGACTCGCAAGCCCCGAATTTATGAAATGAAGAGGACCGATGATCTGGAGGCCCGAATGATCTCAGGTACACTTGAAATTATATCTCAACCTGTGTGTACCCTTTTTTATACTGGCGCATCACATTCATTCATTTCTGAGTCATGTTTGAGTAGACTACACCTGGATAGTGCTACTAGTTGCGAACCTTATGCCATTGGTCTACCAGACGGTAGAAGAATTATCGGAAATCGTGAAGTTAAGAACTGTCCGATTCATCTTGAGGGCCGTGAATGGCTGGCAGACCTAATCGTGGTAGACTTACGTAAAGACGATGTAATCTTGGGTATTGATTGGATGGATCGTCATGATGCCATCCTTAGTGTCCGTAAGCGTATGGTCACTATCATTTCAGACGATGGAGTCGAGTCTGTATTTTAGGGGGGTAACCCCAGCCGTTCCGGAAGAGTTATTAATATGATGAAAGCAGTGAAGTTACTCAATCAAGGGTGTGTCGGTTATTGGTGCTATATGACCAAGACCTAGAAATCATCAGTGACGTTGGCAGATATCCCTAGAGTGAAAGACTACGCCGATGTGTTTCTAGACGAGTACCTGGTTTACCTCCACAGAGAGATGTGGAATTCACGATAGAGTTGGAGCCTGGTACGTACCCAATATCGAAAGCACCATATCGTATGGCCCCGACCTAAATGCAGGAACTGAAGAATCAACTGGAGGAATTGACCGAGAAAGGTTATATCCGACCGAGTGCATCCCCATGGGGAGCATCGGTGTTATTTATCAAAAAGAAGGATGATTCATTTCACTTGTGCATTGATTATCGGGAGCTGAATGGGGTGACGATCAAGAATAAATATCCCCTACCCCGCATCGATGATCTCTTAGATCAGCTCCAGGGAGCTTCAGTATTTTCCAAGATCGATTTAAGATCTGGGTATCACCAGTTGCTAATTCGAGAGTTGGATATCGCAAGAACAGTGTTTCGAACACGCTATGGGCACTACGAGTTTGTAGTGATGCAGTTTAGGTTAACTAATGCACCTGCAGTATTCATGGAGTTGATGAACCAAGTTTTCATCGACTATTTGGATCAGTTCGTGGTTGTTTTCATACATGACATTTTGATTTATTCTCGTGACCAAGAGGAGCACAAACTTCCCCTTCATCAGGTCCTCGACGTGTTGAGACGAGAGAAACTCTATGGAAAACTTTCCAAATACGAGTTCTGGATGTCCGGGGTGACATTTCTTGGACATGTGATTTCATCAAACGGGGTTCGTGTCGACCCTCAGAAGACGGAGGCTAGCCGAGATTGGCAACCTCCGAAGAATGTTAAGGAAATCCGAAGTTTTCTCGGATTAGCAGGCTATTACCGGCGATTTGTGGAAGGATTTTCTAAAATCGCTCAGCCAATAACGAGCCTTTTGCGGAAGGATAAGAAATACACGTGGTCTGACGCGTATCAGCAGAGTTTTTAGGAACTCAAGAGCCGTCTAGTTTCAACGCCTGTCCTTTCTTTACCACAAGGGACGGAAGGGTTCGTGGTTTATAGTGACGCATCTGGACATGATCTTAGATGTGTATTAATGCAGAATGGGAAGGTGATTGCTTATGCTTCACGGCAACTGAGGCCTTATGAGGTCACTTATCCAACCCACGACCTGGAGCTAGCGGCCGTGGTATTCGCATTGAAGATTTAGCGTCATTATCTCTATGGCGTCACCTGTCAGATTTTCACCGATCATAAGAGTTTAAAGTATATATTTACCCAGAAGGAGTTAAACATGCGAGAGAGACGTTGGTTGGAACTGAATAAAGATTATGACATTGAGATACAATACCACCCGGGTAAGGCGAACGTCATCACCGACGCCTTGAGTCGTAAGTCCGTTCAGGAACAAATGCTTGCTCGTTTGAGTGCTCAGAAGGAACTTCAACAAGATTTCCTAAGGCCTGAGATCGAGGTATGGTTACAGCAAGTGCAGGGGCGACTTTGCATGCTAGAGATTTCATCGCCACTGGAAGAGGCGATCAAAACGAAACAAGGTTAAGACCCATTTTTGTTACACATTCGAGAGGATGTGGCTCAGGAGAAAGCCCCTGGATTTGTGGTCCACGAGGATGGACTTTTGCGATTTAAGAACCGGTTATGCGTTCCGGAAGATGACGAGTTGAAAAACTCTATTTTGAGATAGTCTCATGCTACCCCTTATTCCATCCATCCGGGGTCTAGCAAAATGTACAAAAACTTGAAACAAAATTATTGGTGGAGTAATATGAAGCGAGAAGTCGCAGAATTTATTTCGAGATGTTTGACCTGTCAGCAAGTCAAGATAGAACATCAGCGACCGGCAGGTATGCTGAAATCGCTTCCTATCCCAGAATGGAAGTGGGAGGATATTTCAATGGACTTCATCACGAGTTTGCCAACGAGTCGTCGTGGCATGACTACGATTTGGGTAATTTTGGACCGTTTAACTAAGTCAGCTCATTTCCTTGAGATCAAGGATACGTGGGGTCTCGATAGACTTGCGCAGTTGTTCATTAAAGAGATCGTGAGATTGCACGGTACTCCTAAGAGTATCGTTTCTGATCGTGACAGGCAATTCGTGTCACATTTTTGGAAATCCGTTCATCGCGCCATGGGAACTCAGCTAAATTTCAGCACATCTTTTCACCCTCAGTCTGACGGACAATCAGAGCGAACTATTCAGACATTGGAGGACATGTTGAGGGCATGTGTTCTCGATTGGAAAGATGATTGGGACGCCCAACTACCGTTGATCGAGTTCACGTACAATAACAGTTGGCATGCTTCGATTAAGATGTCACCTTACGAGGCCTTATACGGTCATCGTTGTCGAACTCCCTTATGTTGGGATGATTATCAGAATCAATCGGTACCGAGCCCGATATGCTAGTAGCCGCCCGCGAGAAGGTAGCTTTTATCAGGAGTCGTTTCTTGACTGCTAAAAGTCGACAAAAATCATATGCAGATAATTGTCGTCGACCATTAGAGTTCGAGGCAGGTGACCACATTTTGGTCAAGGTATCCCCGAGTCGAGACATTTTCCATTTCGGGAAGAGAGGAAAGTTGAGTCGGAGATTCATTGGACCATTTGAAATTTTGGATCGAGTAGGCCGTCTGGATTATCGTTTGGCTTTACCTCCAGCTTTGAGCCGAGTTCATAATGTGTTTCACGTCTCTCGGTTGCGGAAGTATGTTGCCGACCCGATGTAACACCCCCAAACCACTCGGGAATATTATAGCGCCGCAGACCCTCTCCACGAAGATCTACCAGGCTAAATACAGAAATAAAACATATCAATACATGCCAACATGGCTAATAATGACCACTAGACCGATTTGGTCTTTTACCACAACATACACATCAACCATACATAACTCTTTTTCACCATTCATACCCACGCAGGGGTTGGAATACATCAATGTTCCCATAAAATGGGAGGATAACAAAACAGAGAGACAATCAACGAAACTCTACCGAAATACTCATCGACTAGTCTTCATGTGATTCGTATCTTCGTCTTCCATCATCCTTCATACCGATCCTGTGATTGGCTCCCCAACAACCTGTAAGTACTTGGACGCAATACAGACATCCACCCCCCGAATACTCGGGGGTTAGCAAAACTCCACTGTTTTGCTAGTGTAAGTATAAAATACGAATACAAGCCATACAGAACATAACCCAAGAACATAATAATCGTGAACATGCTTCCCGAGATAAATCATTTGATCAAAACCGTTCAAATGATGAAAGGTTGGAATAAACCCAAAATACATCCTACAAAACATTTTACGATCATTTGGGATTTAAGAATTCTCAAGTATTTCGAAAACATTTAGGGACACGACCTAAAGATCATTTTTCCAAAATACAATTCCAATGACAAAACACATGGTCCTCAACCCAAATCACAAAACACGGGGTCCACGACCCAAATCACGAAACACGGGGCCCACGACCCAATCATCAATAACAACATATTCCCAAGGATTATTCGCGTCCCGTGCTAACAAGCCATGAACCTCTTTTTCCCACATAACATACCCGAGTGAATAACCCAATGGGAAACCATATCAAATCACATGTCACCGTGACACAGTCACGCAACCATAACCATATACGTTCATAGTTATCCCGGCATCGCACTAGCAAGCTACAAACCTCGGAGCCTCCGCGAGAGATACCCGGTTGGACAACCAATGACACGTACATCACACAACTAAACCACAATCATAAGTTATCCCGACATTGTGCTAACAAGCCACGAACCTCGGAGTCCCCGCAAGACATACCCGGATGGGATAACCCCACAACTTATCCCGGCATCGGGCTAGCAAGCCACGAATCTCGGAGTCCCCGCAAGACATATCCGACTGGACAACCCTACGATCATGCCTGATCCGTACTAGCAAGGACGGATCCTGGAGATTCAACAATCTTACCCGGGGGCACATAACTTACAACAGTCAAGCACAACAACAAGCCAATACCAATACCGAACAACACTAAGCACCACAACCTCCTGACAAAGGAGTAATAACTAATAATACACAACGTCACATAATCACCAAACAATTACACATATCCGTACACAATCCTCGGTAAATGATTACAGTCTACTATATTCACTAAATGTGATTATATCATCTTCCAACATACGAAGCTAACGCCCATATTCCGAAAACACATTTATTCACGAAGCATACGAGTTATCTTCGAAACAACATTTATCGAGAAAATACAGACCCTTTTTAAAGTTCATTAAATATTGGGATTGTGTACCAAATCATTCACCAACAATCACGTCTAGGAAACATGAAATGTATGGGCAAGATACTTGCCTCGATACCACGAGCAACGGAACAACCAACGGACACGGTCGGGTAGCCCTCAAACCTCAAAGAACGACCAAGAACTCGACAACTCCACGAGAACTATGAAAATAATATCACCACGAATCAATAATGTTAAACGGAATCCGAAATAATCCGAAAAACAACAAGAATCCGAGGGTTTCTTCAAGGAAATCGGGAATCAAGTCCCGGGTGATAAAAATCGATAAACGAGTTACAAAACCTGAAGATCATGACCAACACAACGAGATTACCATGAACAATTCATCAATATCGGACAAAATCGACGAGTCATGAAGAAAACCCCCCAAAATAACACAACTAGGGTTGTACGGAAAAATTACCTCGATCCGGCGAAGAACAAGGATTCGGTGATGATATAATCGAGAAGGATCTTCCAAAACACCTTGGAATTGATTAGAACCGGCCAAGGAGTCCTCCCCTCGAACACTCCCGTCCGCAACCGCCACCAGGTATGAGAAACGCGCACACATGAGGTCTAGCCAAAGCCCACGCCTATATATGGCCGGCAGTGTTATGGCCGTAACCGGCAGTGCCTTACGGCCGTAACTCGGCCAACTCCCTTTACGGACGTAACGACTGCTGCCTTACATACGTAGCAGTACGCCTTACGGCCAGACCGACGCCTTACGGCCATAACGAACTCGGGGCCATCGCCGAAATCTGCCGATGCATTACGACCGTAACCGGCCAATGCCTAGCGGCCAAAACGAAGCCTTATGGCCGTAATCGAATGCTTCCAGGCCGAGGTGTGCGGGTGCATTACGGCCATAATCGGCCATGCCTTATGGCCATAACTCGCCCAGCCAACCCCGATTGCCCGGCTAGAGACTCGACGACGTCTCGATCACGCTAATGCGCCGACTAAGATCCAAAACAATAACGAGCAGGCTACGAAACTCAACGTACCGTAGTGCAAGCACAAGATTCCAAGGATGTGTACGACAACAAACCGTTTGACCGTAGAAAAATTTGACGAAACTGGAACGAAGATCTCGGGTATTATATTCTACCCCCTTAAAAGAAGTTTCGTCTCCGAAACTTAAAACATAAAATGATCAACGCAAATAGTCTCAGATAACACACGCTATCCGACGACTTGAAACGAATCACATGCAGCACGTAGCCGCTACCATCCATATCGCTACACCAGAACGATAATAGATCACAACGAATACAAATCACTATGGTTGACCAACCCGAGCAGCACGACAACCCAAAACACGAGTTAACTGCTGAGCAAATACGAGATTCCACAGCCCAAGGGTTGGAAGATCGAAAACGAAGTTAATTTCCCATACTTAAGGGGAATTACGAAATGGCCCGAACGCTCAAAAATTACGATACGATATCGACAAAACTCGAACAACAAACGATCGAACCACAACAATCAAGACGACAACAGTCGAACAATCATGTTCGAATCACGACGAACAATAAAAACCAAATAACAACCCCGAAGTTCACACCTCGACTTGAGGTGATGGGTGATCTGGTAAAAACGATACGATATGCATTCACATAAGATTCACAGGAAATGGAATAGCAATTGAAAAGTCACAACGACAAACGAATTAACCCGAAACAATACCACAACTCGTTCAATCAACAAAAAGCAAAAGACAGAACAAGTTCAGAAAATGTCAACGAACACAAACGAGTTGACAGAGTCGAAAATACAGAAGTTCAAAATCCAACCCACTTCTATTAAAAGAAGTTCATCTCCGAAATTTGAAACAACAAGCAAGGAAATAACATAACATACAACTGGTAGACTACACTCCTCAGGTACTCATCAGAGTCGATCCTGATATTAGTGCTCAAGTCCGTGCCTCGGAAGGCTCGGTAACCAGCTCGCAAAACTGAACCCGGTATCTCTCAAGTCTGCACTCGTAACACGTTACTGGCGGAGAAGGACAATGTGCACGAACATGCCCCGACACATTGCAGTTAAAACATCTCCTGGCTTTACCAGGAGTCAAGGCAAACGACTTGGAACTCTCAGCCCCATGCATCGAGCGATGGAGCTTCACAGTGGAAAGACTATGATGTTGCAAACTAGAAACACCAACTCCTGTACTGTCCACAAGGTCATCGTACTTCCTCTGCTTCTTCGACTCGCGCACACGATCCGAAGATAACAAAGCTAGCTCATAGGCTAAGGCTCGATCCTGATAATCTCTCAACGAAGTGCAAGTGAATCCCGACATATACAGGCGAATCTCCGTCTTCATCCGTATGTCAAAGTGAAGGATCCCCTCTTCCTCGGTTCTCACCCAATCTCGCACATAACTGAGTTGTTTGCTATAGTCGATGATAGCCTGCGACACCGACATATCTTGCGGTTTTGCCAAATAAAAATTCACGAATCCTTTGCTCTCTAATCGGTTTCGGATAGAACTCAGCTTCCATAAACGCCTAGAACTCCGCCTACGTGACATCTTGATCACGAGGTTTAACAGCTTCTAACCATTTAATGTAACACCCCAAACTAGGCGGATATTGCAGTGCCGTGAATCCCCGACTGGGACCCACCAGGCAAATGAAAATGATGAATTAAATAATATAATTGTAGTACCGAACCACATTATATCACCAATTACTCCGATGAGGAGTTTAAGTACAACACACTAGGACTAAACCGAATACTAGTATATTTTATGTGGAGATAAAATACACCACCCTGAACAATTAAACATCTCAAACGGAATTTGCAGCTGAAAATACAAATGACGGAATAACCGAAATGACTGAAATGACTGAAACAAACGAAATGACTGGGGGCCTCTACTAGTATCACTGGGACTCCTCGCCGTCAGCATGCTCTTCCCGTGCCTTTGCCTTGCCGTGACCTGAAAACAAAATCCCCCAACGAGGTCAGTTACACAGAACAACAATCCTCAAGGGACACGACCTAAAGATCATTTTTCCAAAATACAATTCCAATGACAAAACACATGGTCCTCAACCCAAATCACAAAACACGGGGTCCACGACCCAAATCACGAAACACGGGGCCCACGACCCAATCATCAATAACAACATATTCCCAAGGATTATTCGCGTCCCGTGCTAACAAGCCATGAACCTCTTTTTCCTACAGAACATACCCGAGTAAATAACCCAATGGGAAACCATATCAAATCACATGTCACCGTGACACAGTCACGCAACCATAACCATATACGTTCATAGTTATCCCGGCATCGCACTAGCAAGCTACAAACCTCGGAGCCTCCGCGAGAGATACCCGGTTGGACAACCCATGACACGTACATCACACAACTAAACCACAATCATAAGTTATCCCGACATTGTGCTAACAAGCCACGAACCTCGGAGTCCCCGCAAGACATACCCGGATGGGATAACCCCACAACTTATCCCGGCATCGGGCTAGCAAGCCACGAATCTCGGAGTCCCCGCAAGACATATTCGATTGGACAACCCTACGATCATGCCTGATCCGTACTAGCAAGGACGGATCCTGGAGATTCAACAATCTTACCCGGGGGCACATAACTTACAACAGTCAAGCACAACAACAAGCCAATACCAATACCGAACAACACTAAGCACCACAACCTCCTGACAAAGGAGTAATAACTAATAATACACAACGTCACATAATCACCGAACAATTACACATATCCGTACACAATCCTCGATAAATGATTACAGTCTACTATATTCACTAAATGTGATTATATCATCTTCCAACATACGAAGCTAACGCCCATATTCCGAAAACACATTTATTCACGAAGCATACGAGTTATCTTCGAAACAACATTTATCGAGAAAATACAGACCCTTTTTAAAGTTCATTAAATATTGGGATTGCGTACCAAATCATTCACTAACAATCACGTCTAGGAAACATGAAATGTATGGGCAAGATACTTGCCTCGATACCACGAGCAACGGAACAACCAACGGACACGGTCGGGTAGCCCTCAAACCTCAAAGAACGACCAAGAACTCGACAACTCCACGAGAACTATGAAAATAATATCACCACGAATCAATAATGTTAAACGGAATCCGAAATAATCCGAAAAACAACAAGAATCCGAGGGTTTCTTCAAGGAAATCGGGAATCAAGTCCCGGGTGATAAAAATCGATAAACGAGTTACAAAACCTGAAGATCATGACCAACACAACGAGATTACCATGAACAATTCATCAATATCGGACAAAATCGACGAGTCATGAAGAAAACCCCCCAAAATAACACAACTAGGGTTGTACGGAAAAATTACCTCGATCCGGCGAAGAACAAGGATTCGCTGATGATATAATCGAAAAGGATCTTCCAAAACACCTTGGAATTGATTAGAACCGGCCAAGGAGTCCTCCCCTCGAACACTCCCGTCCGCAACCGCCACCAGGTATGAGAAACGCGCACACATGAGGTCTAGCCAAAGCCCACGCCTATATATGGCCGGCAGTGTTATGGCCGTAACCGGCAGTGCCTTACGGCCGTAACTCGGCCAACTCCCTTTACGGACGTAACGACTGCTGCCTTACATACGTAACGAGTACGCCTTACGGCCGTAATCGACGCGGCCTTACGGCCATAAACGAACTCCCAGGGCCACTGCCCGAAATCTGCCGATGCATTACGACCGTAACCGGCCAATGCCTAGCGGCCATAACGAAGCCTTATGGCCGTAATCGAATGCTTCCAGGCCGAGGTGTGCGGGTGCATTACGGCCATAATCGGCCATGCCTTATGGCCATAACTCGGCCCAGCCAACCCCCCGATTGCCCGGCTAGAGACTCGACGACGTCTCGATCACGCTAATGCACCGACTAAGATCCAAAACAATAACGAGCAGGCTACGAAACTCAACGTACCGTAGTGCAAGCACAAGATTCCAAGGATGTGTACGACAACAAACCGTTTGACCGTAGAAAAATTTGACGAAACTGGAACGAAGATCTCGGGTATTATATTCTACCCCCTTAAAAGAAGTTTCGTCTCCGAAACTTAAAACATAAAATGATCAACGCAAATAGTCTCAGATAACACGCGCTATCCGACGACCTGAAACGAATCACATGCAGCACGTAGCCGCTACCATCCATATCGCTACACCAGAACGATAATAGATCACAACGAATACAAATCACTATGGTTGACCAACCCGAGCAGCACGACAACCCAAAACACGAGTTAACTGCTGAGCAAATACGAGATTCCACAGCCCAAGGGTTGGAAGATCGAAAACGAAGTTAATTTCCCATACTTAAGGGGAATTACGAAATGGCCCGAACGCTCAAAAATTACGATACGATATCGACAAAACTCGAACAACAAACGATCGAACCACAACAATCAAGACGACAACAGTCGAACAATCATGTTCGAATCACGACGAACAATAAAAACCAAATAACAACCCCGAAGTTCACACCTCGACTTGAGGTGATGGGTGATCTGGTAAAAACGATATGATATGCATTCACATAAGATTCACAGGAAATGGAATAGCAATTGAAAAGTCACAACGACAAACGAATTAACCCGAAACAATACCGCAACTCGTTCAATCAACAAAAAGCAAAAGACAGAACAAGTTCAGAAAATGTCAACGAACACAAACGAGTTGACAGAGTCGAAAATACAGAAGTTCAAAATCCAACCCACTTCTATTAAAAGAAGTTCATCTCCGAAATTTGAAACAACAAGCAAGGAAATAACATAACATACAACTGGTAGACTACACTCCTAAGGTACTCATCAGAGTCGATCCTGATATTAGTGCTCAAGTCCGTGCCTCGGAAGGCTTGGTAACCAGCTCGCAAAACTGAACCCGGTATCTCTCAAGTCTGCACTCGTAACACGTTACTGGCGGAGAAGGACAATGTGCACGAACATGCCCCGACACATTGCAGTTAAAACATCTCCTGGCTTTACCAGGAGTCAAGGCAAACGACTTGGAACTCTCAGCCCCATGCATCGAGCGATGGATCTTCACAGTGGAAAGACTATGATGTTGCAAACTAGAAACACCAACTCCTGTACTGTCCACAAGGTCATCGTACTTCCTCTGCTTCTTCGACTCGCGCACACGATCCGAAGATAACAAAGCTAGCTCATAGGCTAAGGCTCGATCCTGATAATCTCTCAACGAAGTGCAAGTGAATCCCGACATATACAGGCGAATCTCCGTCTTCATCCGTATGTCAAAGTGAAGGATCCCCTCTTCCTCGGTTCTCACCCAATCTCGCACATAACTGAGTTGTTTGCTATAGTCGATGATAGCCTGCGACACCGATATATCTTTCGGTTCTGCCAAATAAAAATTCACGAATCCTCTGCTCTCTAATCGGTTTCGGATAGAACTCAGCTTCCATAAACGCCTAGAACTCCGCCTACGTGACATCTTGATCACGAGGTTTAACAGCTTCTAACCATTTAATGTAACACCCCAAACTAGGCGGATATTGCAGTGCCGTGAATCCCCGACTGGGACCCACCAGGCAAATGAAAATGATGAATTAAATAATATAATTGTAGTACCGAACCACATTATATCACCAATTACTCCGATGAGGAGTTTAAGTACAACACACTAGGACTAAACCGAATACTAGTATATTTTATGTGGAGATAAAATACACCACCCTGAACAATTAAACATCTCAAACGGAATTTGCAGCTGAAAATACAAATGACGGAATAACCGAAATGACTGAAATGACTGAAACAAACGAAATGATAGGGCCTCTACTAGTATCACTGGGACTCTCGCCACAAGATGCTCTTCCCGTGCCTTTGCCTTGCCGTGACACGAAAACAAAATCCCCAACGGGTCGCCATACAAGAACAACAATCCTCAAGGGTTGAAATTACACAATCATGAATTAACTGAAGTTATTAAATATCCTTAGTTATGAATTACGCTGAAGAGGAGTATCATAGTACGGCCGTAATGTTCTGTGCAAGTGTACAAGACAAATGACCGGACACACCCGTCCTTGTACCTAATTAGTCTCACGGAGGTAAGCGTTACCGTGTGCACGGTCCAATGTATCGGTGAACCCAAAACATGACAATCGTGTGCCCGACTAAAAATTCCACACAGCCACACCCGGCCACACAATATGAACCCAGAAGGTCATATGAACGAGAATGACCACAATGAATACCAATGAATAATAATTCGACAAGGCCAAGATGACTCACCGAGATGAAAATAATAGTGACTTGATTGATAACCCAATGAAATAATTTGGAACCGTCGCTCCTCGTGAATGAAATGATTATTCGACAATTACAAGTCTCAATATGATTAATATTATGATGAATGAATTATGATTATGAGCAATCAACACCAAAAGGATTGAGTATCCTTTTAACCGAGTAAGAGTTAACTTACTCAATACCGATGACAATGTCCTTCCACGAAAAACGTCCTAAATGAAATGTCGGTCGCTCGAACAACCTTGAATAACAATAATTACCAACAACCGATCAATACACGAATCAAATACGATCATAACCGACTCAAACGTCGATACAACAATATCCGAACTCGTAGATGTACTCTAATGAAAACGTTGAGAATATCCTTCCCGTTGGTTAAAACCAAACCCAAATTATCGAACCAACTCCAAATGATTGATTCAAACCAGCAAAACATTATCAATGACATCAATAATCTCATAGAAATCCACAATTCAAGTTTACGACAACAATAATCGGAAAATCCCCAAATTAACCGAAGTCAACCATAAGGGTTCTTGAAATAATTCCGAAAATAGCCATTAAATCCGTAGGAATACATTTATCCAAGGTAGATAATCCATATCTAATGTATTCCGACAATAATCCAAGCTTACACGAAGAAATCGGAAGGAAAAACCCAAAAATCCGAAATTCTAGATCCAAGAGATTAATACCTTTGATTTGATGTTAAGCAGATGATGAAGTGGTGATAATCCAACTCAAAGCCTTGAATATGATGATAGGTGATAGCAGCTCGAAGAGAACACTCCAAGTCGCCCAAAATCGCCCGAAGTCGCTCCAAAAACGAAGGGAAATGAGAAATGAAGAAACTCAGGCTAACTGTCCAATATATAGTCACTCCAGGTTAGCGTGCGCTAGCCCTTGTGCGTAGCATGCGCTAACGGGTCATTTGGGTAGTCCAGTACCCACTGTCCGAAAACGGTAGTGCGCGCTACGTACCTTTTGTAGCGTGCGCTACAACCATACCATTAGCATGCGTTAATACCCATGGTTAGCGTGCGCTAACGAATTATTAGATGCCCAGTACTGGAATCCAGAAACCGTCTGTCCTCTGATCTGACCTCGGTAGCGTGCACTACAACCAATATGTAGCGTGCGCTACTACACCGTTTGCGTACGCTAAATATCACTCATAGCGTGCGATATGAATTAATCCAGTGCAGTCCAGTAGCCACTGGACTCAACCTGATCCGTCCTTAGCGCGCGCTACAGCAATTATTAGCGTGCGCTACTACAACCCACTAGCGCGCGCTACTTACCACTCGTAGCGTGCGCTACTAATAACTCACCTGCAGTCTAGTACCTTCTGGACTGCAGCCAGGGTAACATTAGCGTGCGCTAATGCTGAGTGGTAGCGTGCGCTACCTATACTCAATTAGCTTGCGCTAAAAAGAGTACGTAGCGTGCGCTACTTCCTCACACACAGTCCACAATGAAAATGACGACGATGATAAACACGGCACGAAACTCCAATTAGATTAGTGATGAATGACGATTGATACACGATACAATTAGTCTGAATGATGAATACCATGATTGAATATGAGTGACAAATGATCATTAATGAGTGAAATTACTGAATGACAATTACTGAATGATAAATACTGAATGATAATAACTGAATTACAACCGGGTATTACATACACCCCCCCTTAAAAGAGTTTCGTCCCCGAAACTAAGGGTCAAACAACTCGGGATAACTCTCCCACATACTATCCTCGGTTTCCCAAGTAGCCTCTTCGACTCCGTGTCTAGACCACTGAATTTTAACTAAAGGAATCGTCTTATTCCTCAACTGTTTGATTCGCTGCTCTAAAACTCGCATAGGACGCTCCTCATATGAATGATCGTCGGCGATCTCAATTTCATCGAACTGAAGTATGTGACTCGGGTCGGCAACATACTTCCGCAACTGAGAGACATGAAACACATTATGAATTCGGCTCAACGCCGGAGGTAAAGCCAGTCGATAAGCTAACTCGCCTACTCGATCCAAAATCTCAAACGGTCCAATGAATCTCGGACTCAACTTCCCCCTCTTCCCAAAACGGAAGATACCACGACTTGGGGATACCTTGACCAACACGTGGTCACCTGCCTCGAACTCTAATGGTCGACGACGGTTATCTGCATATGATTTCTGTCGACTCTGAGCGGTCAACAAACGACTCCTGATCAAAGCTACCTTCTCACGGGCGGCTATAAGCATATCGGGCTCGGTGCCGATTGATTATGATAGGTCGTCCCAACACAACGGAGATCGACAACGACGACCATACAAGGCCTCGTAAGGTGCCATCTTAATCGAAGCATGCCAACTATTATTATACGTGAACTCGATCAATGGTAGTTGGGCTTCCCAATCGTCTTTCCAATCGAGGACGCATGCCCTCAACATGTCCTCTAATGTCTGAATGGTTCTCTCTGATTGTCCGTCGGACTGAGGATGAAAAGTGGTACTGAGATTAAGTTGGGTTCCCATAGCATGATGAACTGATTTCCAAAAATGCGACACAAACCATCCGTCACGATCGGAAACGATACTTTTGAAAGTACCGTGCAGTCTGACTATCTCTTTGATGAACAGTTGAGAAAGTCTCTCGGGACCCCACGTCTCCTTGATCTCAAGGAAATGAGCTGATTTAGTTAAGCGGTCCACGATCACCCAGATCGTATTCATGCCACGACGACTCGTCGGCAAACTCGTGATGAAATCCATAGAAATGTCTTCCCACTTCCATTCGGGAATATGAAGAGGTTTCAGCATACCCGCCGGCCGCTGATGTTCAATCTTGACTTGTTGACAGGTTAAGCATATCGAAACTAATTCTGCGACTTCTCGCTTCATATTACTCCACCAGTAATTTTGTTTTAAGTCCTTGTACATCTTGCTGGACCCCGGATGAACAGAATAAGGGGTAGCATGAGCTTCTCTCAAAATAGAGTTTTTCAACTCGTCATTCGCCGGTATGCACAACCGATTCTTAAACCTCAAAATTCCATCCTCGTGGACCACAAATCCAGGGGCTTTCCCCTGAGTCACATCCTCACGGATGCGCAACAATGAAGGGTCTGAACTCTGATTCTCTCTGATTGCCTCCTCGAGTGACGATGAAATCTCTAACATACAAAGTTGTCCCTGAACTCGCTGAAGCCAGACCTCGATCTCGGGTCTAAGGAATTCCTGCTGAAGCTCCTTCTGGACTGTTAAACGAGCAAGCATCTACTCCTGAACGGACTTACGACTCAAGGCGTCGGCGACAACGTCCGCCTTGCCCGGGTTGTAAAGGATCTCAATATCATAATCTTTGATTAGTTCTAACCACCGCCTCTGTCGCATATTTAACTCCTTCTGAGTAAATATATACTTTAAACTCTTATGATCGGTGAATATCTGACAGGTAATGCCATAAAGATAATGACGCCAAATCTTCAAAGCGAACACCACGGCTGCTCGCTCCAGGTCGTGTGTCGGATAATTAACCTCGTAAGGTCTCAATTGCCGTGAAGCATAGGCAATAACCTTTCCATTCTGCATGAGAACACATCCGAAACCCTGTCCGGACGCATCACTATAAACCACAAATCCTTCCGTCCCCTGCGGCAAGGAAAGTACAGGTGCTGACATTAACCGGCTCTTGAGTTCCTCAAAACTCCGTTGACACGCGTCGGACCATGTGTATTTCTTATCCTTTCGCAAAAGGTTCGTCAGGGGTTGAGCGATTCTAGAAAATCCCTCTACGAAGCACCGATAATAACCCGCTAATCCGAGAAAACTTCGGATTTCCTTAATATTCTTCGGAGGTAACCAATCTCGGATAGCCTCCGTCTTCTGAGGATCTACACGAACTCCGTCTGAAGAAATTACGTGTCCGAGAAACGTCACTTCGGACATCCAGAACTCACATTTGGAAAACTTCCCATAAAGTTGTTCTCGTCTCAACACGTCGAGCACTTGATGAAGGTGAAACTCGTGTTCCTCTCGGTCACGAGAATAAATCAAAATGTCATCAACGAAGACAACAAACTGGTCCAAAAAGTCGATGAAAACCCGATTCATTAACTCCATGAATACCGCAGGTGCATTAGTCAATCCAAACGGCATAACCACAAACTCATAATGACCATAGCGTGTTCGAAACGCCATCCTCGCGATATCCGACTCTCGAATCCGCAACTGATGATATCCAGATCTTAAGTCGATCTTGGAAAATACTGAAGCTCCCTGAAGTTGATCTAAGAGATCATCAATACGGGGTAAGGGATACTTATTCTTGATTGTCACCCTGTTCAACTCCCGATAATCGATACACAAGCGAAAAGAACCATCCTTCTTCTCGACAAATAACACTGGTGCTCCCCACGGGGACGCACTCGGTCGAATATAACCCTTCTCAAACAACTCCTCGAGTTGGTTCTTTAATTCCTGCATTTCGGTCGGGGCCATCCGGTACGGTGCCTTCGATATCGGGGACGTACCAGGCTCCAACTCAATCGTGAATTCCACATCCCTCTGTGGAGGCAAACCAGGTAACTCGTCTGGAAAAACATCGGCATATTACCTCACTACCGGAATATCCGTCAACATTACTGATGATTTCTCGGTTTTGGTCATATAGCACCAATAACCAACACACCCCTGATTGAGTAATCTCACTGCTTTAATCAAATTAATGACCTTACCAGAACAGCCGGGATTACCTCCCTGAAACACACATTCAACCCCATAAATGCGAAATGATAGTGATCATACGCTTACGGACACTAATGATGGCATCATGACGATCCATCCAATCAATACCCAAGATGACGTCGTCCCTCGGCAAATCTACTACGATTAGGTCCGCTGGCCATACACGACCATGAAACTGAATCGGACAATTCTGAATCTCACAATTACCGATAATTCGTCTACCATCAGGTAGGCCAATGACATAAGGCTCACAACTAGTAGCACTACCCAGACGTAGTCTACTCAAACATGACTCGGAAATGAATGAATGCGATGCACCAGTATCAAAAAGGGTACACACAGATTGAGATAGAATATAGAGTGTACCTGAGATCATTCGGGCCTCTGGATCATCGGTCTTCTTCATCTCATAAATTCGGGGCTTGCTAGTCCCGGCACCGGACGCTCCCATTTGCTGGCTATAGGCTCCACCTTTAGTCGCTCCTGTCGTTTTAAACGACGCTGATTGAGTGGCTTTGATTAACGAGCCGATCGCTTAGGGGCCTGAGATGACGTCCGAGTAGGTTTGGAGTCCCTGCGGTAAAAACGGGCCTTATGCCCAGCAATCCCACAATTATGACACGAGATAGTCTGTCTCGGACACTTGGTACTGAGATGACCAAGATCCCCACAGTTAAAATAGGTGATGGCCGAACTGGCTGCTCGAGGCTGAGATTCCGTGGGTTTAGACGACACAGGAGGTCGCTCAGAAAAAGCAGAGCCCGCACGGGGTTTCTTAAAGGTTGTCTGACCGCCTTCAGACTGATTACGATTCTTCGATTTCTTGCTAGCAGACGAAGGTTGCTGCTTAGCAATCTCTTTAGCAGTAAGCTCATAGGTAAGAGCTTTCTCAATGAATTCAGCCAACGTGGTGCAATTATGATTAAGCAACTGTAGTCTCATACGGGGTTTCAGCCTCTTGCTGAAGTACTTAATCTTATCTGCCTCGGAATGAATGATAGATGAGGCGAACGGAAGAAGTTCCTGAAATTTCTCGGCAATGGCGAGAATATCCTCGTCTGCTGAGGGGTCGGGGGTGAGTAATTCTGACAGCTTGGCCTCTCTGAGTGGGGACGGATAATACCTCTCCATCATGAGAGTCTTGAATTGATCCCAAGTACATGATCCTTCGGTGGGCTTCAACGACAACCACCAAGAATGTGCGCTCTTACCCAGGTAGTAAGCCGCAACAGAAACTTTGTGTCCTTCGGGACACTCTACCATAGCAAACAACTTCTGGAAATGCTCGAGCCAATGAATAATATCCACCGGCTCAGACGAGCCCTCAAAAGTAGGTGGCCTCTGGCGAGAGATGTCGCCGATGATATTGCTCACATTCCTCTCTTGCCTCTGAGGTGGCGGCGGAGGAGCCTGCTGATTTTGATTGACGGAGTTATGCATCATCTCCATCAGCTGTGCCATCTGAGTCATTTCGGCCATCATGCCCTGCATAAAAGCGAGTGGGTCAACCCGGACACCTTCTGACTGAGCCATGTCCTGGGTACGACTCCCCGTTAGTGAATGATCGCGTCCAGGAGAATGAGTGGCAGCGTCACTGCTCGATGAATTAGCATTATTTCTCGCGTTTGCACGTGTATTCACACGGGCTCTCAGGATTCGGCCCACTCCACGGCCTCGTCCTCCACGTCCTCTTCTTGCTCTTTCCATACTGAAGTAGGAAAGTTACATGATGATTATATTTCCCGCATGAATATCACGTTATGATCATGACATGAGATGATGAAAATGAGCATACGCGCTCTAACACAGTGATTACACGAATGATTAACTAACGTGACATGATTATCTGATGAAATTACTGAAATGATTATCTTGAACAAGTTAACATGATTAATGATTTGATCTTCCAGATCAACAACCGAGTAATGAAATGAATTGAGTGATTAATGAGTTAACCTGACCGTCCTGGTCAAAATGACAATGATGATTGAGGATTGTTAACTGATGAATTATGAATGAATGATTATTGCCAGAAATTATACCATGGCATTAGAAATCTTACAGTTCTTGGTCTAATTGTCTCGGCATTTGCACAGGTCACACGTGACGCGAAAGTCCAATGATACTAGTCCGATGACGATGATTTCAAATGAGAAATGACTTGGAGGGTAGTATTCAAAACCACGCTCCGATACCAACTCTGTAACACCCCAAACTAGGCGGATATTACAGTGCCGTGAATCCCCGACTGGGACCCACCAGGCAAATGAAAATGATGAATTAAATAATATAATTGTAGTACCGAACCACATTATATTACCAATTACTCCACTGAGGAGTTTAAGTACAACACACCAGGACTAAACCGAATACTAGTATATTTTATGTGGAGATAAAATACACCACCCTGAACAATTAAACATCTCAAACGGAATTTGCAGCGGAAAATACAAATGACGGAATAACTGAAATGATCAAATGATCAAACAAACGAAATGACTGGGGCCCCTACTAGTATCATCGGGACTCCTCGCAAAGCATGCTCTTCCCGTGCCTTTGCCTTGCCGTGACACGAAAACAAAATCCCCAACGGGTCGGCCATACGAACAACAATCCTCAAGGGTTGAAATTACACAATCATGAATTAACTGAAGTTATGAAATATCCTTAGTTATGAATTACGCTGAAGAGGAGTATCATAGTACGCCCGTAATGTTCTGTGCAAGTGTACAAGACGAATGACCGGACACACCCGTCCTTGTACCTAATTAGTCTCACGGAGGTAAGCGTTACCGTGTGCACGGTCCAATGTATCGGTGAACCCAAAACATGACCATCGTGTGCCCGACTAAAAATTCCACACAGCCACACCCGGCCACGCAATATGAACCCAGAAGGTCATATGAACGAGAATGACCACAATGAATACCAATGAATAATAATTCGACAAGGCCAAGATGACTCACCGAGATGAAAATAATAGTGACTTGATTGATAACCCAATGAAATAATTTGGAACCGTCGCTCCTCGTGAATGAAATGATTATTCGACAATTACAAGTCTCAATATGATTAATATTATGATGAATGAATTATGATTATGAGCAATCAACAACAAAAGGAATGAGTATCCTTTTAACCGAGTAAGAGTTAACTTACTCAATACCGATGACAATGTCCTTCCACGAACAACGTCCTAAATAAAATGTCGGTCACTCGAACAACCTTGAATAACAATAATTACCAACAACCGATCAATACACGAATCAAATACGATCATAACCGACTCAAACGTCGATACAACAATATCCGAACTCGTGGATGTACTCTAACGAAAACATTGAGAATATCCTTCCCGTTGGTTAAAACCAAACCCAAATTATCGAACCAACTCCAAATGATTGATTCAAACCATCAAAACATTATTAATGACATCAATAATCTCACAGAAATCCACAATTCAAGTTTACGACAACAACAATCGGAAAATCCCCAAATTAACCGAAGTCAACCCTAAGGGTTCTTGAAATAATTCCGAAAATAGCCATTAAATCCGTAGGAATACATTTATCCAAGGTAGATAATCCATATCTAATGTATTCCGACAATAATCCAAGCTTACACGAAAAAATCGAAAGGAAAAACCCAAAAATCCGAAATTCTAGATCCAAGAGATTAATACCTTTGATTTGATGTTAAGGAGATGATGAAGTGGTGATAATCCAACTCAAAGCCTTGAATATGATGATAGGTGATAGCAGCTGGAAGAGAACACTCCAAGTCGCCCAAAATCGCCCGAAGTCGCTCCAAAAACGAAGGGAAATGAGAAATGACGAAACTCGGGCTAAGCATCCCAATATATAGTCACTCCAGGTTAGCGTGCGCTAGCCCTTGTGCGTAGCGTGCGCTAACGGGTAATTTGGGTAGTCCAGTACCCACTGTCCGAAAATGGTAGCGCGCGCTACGTACCTTTTGTAGCGTGCGCTACAACCATACCATTAGCGTGCATTAATACCCATGGTTAGCGTGTGCTAACGAATTATTAGATGCCCAGTACTGGAATCCAGAAACCGTCTGTCCTCTGATCTGACCTCGGTAGCGTGCGCTACAACCAATATGTAGCGTGCGCTACTACACCATTTGCGTACGCTAAATATCACTCATAGCGTGTGCTATGAATTAATCCAGTGCAGTCCAGTAGCCACTGGACTCAACCTGATCCGTCCTTAGCGCGTGCTACAGCAATTATTAGCGTGCGCTACTACAACCCACTAGCGCGTGCTACTTACCACTCGTAGCGTGCGCTACTAATAACTCACCTGCAGTCTAGTACCTTCTGGACTGCAGCCAGGGTAACATTAGCGTGCGCTAATGCTGAGTGGTAGCGTGCGCTACCTATACTCAATTAGCTTGCGCTAAAAAGAGTACGTAGCGTGCGCTACTTCCTCACACACAGTCCACAATGAAAATGACGACGATGATAAACACGGCACGAAACTTCAATTAGATTAGTGATGAATGACGATTGATACACGATACAATTACTCTGAATGATGAATACCATGATTGAATATGAGTGACAAATGATCATTAATGAGTGAAATTACTGAATGACAATTACTGAATGATAAATACTGAATGATAATAACTGAATTACAACCGGGTATTACATTTAACAACATCTTTGTCAAGAAGGTACTGAGCGATAGGTACCTTCCGCTCTTCAGGACAATCGACAGCCTCGAATATCTTCTCCAAATGGAAAAGCCAACCATCCCAGCCCAACGCATCCGCAGCACCAGCGAATCGAGGGGGATTCATATGAACTACTTCGCGAAGCCATTGATTTACACCGATGTTCTGAGTCGCGCCAGTGTTGCTTGAACCGCCTGGGTCAACTGAGTCATATGTGGTGCTACTAATAGTAATAACACTAATAATAATAAAAATAGTAATAGTAGTAATAATAATAATAAATAATGATAATAATAATAATATCAATAATAATAATTAATAATAATAATAGTAATAATATAGTAATAATAATATTAGTAATAATACTAATAGTAATAATAATAATAATAACGATTATAGTAATAATAATAATAATAATAATAATAATAATAATGATAATTGATATAGTAGAAACACCCAAACTAAGATCGTTCCCAGCAATATTCTCCCGATTCCGCATCTGATCCCCGTGGCCATCAGTACCACGGTTACGACCACGACCTCTGCCCCTCGGCATATTAACAAGTAACCACCTAGTGCAACGAAAGATCATAACACATAATCACACACAACAATTATTATCAGCGGACAACACACATAGAATACGGTCACAGATGATCGGTCTAACGATCGCAAAAGTTAGACCTAACGGCCAACATGCAATTCCAAAGGTCCTGTCCAGACTGATTAGCGTGTGCTCCGATAGAGACTTAGCATGCGCTAGCCATGCCACAATAGCGCGTGCTAGCCCCACACTTGGCGTGCGCTAACTGTCCCAAACTCGCAACACGTTCATGAACACATACCAAATAATACCAAAAATCGAAGGTTACAAATAAACAACAACATACGAATCCAAACACCGATAGTTCACATCATTATAACATTGCACAAATAACCATAAGAAGTTGAACAACATTCCAAATCGAGTCTCCACCTCTCGGTCAAGATAACTATCTCGACGAGTGCATACCGAACATCTCAGCGTTTACACCACCACTTTAATCACAACTCTGAGCATTATAGCCAAAATAACAATATCCTCACTACATACCTTTTAACGGAAATTCATAAACCCAAATAATTGAAAGCGAAGTCACGTCTCGAGTAAATTTTTTGATGGACCTCGTTTGAGTTTTTAAAATCAAAGTTTGAAAATTTGCAATGTAAGATGAAAATGAAATGTAAGTAGTTTGAATTTTCAAAATTTTCGGTCTCGAGGTCATCATACGAAAATCAAACCCTTTTTCCCTCCTTGAAGGATGTTTTGAAATGAAAATTTACGTAATTCCCCAAAACATTTAATGTTTTAAAAATACCATATTGATAAACTTTCATTGCGTAACCACGCCAAACATTACTCCTGTAAAAACAAGTTATACAAGGACACATGTACACATATATACATATACATCGGCACATTTACAAAAATCACACAAACATGGAGTACGTATTCACGATTCACATGTAAACTCCACATATAACACAAAAGTCATACAAGCTCGCATAACACTAGGCACAACATAGTGGGGAGACTTACCTCCACAAATCGCACGAAGATGATGGCTGCACCTTAATATTAATCACGACAGACAACTCAGACGCCGCGTCGCGACACGACTCAATCAGACAAAATCTGACAAGACAAAATAAGACAAGACCCGACAACGCACAACTCGACCCGACAGCCTAGGTTTCCGCAACATAAGCTCTGATACCATATTATGTAACACCCCCAAACCACTCGGGAATATTACAGCACCGCAGACCCTCTCCACGAAGATCTACCAGGCAAAATACAGAAATACAACATATCAATACATGCCAACATGTCTAATAATGACCACTAGACCGATTTGGTCTTTTACCACAACATACACATCAACCATATATAACTCCTTTTCACCATTCATACCCACGCAAGGGTTGGAATACATCAACATTCCCATAAAATGGGAGGATAACAAAACGGAGAGACAAACAACAAAACTCTACTGAAATACTCATGGACTGGTCTTTATGTGATTAGTATCTTCGTCTTCCATCATCCTTCGTACCAATCCTGTGATTCGCTCCCCAACAACCTGCAAGTACCTGGACGCAATACAGACATCCACCCCCCGAATACTCGGGGGTTAGCAAAACTCCACTGTTTTGCTAGTGCAAGTATAAAATACAAATACAAGCCATACACAACATGCCCCAAGAACATAATAATCGTGAACATGCTTCCCGAGATAAATCAATTGATCAAAACCATTCAAATGATGAAAGGTGGGAATAAGCCCAAAATACATCTTACAAAACATTTTACAATCTCGAGAGTTTTGAAAACATCTGGGATTTAAGAATTCTCAAGTCTTTTGAAAACATTTAGGGACACGGCCCAAAGATCATTTTTCCAAAATACAATTCCAATGACAAAACACGGGGTCCACAACCCAAATCACATAACACGGGGTCCACGACCCAAATCACGAAACACGGGGTCCACGACCCAATCATCAATAACAACATATCCCCAAGGATTATTCGCATCCCGTGCTAACATGCCACGAGCCTCAGATTCTCCCGCAGAACATACCCGAGTGAATAACCCAATGGGAAACCATATCAAATCACATGTCACCGTGACATAGTCACGCAACCATAACCATGCATACGTTCATAGTTATCCCGGCATCGCACTAGCAAGCTACGAACCTCGGAGCCTCCGCGAAACATCCCCGGTTGGACAACCCATGACACGTACATCACACAACCTCTAATATCCGTACCTTTCCATTTTTAGCAGTTTTCTTTTTTGGTGTATGTCTATTTTTATCGACTCGCTTGTAACCGTTTCGACATTTTGAATCTACTTTATTCTTGGAGTTTTTCCATTTGGATGAGTTTTGGTGATATTTTCACGTAATTCCATTTTATGACATGTTTTGTCGTATGGACGTTAGATTCTCGTAAAACTCATTTGTTTTCATTGTTTCTTGTTTTGTGCAAGTTCGTATGGTTGAGTTGGTCGTGTTGAGACTTTCGGTTTGTAAATCCGAAGTCGTTTCGTGATTTTCGGGCACTTGGGCCATTTTTGTAATTTCCTATAAGTTTGGGGAATTCCATTATTGTTTGTCGCATTACGGACCCTACGGTGGTCGGAATTATATTTTCTTTCAGCGCTTAGCTCCATCATCTTGATTATTTCGTGTTTATGTTTCTGGATTCTGGCCTTGTCGCGCGTTTCGAGTTTCCTACCTTCGGCAGCAGCGTACTGATCTGAGCAGTACTGAACTGCTGCATGGGTAGCGCACGCTACTCCTTATTCCCTTGCGTGCGCTACCGGTGTGCAGTTAGCATACGCTAACTTGTTATTGTTAGTTTGCGCTATCGAGTGGTATTCAGCATGCGCTAAGCCTGTCTGGCGCACGCTAGCGACGGGGGCAGCAGCTCCTGAACTGTTTACGACCCCCGTTAGCGCGCGCTACCTTTCGATAGTTAGCGTGCGCTAACTATGCGTTTTAAATAGATCAGCGGGCAGTTCAGAAACAGCATTTTTCATTCTTTTCTTTCGTTTTCTTCACGGGGCGACTCCAGAGGGCGATTCCCTTCAGTTTTGATCGGAGAATTCTTCGTATTCCATCACCGTAGAATCGTTTTAGCATATTACCATCAGCATAATCATCCTCTATTGTCCGAATCCGAGGTATTTTCTTCAGGAACCCTAACTTGTCTAATTTGGGGTTTTTTTCGGGTTTTTCGTGATTGATTCCGAATTGTTCATGTATGTTACGAAATTCCTTACCGATTGTTGTTATTGGGTGATTCCCAATCCGTTTTCCTCGAGTTTAACCCGTGAATTGTTGATACGGGGAGATTTTGCGTAAACCCTCATCCATATCGGTTGAACGTTTATTGTCATGAATTGTAATCGGGGGTTATGGGTGTATTCCATTCGATTATTGTTGTCCGTTAGGACTGAGTTATATTGATCCTTCATTTAAGAACCGTCGTTTTCCGTCCGGA
The DNA here is from genome assembly GCA_033398695.1 of Orobanche coerulescens. Taxonomy (NCBI): domain Eukaryota; kingdom Viridiplantae; phylum Streptophyta; class Magnoliopsida; order Lamiales; family Orobanchaceae; genus Orobanche; species Orobanche coerulescens. The sequence goes on along the minus strand of CM065805.1, from coordinate 44,876,378 downwards.
TCATTCGTAGTCGTTGTTCGTCCCCATTTCGTCAGAGATGTCTCAAAGGCAAGTACTTTACATTTGTTTACCTGTTCTAGTATTTAAATTATGGCTATTCGTGGTTGTGTGGATGGATATGTGTATGTTCACCTAGGGACGGTCCGACGGGGCCTCTAGGGATATGTATTGCCGTGTGTGTGCGTATCATGAACTATGGTTAACCACCCAGGGATGTCCGACGGGGCTCTGCGGGGTACGGTGGCCATGAGTCTCGTACCAAGGTTAACTTAGAATCGTTTTGTTGGAGAAAATGTGTTTTGTGTGTGTGCACCGTAAATATTCCGGAATATAAATGATTTCTAAAATGATTTTGGCGCATATATTCATTTGATTAGAATGTAGTTCAAATGGATTGTACTTGCACTAAAAGTTGTCGCTAACCCCTTAAATGGGGGAAATACTTTTTGTATTTCAGGTACAGGTCTTGGAGACAAGCGAGCATTCGAGCCATACGAGGATGATGGGCAAGCATGATACTGTTCAGTAGTCAATTGTTGGTGTTCTGTTCTGTCGGTTGATATTGATGTCTTGTTTGGGATTTCGGTATTATGAAATTGGTTTAAGTAATTGAGTAGTTAATTTTTAAAATTGTTAATGTTGTGTTCCCGTTTTGGGAAATGGATTGATGTGAGATTTTATTTGTCGGATTGTAGTCTTTTATTTGAATTGTCATTTTGTTGACGATTGCATGTCGTTGTCGAATGTTGTGTTCCCATTTTGGGAAATGGATTGATGTCAGATTTTATTTGTCGGATTGTAGTCTTTTATTTGAATTGTTGTTTTGTTGATTATTGCATGTCGTTGTCGAATGTATTGTTGGTACGTTAGCCTGGTGTATTTCACAGTGTGGGGTCCACGGTGCTGTAATATGACCTGATCGTCTTGGGGGTTTTATACAACCAAACCACAACCATAAGTTATCCCGGCATCGCGCTAACAAGCCACGAACCTCGGAGTCCCCGCAAGACATACCCGGATTGGATAACCCCACAAGTTATCCAGGCATCGGGCTAGCAAGCCACGAACCTCGGAGTCCCCGCAAGACATACCCGATTGGACAACCTTACGGTCACGCCCGATCTGTACTAGCAAGGACGGATCCCGGAGATTCAATAATCTTACCCGGGGGCACATCACTTACAACAATCAAGCACAACAACAAGCCAATACCAATACCAAACAACACTAACACCAAAACCTCCTTACAAAGGAGTAATAACTACTAATACACAACGTCACATAATCATCGAACAATTACACATATCCGTACACAGTCCTCGGCAATTGATTATGGTCTACTATATTCACTAAATGTGATTATATCATCTTCCAACATACTTAGCTAACGCCATTATTCCGAAAACACATTTATTCACGAAGCATACGAGTTATCTTTGAAAAAAATATTTATCGAGAACATACCGACCCTTTTTAAAGTTCGTTAAACATTCAAATTGCATATAAAATCATTCACCAACAATCACGTCTACGAAACATGAAATGTATGGGCAAGATACTTACCTCGATACCATGAGCAACGGAACAACGAACGGACACGGTCGGGTAGCCCCCGAACTTCCAAGAACGACCAAGAACTCGACAACTCCACGAAAATATGAAAATAATATCACCACGAATCAATAATGCTAAACAGAGTCCGAATCAACCCGAAAAACAACAAGAATCTGAGGGTTTCTTCGAGGAAATCGGGAATCAACTCCCGGGTGATAGAAATCGATAAACGAGTTACAAAACCCGAAGATCATACCAACACAACGAGATTACCATGAACAATTCATCAATATCGGACAAAATCAACGAGTCACGAAGAAAACCCCCAAAAGTAACACACCTAGGGTTCTACAGATAAATTACCTCGATCCAGCGAAGAACAAGGATTTGGTGATGATATAATCGAAAACGATCTTCCAAAACACCTTGGAATTGATTAGAACTGGCCAAGGAATCCTACCCTCAAACACTCCCGTCTGCAGCCGCCACCAAGTGTGAGAAACGCGTACAAATGAGGTTTGGCCGAAGCCCATGCCTATATTTGGCCGACAGTGTTATGGCCATAACCGACAGTGCCTTACGGCCGAAACTCGGTCAACTCCCTTTATGTTTGTAACAACTGATGCCTTATGTACGTAACACGTATGCCTTATGGCCGTACTCGATGCGGCCTTACGACCGTAACCGAACTCCCAGGGCCACTGCCCTAAATCTGCCGATGCATTACGGCCGCAACCGGCCAATGCCTAGCGGCGGTAACGAAGCCTTACATCCGTAACCTGGTGATCCTTACGGCCATAATTAGCCATGCCTTACGGCCGTAACTCGGCCCAGCCAACCCTCCGACTGCCCGGCTAGAGACTCGATGATGTCTCGATCACGCGAATGCACCCACTTGACTGAACTTTATGGAGAGCACAGTAGGACTGCTAGATATAAAATATCGAAACAGTTGTTCAGTGCTAGGATGAAAGAAGGGGAGAAAGTGGGAGACCACGTCCTCAAGATGATCTCTATGATTGAGAGGCTCGAGGTGCTCAACTTTAATATAGATTTATCCCCTCAAATTGATCTCATCCTTCAATCTCTCACTGACTCTTTCATGCAGTTTGTAATGAATTTCAACTGTAATGAAATTTCATGCGCATTAGCTAGGCTAATGAACAAAATGGTGACGACGCAGTCTAACATGAAGACTAAACTGAGAGAGGCTGCTCTAGTGATTTCTTCTAGGCCTCGAAGATCCAAGAACAAGAAGAAAAAGACCTACGAGCAGTACAAACCCAAGAAAGGGGTCCAGAAAGGAAAGGGCAAGGCCCGAAGGTTCAAAAGGTAGGCGGTCCAAAACCTACGGACAAATGCCTTGAATGCAGTGAGCTGGGCCACTGGCGAAGGACTTGTCCTAATAATTAATGGTGCATCAGGTATGGAACTTTTTGTTTTTGAAACCAATTGTTCCGCTACTGTATATTCTGCTTCATGGATTCTGGATTCAGGTGCCACTTCTCATATTTGTACTATGAATCAGGATCTGGAACGAAGTAGAAAACTTGAAGCTGGGGAAGTAATGATCACTGTCGGAAGCGGACAAAGTGTCGAGGCAAACGATATTGGATCAGTCCTACTGGGTTTAGAATCCAGTTTTATTTTGACATTAGATGAAGTATTTGTTTTGCCCAAGGGGCATAAAAACATTGTATCCATTCCAGTCTTGGACCAGAAAGGATTTTGTTTCTTCATTGGCAATGGTAGTTGTAAAATTTATTTTCGAAATAAATTGGTTGGCACATCTACATTGTTAAATGGTTTATATCATCTGAACTTACAAAATAAAACAGCAGTGAACACTATAACTAGGAAACGTGGTAGGCAAGATACTAATCAAGCTCTTAAATGGCACCTTAGACTTGGTCATGTTGGTCAGATCAAGGTTCAGAAAATGGAGAAAGATGGACTTTTAAGTCCATTGGGTGTAGAACCCTATCCAACTTGTGAATCTTACCTTAGAGGCAAAATGACTAAGTCACCCTTCACATGGACTTTTGAAAGGGCTACCGATAAACTTGGATTGGTACATACCGATGTTTGTGGTGCTTTAGAAGTAGACCGAGTTGGATATCAATATTTCATAACGTTCACAGATGATCATACTAGGTATGAGATTGTGTACTTAATGAAACATAAATCCGAAGCCTTTACTAAATTCGAAGAATTTAAGGCCCTAGTTGAAAAACAGAATGTATGTCATATCAAAGCACTTCGGTCGGACAAAGGTGGCGAATATATGAGCACAGAGTTTGATGAGTTCCTCAAGAAACATGGAATAGTTTCACAATTGACGCCGCCAGGAACCCCACAGTTAAATGGTGTTTCAGAAAGGAGAAATCGAACTTTGTTGGACATGGTTCGCTCTATGTTAAATTACACTGATTTACCTATTTACCTGTGGAGGTATGCCTTACTAACTGCTGCCTATATCCTTAATAGATGTCCTTCCAAATCCGTTCCTATCACTCCGCATGAGATGTGGAATGGTAAGAAACCAAGCCTTAATAACATAAGGATTTTAGATATCCAGCCTATGTCAAGAAGGCTAAGGTGGACAAACTGGAAGCGAGGTCCATCAAAGGACATTTCATTGGATACCCAGAGGACTCGATGGGTTATCTATTCTATATTCCAGAAGACCATATGGTCGTTGCGGCATTACAAGCGCACTTCCTTGAGGATGAATTCATTCAGGAAGGTGGCTCGGGTAGAAATATCTCTTTGGAAGAGCATAATGAAGGTCCTAAGGAGACATCTGATCAGGGATAAGGAACCGAACCTATTGTAACACAACCTCCCCTTCGAAGGTCTGATAAGGTGTGTAAGCTGCAACGAGCCATTTATGGGCTGAAGCAAGCTTCTCGAAGTTAGAACCTTCGATTTGACGAATCAGTCAAGGACTTTGACTTCGTACGAAATGAGGAGGAACCATGTGTTTACAAAAAGGTCAGTGGGAGCAACATTGCGTTCTTAGTACTATATATAGATGATATTCTACTTATAGGAAATAACGTAGCAATGCTCAGCACTATGAAAGCTTGGCTTTCTAAAACGTTCTCTATGAAAGACTTGGGAGAAGCTTCCTATATTACAGGGATCCATCTTTACAGAGATAGACCGCGAAGAATGATAGAACTTTGCCAATCCCTCTATATAGATAAAATCCTAAGAAGATTCAAGATGGATGAATTTAAAAGAGGGTTCCTTCCCATGCGACATGGAATTCATCTCACCACGAAAATGTGTCCACAAAGTGAGGAAGACAAGAGAGATGAGTAAGGTACCCTATGCCTCGACAGTGGGTAGCCTCATGTACGCTATGTTGTGGATGAGACCGGACTTAGCCTACGTTGTGAGTATGGTAAGCCGATTTCAAGCAAACCCGGGTAGGGAACACTGGACTGTCGTAAAGAACATTCTTAAGTACTTAAGAAGAACTAGAGATTTGGTTCTTACATACGGTGGTGGAGAACTGAGGGTGATTGGATTCACCGATTCTGATTTTCAAGGAGACAATGACGACTCTAAGTCGACATCTGGGTATTTGTTTACTCTCAATAGAGGAGCAGTATCTTGGAGAAGCTCCAAGAAAACTGCTACTGCAGATTCCACCGGCCAAGCAGAGTATCAAGCTGCCTCAGAGGCTTGCAAAGAAGCATTTTGGATGCAGAAGTTTATGCAAGAACTTCAAGTGGTGCCTAATGCGGAGCTGCCTATATCACTATTCTGTGATAATGATGGAGCTGTCGCCCAAGCCAAGGAGCCTAGGGCTTACCACAACACCAAGCATATAGAGAGAAAATACCACATCGTTTGAGAGATGGTGGAAAAAGGATATGTTTCATTGCAAAGAGTAGACTCAGAAGACAATGTCTCTGACCCGCTGACTAAGCCATTATCTCAGACCGTCTTAGAAAGACATCTGAAGAACATGGGTATTGGATACCATGATGTGTGGCATTGAGTACAAGTGGGAGATTGTTAGGAATATGCCCTCGAATGCCACTCAGGGGATGAGAGAGTAAGGGCATTGTACTTGTAATTATGGAATAATTAATAAAAAGGCAATATGATTCATTCACTGTTTATTGTATTTCAATTGCATTCTTGACTTGGTAAACATTGAAGTGAAGTCCATGTAAATAAATCGAACATTCCATTCTCGTTATGGGATAAGAGAAAATGCACTAGAAGTGTTTAAAGTTTATTTACGTAAATTGTTCGCAAGTCAATAAACTTAAAATGGGCATTAAGTTTTAATACGACTTGTATAACTGATGCTAGGACATGTGCACATCTTAATAGCATAGTTATAAGTATATTGGTGGGGCCAGTATACTCGAACATGACTCATACACGATTCAGTCACACGGTATTCACTCTCGGAGAGTCGATGAAGAATCAAAAGGTTGTGATAGTATACGTGGACCTTTGACTTGAGGGTTCAGTAGAAGATGTGCCGGTGACGTTTAGATTGTCATTAGAGTAGTTAGACTCATTTGCTTAATTGCTGAGTCGACCTCGAAGTGCGGACTATACAGGCAGGTAGCAGTCTTTACTGTATGCTAAGAAAGGATTCTATCTCCTGTTAGTGAGCAGGCGAATGTCCTATAGGTTAATGGCAAATAAGATCATAAGTCTTTGGCCAAAGCATTCTGATATAGTCGTATTAGATACACTATTAATCAGTCGGTCTTGATTTGCATTAACACATATATAGAGTTTAGTCAATAGTAGGGTTTGACTTTACCGAGACCCGAAGACTTGATCGGGACATCTGATGAAGGGTCCATACGTATATAGTATTCATGACATAATGGTTCTGGAATGATCCCTTCATTCATTCTCAGTCGGGGTTTACAGTGCGGCCCGCTAGGCTGGCTAAGTGCTGCCCGCACTCATTGGTTCCTCCCAATGCCGGATGAGACGGACCTACGGAGTCGCGCATTAGGAGCATTGACGGATAAATGTGAATTTATTATCTCTCTATTAATATTAGATATTGGATATCTAATTATGATTTATTGGATAAATCAAATAGCGGTCTTATGAATTAAAATTAAGTTACCGGGTAATTAATTTAATTCATAAATTATATTTCTTAGAGAAATATATTTGTATTTGATATAATTAATTAATTGGATTAATTAATTTATATAAATACATTGGTAAATAAACGGAGTGTATTTAACGGAGTCGTTTGACGAACGTCCGGTACACGAGACGAGTGGCTCGGCTGGTTTCTAGGAAGCTTCCTTGGGCCACCCCACCTCTCCCCACCTCACATGTTTTGGTCTTGTGATAACATAGTGAATTGGTCTATGATAATGATGAGATTCCATAATATTTTTTTTATCTCAATTATGAGATTGGTATGGCCTTATTATATATTGATATCTAATCATATCATGAAGTCTTAACACCATTTCAACACACACACACACACACACACTGACCTGCTGAACTTCAAGTTCTGGCCGTGAGTTTTGGTGAGGAAGTGTGAGAATTCTTTATTTTTTATCATCTTTGAGGTGATACAAAATCAAGAAAAAGAGAGATATAAATTCCTATAGTAATTCCTAGCCGTGTTCTTGGAGAACGAATTGCTATCGAATTTTTTTGGGCAACTTCCGACGCGTGTGAAGTAGAGACTTCGTATCTTTCGGTGCTTGGAACGAAGGGATTTCGTGTTCGGGACGGGGTTCGTGATCATCATCAATTTTACGAAGAATTATTTCAAAGACTTCAAGGGTATGATCTTTATCTTCGTATTTTTTTCGTATATACGTTACTTGATCGATCCTATTTGGGATTCGCTTTTATTTCCACTGCGTATTTCGTTTTATTTTTGGAATCCCAACAGTGGTATCGGAGCGAGGTCAATGTTTCCGTATATACGATTATTTGTGCATTTTGAATGCTTTTGGATGATGATTATGATTTAGTATCATGTTTGAAATAATTGTAGATTTTAAATTGTTCGTTGTAGCATCACGTTTTTGGAAACGAGCCGAAAAACGAAGAAACGGGGCTGCCGGCAGTGGTGCTGGCAGCACTGCCTGGGCTCCCTGCTCAGGCTGCCGAGCATGCTCGGCCATGCTCGGTCATGTATCGGCTGCAGCTGCCGAGAGGCATCCGATGCCTGCCGATCAGGACTCGGCCAGGCTGCCGAGCATGGCTCTGCCAGGCAGCCCTCGGGTTTTGGCCCGATTTTGAATCGGACCGCGGGCTGGGCCTAAAACCGGATTGTCCGGGACTCCGTTTTAAGTTTATATTTCATTGTAATTATTTCCCAAAATTTAAATTGGATTTTAATTTGACTAAATTAATATTTGGAATATTTTTTTAGTTAAGGGAAATAAATTAAACGAAAATATTATTTTGGCCGGATTACTTCGAATGAATTTAAATGACGATTATTAGTATTAATTGGATTAATACCATTAAAATTGAATAGATTAATTTTATATTGATTGTATTAATATATTAGTTGATTATTTAATTTTAATGCCACTTTATATTAATTGGATTAATATAGTAGAAATTGAATAGATTAATTTATAGATTAATTTATATTAAAATTAATTGTTTAATTTCGTTGCTATTACATGTTGTATTGAATCCTTATGTGATGGTGATATAGCTCGTGGACTTAGTTTTTGATTTATTCGATTCGATTGGGTTGTAAAGGCCGTTTTGAGCCTATTTATTTTTACTAGAAAATTTGTATAGGATGCAATTTTTCAATGATGTAATTATTATTTTGGCTATAACGAAGACCGAAGACAACCGACCGAGAAGACGAAGATTCGAAGACTGTGTTTTTATGTATTGGGTCATTAAAGAATTAGGTCCGGAGTTTTTATGCTTGGCCCAGTACTTAGGAATTAGGTCCATGAGCTATATGTTGGTAGTAACTAGGTTACTGTTTTCTGTTTTTTCATTTTGAATGATTGACAAACCAACAAACGCGCGTATAAATGAATTAATGTGCAAAGTGTAACATTAATCGCGAAATTCTCCCGACTACAAACACACTGAGTTATAAAGGTTATGAGGTTTCCTACCTTCCGTCAAACTCATGGAAAATTGAAATCTAAACCGAAATATTATTCTTCCGAGTATGTCGGGGTAATATTTTTGGGGAAAGTTGATAAATTCCTAGAGTGCATTAGATGCCTTTGGTTGTGACAAATCAAACCCCAATAAACCGTATGGGTTGCCGGGTAAGATTCAATTGTCAGACTAATAGGAATTGACGGTTTAAACTTAGATAGTTCAGCGAGCCATAGAAACCGAATGGGTTGAGGGCAAGTGAACTAGGGGTAAAAGAAGATCGAATCATCCATTAGTTGGGTTGGTATTAGACAACACTTTATAAAGAATAATAGAATAGAAACTGTATGGGTTGCCCTCTATTAAACTTTGTAAAGAAATCGATCACCACTATGAAGTCACCCATGACTTCCGGATTATAACATGGGAGTGTATAGTTCCGATAAAATTAGTGGGAGCCGAGACAAGAATTATACAAGCCCTTAAATTCTATATTCGGTCATAATTAAACAAGTCACTAATTGAATCTTGTCTAAATCTTTGCAGAAAACGAAACTGAATCTCTCTAAAAATGGCTAAAAACTCACTTGTAATACTACTTGAAAAGAATCTCCTAACTGGACCCAATTTTGTTGACTGGTTGCGGAATCTGATGATTGTACTCAGTATGGAGTCTCTGGGATACGTCTTGGAGGCGGACATTCCACCGACTCCAATCCGAACCAGGGATAATCAGGAAGATATTGACGTCCATGAAAAATGGGTCAAGGATGACGTGCTAGTCCGTGGCTTTATGATGGGCTCAATGACAAATGAGCTGCAGAAAGTGAACGAGAAAATAACTTCTGCTAGGAAGATTCTCGCACACTTGACTGAACTTTATGGAGAGCACAGTAGGACTGCTAGATATGAAATATCGAAGCAGTTGTTCAGTGCTAGGATGAAAGAAGGGGGGAAAGTGGGAGACCACGTCCTCAAGATGATCTCTATGATTGAGAGGCTCGAGGTGCTCAACTTTAATATAGATTTATCCCTTCAAATTGATCTCATCCTTCAATCTCTCACCGACTCTTTCATGCAGTTTGTAATGAATTTCAACTGTAATGAAATATCATGCGCATTAGCTGGGCTAATGAACAAACTGGTGACGGCGCAGTCTAACATGAAGACTAAACCGAGAGAGGCTGCTCTAGTGATTTGTTCTAGGCCTCGAAGATCCAAGAACAAGAAGAAAAAGACCTACGAGCAGTACAAACCCAAGAAAGGGGTGCATAAAGGAAAGGGCAAGGCCCGAAAGGTTCAAAAGGTAGGCGGTCCAAAACCTACGGACAAATGCCTTGAATGCAGTGAGCTGGGACACTGGCGAAGGACTCGTCCTAATAATTAATGGTGCATCAGGTACGGAACTTTTTGTTTTTGAAACCAATTGTTCCGCTACTGTATATTCTGCTTCATGGATTCTGGATTCAGGTGCCACTTCTCATATTTGTACTATGAATCAGGATCTGGAACGAAGTAGAAAACTTGAAGCTGGGGAAGTAATGATCACTGTCGGAAGTGGACAAAGTGTCGAGGCAACTGATATTGGATCAGTCCTACTGGGTTTAGAATCCAGTTTTATTTTGACGTTAGATGAAGTATTTGTTTTGCCCAAGGGGCATAAAAATATTGTATCCATTCCAGTCTTGGACCAGAAAGGATTTTGTTTTCTCATTGGCAATGGTAGTTGTAAAATTTATTTTCGAAATAAATTTGTTGGCACAGCTACATTGTTAAATGGTTTATATCATCTGAACTTACAAAATAAAACAGCAGTGAACACTATAACTAGGAAACGTGGTAGGCAAGATACTAATCAAGCTCTTAAATGGCACCTTAGACTTGGTCATGTTGGTCAGACCAAGGTTCAGAAAATGGAGAAAGATAGACTTTTAAGTCCATTTGTAATACCCGAGATTTCTGTTATGTATTTAGAACTTGTGACATTGTTATTGTTGCACTTTTATCTGAGTATTATTCTCCGTGTTTCATAATCCGATGTTGTTGAGCGTATGTTTTCATGAATGTGATGAAAATTGTGATTCTGCGCATGTAGCGCACGCTATCGACTATGTGTAGCGTACGCTAAGTTGGATCTATAGCGCACGCTGTGCATGACCTTAGCGCGCGCTATACTTAGTCATCATGATTGAGACGTGTGGTAGGTGAGATCAGGCCGGGGATCTTGGTCGGATTGTGTCGGGATGAACCTGGACGGCTTTCGGGAAAAGCCAAGTCAATGCCTTAGTGCACGCTACTGATATGAGAAAAGCGCACGCTAAGTGCTGAGTACAGTGAAGTCAGTAAGCCATTAGCGCACGCTACGAGTATGGACTAGCGCGCGCTAATAACCATTTTCTATAAATAGGACAACATCCTTTTCGTATTTTCAGTCTTTTCTCTTCCCACATCCAAATCCTTATACTTAGAGTATTACTCTCTTCATGCTAAACACTTCATATCAACATCCTAGCTCGTGTTGAAGATCGTAGACCATTGGGGGATTGGTGTTCAAGCCTTCGGCGTTGGGTTGCTTCAAATTCCTCCTTGTTCTTCACTACTTTGAGGTAGGTGATTCTTCACCAATATTAAGTACTATTATGAAGGACGTTTTGATCATGTCTTGGGATTACCTAGTTGGTTAAATTCGTTGTAGTCGAGCATCATGTGTTAGGAAGATAATTTCGATGTTTCGGTACTTATTCATCGTATAATTCCATGGAACCTTTTTGTGTTGAAACTCCTAGCATATTCTGAAGCTTCAAACCAATTTGTGACCAATAGATGGAAATTACCAAGTTATTATGTTTTACACATTGGAATCATGCGTTTTGGAACGTATGACGAAAGGAACTTAGGATACTTTCTCGAGATCAAGATGAATTTTGATGATAATACGTACCCTTGTATCGTGTAGTCGTTTTATCCGTAGAGATCGTTCACACTCCTTATGAGCATGATGTGCATGAGTTCATCACCATTAGATCTAGTTTTCTGCCAGTAGTAATCTTCCATGCACGGTTAGCGCACGCTAACATATGTAAGTTAACGTGCGCTATCGGGGATAAGTTAACGCACGCTACGTTTGGTACGTAACGTACGTTATGATACCAGCCGAGTCAGTCGGCTGATCAGTGAGAACTGTCAGTCCATGGCTAGCGTACGCTAGGCTTAGACGATAGTGTATGCTAACAGGCAGGCTTAGCGCACGTTACGTAGAGTACGTAGCGTACGCTAAGTGGTTTAGGCAGATTGCATATTTTGAGCCTTTGGGCCGTAGACCGAATTGTTAGGCAATCGTTCGACTTGAGATGATTTGTATATCATTTCTTTTGTTAAGGTTCGAGCTTGCTACGTTGATCAAAGGAGGCGGCCTTCGAGTGTGTTGAGATCATTGAAGTGTTTCGTTCTTGCCATCTTCGAGGCAAGTATCGTAATATGTTAATATTGGTATTTTGAGCATGCGTGTGATTATTCATGTTGTTGAACATGAGATTTATTTCGTTGAATTGTCATGATATTCGTTATCTAGTGTTTGTATGTTCATGTTGATGGACATGACGATTTGGCATATATGTATGCATGAGTTATGTTTGTGTTTGTTGTGCGATCTATGCTGAGGGCGCTGGATCGGATGTCCACCTCGTGTTGGTCCGACGGGATTATCTTGGGATCTATGCT